>CM060964.1:346204168-346579168 GCA_030765045.1 Tenodera sinensis
TAACCATAACTCACTGTATCTGTTCTGCTGTTCCCTCGCCTCCTTATATAGAGGGTATGACATCACACAGACCTTTCTCAAATCTCTTCCAAATGCACTTCTATACTGATTTCATCAAAAGGATTGTTCCTGTAAACAGAAACATGTGTACAAACATGAATCAAGTGTACGTTTATTGGCTGATGCTGTGTATTGCAAGGTACATTAGCTAAAAGTAGTTCGTTCAGTACTGGATCTTCTCTGTACAACGTAAAAACAACGTTTAACTTGTTAGTATAGTATACAGAACTGTAGCAAAATGAATCTAATGCTCTTAATCAGAAAATGCGCGAAGAGCATGAGCAGACTGCCTGACTTCTGAAGCGGGAAGGTGAACCATCATGCCGAACAAGTTAGTAAAATATGGCAGAGGGAAGTTTCTAGTGTGTGGTGAGGAAGTTATGATTCTGAATGTGTGTTCACAAAATATGTGAGAAATATCCTACTTTAGCTATCAATGATGTTCTTAACCTACAGCAGAGTTTACTGGTGTGTCGGCATTAAGTATAAATTCCATGTGCAGTGAAAGGTTAAAAACAGGCAAGTTATCCACGCCTAGAAAATCAAGGAAACGTAAAAAGTCAGTGCTAGAAGTTCAGTGTGACGAATTTGTCAGGAGTGCAGTGTGTCAAAATGTTCATCATTTCTTCCTCATTAACGAGCCACCTACCATCAAGAAAGTGCTTGCTTTTGTCAACAAAGACCCAGACCTTTCTACATTCAAGTAAACTTCTTTTTACAAGCTGTTACTTGACATTGATTTTGAGTTCCGGAAAAGAAATGGTAAGAGCACCATTGTTGACTGAGATATATTTGTTATTTATGTTTTTAGTTCAGAGTGCTATACGCAATTGTTATCTAATGAGTAGCGTGTTTTCAACTATCACATGAAGAGGTTGGTGGGTCAAAGGCAGGCGATGATTGTTGCAGGATCCACGTGGTGATGAAAGTAGTGCCGATACTGCTCCAGTCAAAGCAAGAAAGTGGAGGGGCACATGTTTAGGCATTGTTTACATTAGGACCAAGCCTTTTGACGAAATCAGTATAGTGACATAGCCAGATAGTTCTTGAAGGCTCTGGAGAAAACCCCTTTTGTGTAGCTGCTTCATTGTTGTTAGTCACGTGTTCATTTGCGTGAGTGTTGTGTGGAAGCTTGAACTTGCGCCTTTGTTTGCTTACTGGCCTGGTATGTGATGTGAAGTAGCTTAGCCACCCCATCTGTCCTTTGTTGTGTGCTGAGCCTGACATCACACTATACATAGGCACCTTCTCCTTGGGACAATGGGAGGTCCTGCCCTGTACTCCACAGGCAGGGAAGCAAATATGTTATTCTTGCCACCTAATAATAAAATGCTAAGTAACAGGATTTTCTGTAGAGTTTGTGGCTATGTTAAGGAAAAACATTACAGAACAGACCTTAATCACCATGCTCTGACAATTGTTTATCACCTTCAACAACTAACATGTATGTAAGGTTGAATTTAGAATGACCCGAGAGTTTTGAACCATAAGTGTTAATTTATATAGTGAACTGTGTCCATAAAGTTGATATTAAGTACTCAGTTAAACAATTGTTGACCAAACAACATTACTTGGATGAGACATAGGTTAATGAGGGTTGTTGCACTTCCAAAATATGAGTAGACACTACTATATTGGGCATAGATATTACCTGTAGCCGATCTCGTGTAACACAATGACGATAGTTGATATCTCTCATTACTGATACCATGCGACATCACACGCATTTCTCCACATGCTGCGCAGGCTAATACATTAGTAGTGTTGATGTTAAGTGTCTCTCTTAGGCTGGATTTACTATGTCAGTAGGTTTCCTGGGATGTAAATGAACTCCTGTGGGACAAACTTCTAGCATACAAATGGTGCTGACAACATTGTTAGCAAATAGAATATTTAGGTAAATATTTTCTTTCCTTTGCTACATACTTCCTTCCATTCACTTTGGGCACCTTCACCTCCCTTCCTCTCTTTCAGCATGATTTTGCTTTCCGTTTTGCAATATTATGGGTCTTTTCTTTTTTATTTTTTTTGTTCCATTTATATCCCACCTTTTAACTGCAGAGGTCACATCGGCAGCCTTGCCTATTGGCAAATGGTATTACTCGTTTAACAGTGGGTTTTTTGGTCTTTGGGGTTTTTATACATTGAATTCACACACACATTCACACTTTCATTCATACTTCTAGACTCAGGGAAGGATGAGGAATAATCTTGGCTGGAGAAAAATTCCTATCCCCTGCCGGGAATTGAACCCGGGACCCCTAGCATAGCAGAATATTATAGTTTATTCATCTATAACTACTTAGGCAATGCATCATCATCATCACCACTGCTACCATTATTATTTGATATTATTATCGCTACTACTGCCGTTATCGTAACTGCTCCCATTACTGTTATCGTTATCGACTTTGCTGCTCTCCCTTCTATAATTTCAATCTACCCACATACGTAATGTCTGTCTCACTGTCCTCCCATTCTACTTGGTTATACTCAACTTTCTTGTTTACCTGGTTTATTTCTACTCAACCTTGGAATTGGTTCTGTGATGTTTGAGTAACTTGCGCTAGTTTGTTTGCATCCACTCACTCTATCTAGGATTGCTTGTAACATTTTCAATCCCCTGCTGCCATCTTATTTGTCCATCAAATTTTGGTCACCAATCATAGCTTCTTTCTTCTCCTTCTTCTCTGTTACCTTGTTGAAAATTTTCCCTCTTTTCTCTCTTGCATCTGTCCTTGAGGTGATGAAACTTTCCTCTCTCAGCTATTCTTTGGAATGTGATACGGCTGACTTACTAATTTTCTGTTTCCTGACTCGTCACTTCTTGAATTTCTGCTACTATATCTGTTAATTCATTCTGTTCCTCTGTAATTTGTCCATCTGCCCATAGTTTTAACCCTCTTATGTACATCTGTTTCCCCTCACATTTTGCTTGTCTTCTCTGTTCTATTAATTTCATATGCTGTCTTTGGTCATATGATAAATCTTTGTTGATAAAGATATTTGTTCCTTTCAATTTTTTTGTCTGTTTCAGTATGTTGCAGGTTGTATATATATATACTTGTAAATTTTCCTAGAATGTTCCTTCTCCCATTTCTTCTTCCGAATCTAAACGCTTCAGGTATTTCATAGTTACTAGTGGTCATCTGTAACTTCTGCTCCAACACTTCTTTTATCTCTTGCCTTGGAACGAAGCCCATCCTTTCTTCTATTCCGACAAATACCAAGTTAAATTCCCTACTTCTGTCCTCCCATTTTTCCATTTTCTCTTAGATGTTTTGTAATTCTTTTATTGTTTCTATATTAAGTATTTCCTGATCTTTCTCGACTAGTTCTCTTCTTTTATTTCCTTCTGCCCTGCCTTTGATTGCTAATGTTTTTCTTATTTCACCCAGCTCTGCTATCGCTTCATCTGTAGTATCTTTGCTGGCTATGTCCTTTGCGTCCTTTTCACTCTTACTCATGGGAGTATTTTCGGCATACATCTGGACTCTCTCGCTGCTAACTCAGTACTCCTCCAATTATATAAAAAGGATGCCTCTGCCGAAAACTCATTTGAACTCTGTCCAGCCACCAAATCACCCTTGGCAGAACATCGGGAACCTGGAAACCCACTGGACCACGGCCTACAAGCCTGGAGAATATGCATAAACATCAATTATTGCATTGGCCATTTCCACTATTATTTTGTGGGTGCGACTTGTAGAAGACATTGAACAATACCTTTCCATTGTTTTAAACACTTCTATAGCCTTGTGATTCATATAGATGTATATGAAATGAATTGCTACATCTTCTTTACCCTCCCTGTATTGAGGACAGACACCACCTAGTACAAGCCTATGCCTGAGGTCGGATGCCTGTTAGGGAGCAGATGAACCTATGGACCGGACAGAGTGAGGACCTGAAAGCAGGTGGTCAGCCCAGCATCAGATATGATAGTGAGGAAGAGGAGGATATGAAATGTAGGCAAAATGGATCAATGGAAAGATGATGGAGCATTTGGTGGATTGTGTGTTGGGGGAAACCAGAGAAAACCCACCCAGAAGCCACTTCGTCCACCATGAATACATGTGGGTTGCTAGTATCAGACCTGGACCGCCTTGGTGATAGGTGAACGGTCTAAACTCTCGGCCATGGTACGGCCATTGCTACATCTTTTTATGTAATTGATGGTATTCATAGAGCACACTCATACAAAAGCATACTTATGCGTTTTCTTACATTTTCTTTAGAGTCCAGTTTGGGCTTAGGTTAATGGTAGTGGATCACTTAGTTGATAGAATGTTTTTCTTTGATGAAAACTGATGTAAGTTAATTTGTTTTGTGTTTACAGAGGCATTCCGTTCTCGAGATAAAGAAATGAAAGGCATCATCACCATTGGTTTTGAAGAATTTCTTAGTGTAGCACTCAGTTGTTCAATATAAGTTATATTAGTGTAACTGAATGGCCAAACTTGTCAAATGTTTCTTAATTGCTTGCTTCTTTCCGAATGTGTTTTTAAATGTTGCTATATAAAGCATTTCTGCATCATGTTCATCCTGGCTACAATGTATATTTTTGCTATAAATATAAATAAATAATGACCATTCCAAATAGTGCAGTGTACTAAAGTAAGAACAAATTGGAAACTAAAAACTTCACTTATCTTAGTGATGTTGCACGTCCTTTTTGCACAAACTGACCCATGGTTTCAAGTTTTCTCCAACTTTAGAATCTTGTTGCTTCACTGTTAATAGCTTCAGTTTTCCTTACTTAGTGCAATGTATTTTATTACATACCAGTGGCTTGTTTTATGTATGAGTGGTAAAACGCATGTAACTGCAAATCCTTGGTATACATACATTTTTTTCTCCCATTTAATTTTAATAGGGTTATGCCATATGTTTTCCACAAATAAGATATGTTTTAATTTTAAGCCCTTCATACTTAAAAATACAAACATTTAATTGCATTAATATTGGATGAGAAAACTTACTGTCTATTATTCTGCTTATTTGTCAGCTGTCAATGACTCTAGCACAGGAGTCGGCAAATTGGTCATTGTGGTTGCATGAGTTGAGACGTCAGGGAACGCAATCTGGCATGCATGTGATGCATGGTTCGAAGGAAAGGGTTTGAAAGCTGCAGTGCTGCATAAAGGAACTTCAACAACACAGATTTGATTTTATACAGGCTTAGTACATATACACAGGCTGAGAGGGCTTTAACATTTATTTTTCATTAATGTATTCTTTACTTCATTGAGAGTGTTACAGTTTCACATACATCAAATGTTAATTCATAAGCTGACACACAACAGGACAAGTAGGTTTTCATCTGTCAACTGTCATTTACTTTTAGGTTTTACAATCTTCAGTTTAGAACAAAATTGCTCACACATAGTACTAATATCCACAACAAATGAACAGAGAAATGGAAATGTCATATCAAGTCCTCTAAATAAATTTGAATAATAACGATATGTATTGCAGTCGAACTGGCCATTCATGTGAAGTACAGGATTTTACAAGTTGCGCTCAATAAGCCCGGAGAATTGTTCTTAGTCACTACAGAATTTCACAGACTCTGATTTCATCCTACAGTTTAACACATGGTATCTCACACTGGTGATCACATCTTGTACATGCACAATCTTGACTGGGCTCATGGAAACTCTGGGTGCTGCACAGCTTGTGGTGAAATCCATGCACAGAGAGTCTTGTCACTGAATGGCATAATTCATAACCTCCTTGAGTCCAATCACGGCTTGACATGGCTTCAGTAACATAGAATTCATCTCGCATTTTGCTTTCCTCTCATGTAATTCACACAATGGATCCTGATACACTGGCATTGCTGGCAGTTGGAACTTCAGTCGCAGCTCTTCTATGTAGAAGGGCTCTTTGGCCAGTTTATGTACAAACCGGGAGGGTGTGTACTTAGAGAGACAAAGCACCCTTTTCAAGTATGTGGCCTTCAGTTTTATTTTTCGAGACTTGTTTTCTTTAGATGTGCCCATATATTTTCCAGTCCATATGTTGCAATGGGATCCACTTTGAGGTCAAATAGTTGCAGGTGTGTTTCCAGAGGGAGTTTGCATATTGACTTTATATCACTTATGGCTCTTGTGGGGGTGTTTACTCTGTCATTTATATATGTGAATACGATTCCCTTTGTAGAATAACTCCTAGGTACTGATTTTAGTGGTGTTTCACCAATGTAGAAGGTGCTGCATTTTCCCCCTCTTATGAAGGTCATGGAGACTTTTCTCGTCGTTCAGTGCTAGATGCTGTCTTTTGCCCAGTCCACTAATTGGTTGAAGGCCTGCTATATGTTGCTCTCTGAGATTGAGGTCAGTGGCATGTCATCTGCATACATCAGTAGGTTTACATTGTGAGGTTTTATTGCTTTGATGATGTCTTCCATAGCTAAAATGAAGATCTAGGAGCTTAGTGACTCCCCCTGCAGTGCCCCAACAGTTTGCCATATCAGGTTCGATTTATCTATACCATCATTTATTTTCACCCATTTGTTAGTGAGAAGATATCTAATGACTGACAGCAGGTAATGTCTTGGGCCTAAAGTGTTTTCCAGCTTCTTCATTAGAATGGTTCTATTTATTGTGTCAGATGCCTTGGAATAGTCAACAAATATTGCATGCAGCTTTCCTACATGGTTTGCTAAGGTTGTTTCTATGTTTAAATTAAATTTAATTAATTAATGAACTATTTTGCTGAAGTAGCAGATATGATTCTGGATACTCCCCCTCAGTACCAAAAGCATTACAAAACATGGGCATAAGTAACCAGCATGCATCACCTGAATTCAATCTAGGGACAGTCTTGCCGTTCGAAGTTAAAAAAAACAATATCCGGATCCAAACCAAACACGTCAAAATGATGGGATGAAAAAAGTGCAAGAAGAATTGTGTGTACCACTTGCTTGCATATACAACCAGTCACTTATAATGAGAGTTTTTCTGGAAAGAATGAAATATGCAATAATCCATCCAATTCACAAAGGAGGGGGTGATGAATTAAAAAATTACCAGCCAATCTTGGTGCTCCCATATTTCTCTTTAATTTTAGAAAAAATTGTGCATTCCAGATTAATAGCTTACCTAGAAAAAGCAAGTCGGTCTGGGTGGCTCAGTTGGTTAGATGCTGGCCTACTGATCCTAAGGTCGTGGGTTCAAATCCAGCCCAGACCGGTGGTTTTTAAGTATGCTTAGAAACGACAGCTCCATGTCAGTAGGTTTACTGGCATGTAAAAGAACTCCTGCGCGACAAAATTCTGGCACACCGGCGACACTGATGTGATCCCGGCAATTGACAGCATTGCTGAACAACCAAAAAAAATATATATAGAAAAAGCAAACATTCTCAATAGTTCTCAGCATGGATTTAGTAAAAATCTCTCCACTAGCACAGCACTTATGGATTTTGTAAACACAATTCCAATACTGGATGAAAAAAGACAAACTGCTGCCCTAATTTGCAATATGTCTAAAGCATTTGACTGTGTAAACCACAACATACTAATAAGTAAATTGTATCAGTATGGCATAAGACATGCAAACTTAGAATGGTTCAAATCTTATCTAGTAAACAAAAAAATATATTAGAAGGAAATGCTGGCTCTATTCATACAAAATGGAAGGCTGTCATAAATGGAGTCCCGCAGGGTTCTGGGTCCACTCCTTTATGCAGTATACATGAATGATCTTCCAGTCACTGTTAGCGGACAACAGATACTTTATGCTGATGATACCTCAATTATTTTGAATGGTACAGATATTCAAAATTTAAAGACAAACCTTAACCAAATTGTAAAACAATTGGAAGCGAGGTTTACTTGCAACGGTTTAAAACTCAATGAAACAAAAATAGAAATCCTGCTATTTAAATCCATGACAGAAAATAATACACAAACAAACTTGTTAACTTCAGCCTCTGCAAAAGAAGTAAAACTTTTAGAATTATTTATAGACAAGCATCTCAAATGGACCAGGCACTTAAACTATGTAGAAAAAAAAGCTGAAAACCGCCTGTTTCAACATGTCCTGCTTGGCCCAAGTTACAAACTTAGAAATTAGAAAAATGATATATTTCAGTTACTTTCACTCAGTTCTTTCCTATGGAATAACTGTATGGGGCAATGCAACAGGTTGGGAGAGAACTTTTAAAATCCAAAAGAAAGTTATATGTATACTGACCCACTCAAGCTGTAGAGTTTCTTGCAGGCCACTATTCAAAGCATTAAGAATCCTGACACAACCTAGCCTATACAGAGTAGAAGGTACTGCTTTGGCCACATGTTAACCATGGATTCTACATGATGAGTGTAACAAATATGTCCAATACAATTTTTGTCAATAAAGTACCATATTGCCAAAAAAAAAAAAAATAATTTGTGTCAAACATTTGGAGCCATCTAGCTTCTTGACGAATGAATATAAATGACTCATTGTTTTGCGAACTGTTGTGTGAACATAATCTGAACAATGCTGTTCTGCCTATTAATCTTAATTCAAATGAATTTAGCCACAATTTAATGTTAAAGTGTCATGCAAAGTTGAACTTCTATGCAAAATATGGCAGAGTGTTGGGTCAGTTGTTGCGTGTCCGGTTACTTGTGGGGTGAAAGGGGGTATCGCGTGGCGTTTGGAGTGAAAGGGGGTGGATGGAAAGGGAAGCTGTAAAGTACAATTGTCTGCAATATGAAAGAATTTGCCTCGTGATCATGAATACCTTTACATCAAGGGAGTACTTAGACATGGTGCTACTAATTTAAGGGGGAAACTGCCCTTAAGAAAAAAAATTAATAACAGAGATAGAAAAATAGACAAATTACAATAAAAAACATGACATTGAGATCACGTAAATAAAGGCAGATATTCCCATTCCATCATCCCTTATCTAGCGAAATAAGCCACTCTTTATCTCCATCTCTTCTTGCAAAACACACACCAAAAAAAAAAAAAAAAAAAAAAACCCGAAGAAAAACAACATAAAAATAATATTGCCTCTTGTGAACTGAAATATGTCTCAGTATTAAGAACTTTAATTAATAGTAAAACCTAAATAAACACCATATTATCGGCATAAATGACATGCATTTTCAGTATTTCTTGTTGTAAAGCACTTATAAATGCATATAGACATGATTATGGAATTTATTTCAAAATACTGACTGGTAATCATGTTCTTTGTTAAATAGTACTTGCAATCGTAGCATTACCTTATGGAGTACATTAACTGTACTCAGGGGTCTCCGGGCGGTGCCGTGGTCGAGCGGTTAGCGCGCTCGCCTACCACCTAGGCAGCCCGGGTTCGATCCCAGGGACCTGCATGTGGTATCTGTGGTGGACAAAGCGGCATCAGGGCGGGTTTTCTCCAGGTGCTCCGGTTTCCCCCGCCATCTCATTCCACCGGTGCTCCATCTTCATTCCATGTATCACCAGTATCACCGCCTGCGGTGCCGTAGTAGTAAAAGCGGGCATTAAACACCACTACTACAACTACAACAGGGGTCTCCATCTAGGGTGACCACAAGGTACCCAAGCTGAGCAGAACATTACTTCCACTTACTGGTGTTTTGCTCCTCACTGTAGCTTTCCTATCTGACCTTACCTTGGTCATCTCTTGTTCTCTTCCGACCCCGATGCTTTTAGGGTTCCTGAGGCCTCTCAAACTTAGCCCACATACGGCTTGTGTGTTTAAAAACACCAACAGTAAGTGTGTTGGCATAAATAAATAATAATTACCATCTGAAGGTTATTTAATCCTGGGATAAGAAGTGCTTACAAGAGTAAGTTAACATTGGGGTAATTTGTTTCTGATTTGAGACTGCCTTTGTGGTTTACCAGGAGAAATACGAACTGGTTTGAGAATTTAATGCCATTCTGGCAGTTTGTCACAATAGCTCAGTGGTTAGAGCGTCTGCCCGGTAAGTGGAAGGTCTGTGGTTCAAATCCCAGTTGTGGCATTGAATTTTTAAGTTCCAGTTCTACCTCTCAAACTTAGCCCACACACGGCTTGTGTGTTTAAAAACACCAACAGTAAGTTTGTTGGCATAAATAAATAATAATTATAGAATGTTGGAAAATCCTTACCCATCTAACCGCGCTTCAAGAATACCTAGTCTTCCAATGGATACCAGCTCTCTGTGGACTGATGGTAATGAGAAAGCTGATTTTCTTGCTAAACATGGTAACGGCATTGTGCAGAAATCTATAGTTAATCTACAATTTTATGCAGCTAAAAGATTAGCCAACTCTGAATTCAAACAAATATTGTAAAACATTACTATGAAAAATCAAAAAATAAAAGATGGGAACTACCAAACATTCAAACAGTAATTCCTGAGTATCCTCGAAAAATGGCAGTTGCAACCTTCAGGTTGTCAAAAAATAAAAGATGGGAACTACCAAACATTCAAACAGTAATTCCTGAGTATCCTCGAAAAATGGCAGTTGCAACCTTCAGGTTGTCAAAAAATAAAAGATGGGAACTACCAAACATTCAAACAGTAATTCCTGAGTATCCTCGAAAAATGGTAGTTGCAACCTTCAGGTTGATTATAGGACATGATTGTCTGGCAAAACATTTAAACAGAATTGGGATATATTCTTCACCACTCTGTCCTCTATGTGATCTGCAAGAGGAAATGGATCGAGACCACCTTCAAATATGCCCAGCCACTTCTAGCACCCCATCCATCAGTGAAAGATATTGGAGAGCAAGAGGATTTATGACTTCATTGTCAGAAATCCAGCATTAGCTAACAACAAGATTAGCTGTACTTCAGTCCCATATTGGATACGGATTTGGTAAGTCATATGTCTAGAGAAACTTCATATTATGTATACTTCCTTTAAGGATAGTATCACCATCATGTTTACTTGTAGAGATCAATTTCATTTTGCTTGACTTCTTATTTAGGCAGCTACGTGACCACAGCTGTAATTTAGACGAAATCATTAGTTTTATTTCAACCCGGTAATCTATAGAAGAGCACAATTCTTTTAGAAAAATGAAGGGGAAGACTTCTATTTACTTGTGTATTAAAGGCACTTGTGTAGTTTAGCTCGTGATGGATAATAATAATAATAATAATGACGATGATACTGATACTACTGATTAGATTGCGTTCAGCGAGTTCACAAGTAGCCATAGAGGCTGGTGAACACTGAACATGTCAGTTGTGATGTACAAAACACTGTCAATAAATATACAGAATCAGCACATAAAACTCATTATATACAGGAACAAAAAAGAAACAAACAAACAACAGCAAAGGGGATAATAGAAACACAATCAGAGCTTACCTGAAATTTGTCAGATAAGAACTGAATTCTGTGTTAAGTTAACACTAGGCATTTACAGCCATATTCTACTGTTTAGTTGTAATATAATAATAATAATTCAGTTATAATATAATTAGCAATGAATGGCATCTTTTTTTAGTTGGTTCTATACATATACATTTGAGTAGCTTTCACACAAGCATCAGAGGTGATTAACAATGATTTGTCACGGAAGAAGCTAGAGATCACTTACAGAGTTACATAAGCTTTCACAGGACGATTTGTCATTTAGATTACCTTATACAGGATAAAATGAGTTAGAAACTACTTACAAAACTGTATAAGCATTAACAGGATAATTTGCCATTTAAATAATCTTATACAGAATAAAATGAGCTAGAAACTATTTATAAGGCTACATAAGCAACAAAGTTACATAGGCGTTCAGCATAGTTTGTAATTCAGATATAGAATAAACTGAGCTACATAGGAATTAATAGGATATTTGGCCATTCAGATAGTCTTGTACAGAATAAAATGATTTTGAGCATAGGTACTCTTTAGCAGTAGTTTTAAAAGCATTGAAATTGTCAACTTTTTCTTTAAGGTTATTAGGAAGGGCATTAAATATTTTTATGGTTTCATAATATACACCTTTAAGGAAGCAAGAAAGTTTTGCACTGGGATGATGGATATTACTCTTCTGTCTAGTGTTTATTCCATGAATTTCTTTGTTTGTTGTGAATAAGGATCGATTGTATATAAAGAATTTTAGGTTCGAGAATATATACATACTGGGTAAGGTTAATATGTTTAATCTTCTGAAAAGATCTTGGCATGAGTGTCTGTTATGGGCATTGGAAATAATTTTTATAACCTTTTTGTATGAGGAATATTTGTTTACTGTCTACTGAATTGCCCCAAAATAAAATACCATATTCCATTATAGAGTTAAAATATGCATAGTAAACTAATTTGAGTGTATCTATGGAGCTAACATTTGCCGGCGCTTGGATAGTATAACAGACAGAGCTGAGTTTGGGTAAGATGCACTTAATATGAGCTTTCCAATCTAAATATTTGTCAACTTGAAGACCCAGAAATTTGATGTTATCTATTTGTTCTAATAACATAATGTTTATCCCTATTTCAATTGGAGTGTGTGATGTTTGATGATTTATGAATTTAATCAGTTTTGTTTTGTCCAGGTTAACAGATAATTTGTTGGCTTTAAACCAGTAGGACATGCAGTTCAAAACAATTAATTTAATTATACATTCATTTAAGTATTTGCTAGTGACCAGCACACTAGTGTCATCGGCGAACAGTATAGAACTTGCTATATCCTTTATATAAAGTGAAAGGTCATTTATATAGATCAGAAATAATAGAGGCCCTAATACTGAACCTTGGGGTACTTCATGTGCAACTGATTTCCAATTTGAAGTTTGTTTTCCATTATCAGTATCACTGTTTACTTTAACGCTCTGTTTTCTTTCCTTTAGGTACGATATGAACCAACTTAAATTTTCATTTTTAATTCCATAGACTTCCAGTTTTGCTAACAGAATGTTATGATATACACAGTCAAATGTCTTGGCTAGGTCACAGAAACTACCGCCTACATGCATTTTATTGTTTAGGGCAGTTAACACTTCATGTGTAAGTTTAAAAGTTGCATTATAAATTTGAAATTCTCTTTCTGAATCGGAACTGATCTTTCGCTAGTATCTTGTTATATTTGAGGTATTTATACCGCCTGTAGAACATTACTTTTTCAAGAAATTTTGAAAAAACTTTTAAGAGATAAATTGGCCTATAGTTAGAAGCACTGTTGCGTTCACCTTTTTTTAAAAATGGGTTTTACAATCGAGAATTTTATCCTATCAGGGAAAATTCTGGTCTTAAGTGACTCATTGCACAAATAACTCAAGGGAGTGCTAATTTGGGATGAACATGATTTTAGGATTTTTGTTGTTATTTCGTCATAGCCATGGGAATTCTTTGTTTTAAAAGAGTTAACAATTTTATTTATTTCCACAGGTGTTGTCAGATTAGCTTTAAATTCTGTCAGTGCTTCTGTGAAACTTGATCTTAGAAATTCTAGTGCTGTTTCTTTACTTCTATAGTTAATATTTAGATTTTTTGTTACATCTATAAAGAATTTGTTAAAGATTTCTGCAACTTCATGGGGTTTGTTAATATCTTGATTGTCCACGTTTAATGTTATTGAGGCGTTTTTTAATGAAAATTTACCTGCTTCTCTTTTTATTATATTCCAAGTAGTTTTTGTTTTGTTGTCAGAGTGTTGGATTAGCTTATTGTAATACAATACTCTTGCTGCTTTTATTACCCTTTTTTAAATTTTGCAATATTTTTTGAAGTAGTGTTTTAATTCTAAATTATTACTAGTTCTTACTTATTGATATAATTCTCGTTTATGTCTGCATGAGGTCCTTATGCCTAAAGTGATCCAAGTATTGTCACTTTTCAAGTTAGTTTGCTGATTTTGACAGGAAAGCACGGTTCAAAGAGAGTTTTGAAACATTTGAGAAAACTATTATATTTATTGTTGGTTCCATTCGTTTGGTAAGTTTGATTCCAAGATTCAAGTTGAAGATTTTTGCTAAACTCGTTCAGAGTACTTTCATTTACCTCTCTATATTTCTAATACGTATATTGAGGTTTGAGATTTAAAATGATCTTTTTAATGCATATAATTTGCGCATCATGATGTGATAGACCATTGGTTATTTTGATACTACTGATACTACTGATACTACTGTTACTACTAATACTAATAGTAGTAGTAATAGTAGTAGTGATAGTAGTAGTAATAGTATTAGTAATAGTAGTAATAGTAATAATAGTAATAATCAACAACCACAACAACAACAATCACAATAACAAGAAGACAAAGAAGCATGTCCACTATTAGGAAAATCTGTATCTCTTTATGTCAGCATTGTTCAACCAAAAATTTTGTGGTTTTGATTTATTCATTCTTCTGCTATCTTATTCTGGAAAACTGCATGTTCATTATTACTTGAATGAATGTGTCATTTCAGTTATATTCAGACTTTTCAGGCATGACATATCCATTCTTGCCAATTTGGTGAGATTGCGACCGCTTCACTGTTACGTAAATGCACTGGGCCAGTGTTTTGTTGATTTCTTCGTGCTTGCACGCCGATCAGGTGTTTTGTTTATAACTAAAGCAGTGTTGGCAGCCAGGCACGTGCCAGTCAGCTATTTTGTTTACATCGGAGGCACTACTGACCTAGAAGCATGCGGTGCTCAGGTACAACACAGGTCACTAGCGTGTGCGAACACAGCACAGTGTTGCCATTTACACTGCCGAAAAACTTAAATTTTTACAAAACTATTAAGCCTACTGAAATAATACTTGGCATTTCATGTTTCTTTCACCTGTATCTGTTAGCCATATTATTCTGGCTGAAGGAGTACCTTCCAGCCTGTATACGTATAATCTAATTATATACATGCACAATAACTGACAGATTTATAGAAAACCAGCACCAGTATGATCATAACACGGGGGGGGAAAGAGAAATTAAATACCCAGCTCATAGGCTTGCACTGTTTGAAAAAAGTCCACATTACATAGGGTGTAAAATATATAATAAATTGCCACAAGGAATTAGGAAAATCCTAAATTCAAATCTTTTTAAAAAAACAGTCACAAGTTTATTTGCTGACAAGGCATATTATTCAGTCACAGAATACATGGAAGATGTACTCTGACCTTAATTTTAATTGTCTTTAATCTTAGCAAATCTTTACTGTACATTTTTTTATATATTTAATATTCTCTTTTATATTCTATACTGTGTTGGTAAATAAGTAGACTTATTTTAATCCTTAAGTTGAAAGTATGTGTGTATTGACGAGTCACAAATTTACGAGCACCTGCTCACCCATGTAAGTGTAATGTGATGAATGAAGTACTATTACTGTTACTGAAGCAGAGGACCCAGCACAGAGCCTTGCACCACTGGTAAATGTTCTCCAATTTGATTTATAAATTCCAGAGGTACATATAGTAATTACATTGTGTTTGCGAGTGGACAGATATGAGTGAAACCACTTTAAGTTTTGATCTTTTATATTGTAATATTCAAGTTTTTGTAAAAGAATTTGATGACTTATGCAGTCAAAAGCCTTAGAAATGTCAGCAGTTTTTTTTCTGTGAATCTAAATTTAGTGCTATTTCATCTACTATTGCGGTTACAGCTGTAATTGTCGATAATTTTTTTCTGAAACCATGTTGGCAATCGTTTAATATTTTATTTTTTCCAAAAAACCATTTAGTCTAATATATACTAATTTTTCTAATATTGTTGAGAAACTTGTCAAGGCTGATATTGGATGATTGTTTTTTGTTCATATGAGCCACCTTTGGGCAAGGGAGTTATTAATGCATATTTCATCTTTTCTGGAAAAACATCATAATGAAAGGATTGGTTAAATATTTTTGCATGTGGCTCATTTATTGTATTTGCGATTATATTTACAAGCCATCCACTAGAATTTTTTGATTTCAAAATTGAAATAATGTTTTTTATGTCATTCATTGTTACATATCCAAGATCAAAAGCCTATGGATTGGGGGTACTCTTTCCCACATTTTTAAGAGCATGAAGCATGCCTGGGGCTGTTTTTCGAATTACATTTGGAATATTTGTAAAATATTTGTTCAACGATTTAACTTTATTTACTGTAATATTATTACTTAATGATTCACTTTGTTGCTCATTGCTAATTCACATTTAATTAACTGCCACGTGGCTTTACTTCTGTTACGAGCTTCTTTTATATATTTTTCAATGACCATGTGTTTGGCTTTCCTTATAACCTTTTTATAAATTTTGCTATGACACGAATAATAGTTTTTTAACTGTAAGTTATTTGATTCTTTGGTAAGTCTGTACAGTAATCTTTTTCTTGCACTCGGTACTCTGATAACCGGGGTACACCAGTTTGACGAGAAGTTTTTATACTTTTGTTTGCATACTATTTTAGGGAAACAATGATTATATGTAAACAATAAAGAATTGATTTAAAAATGTATTGTACTTTTCATCAACAGTTCATGATGTATCAAAGTACCAACTTATATCTGAAATCTGATTTTTAAAATTAGTTATGTTTACATCACTAAATAATCGCATTGTTTTATATTTTTCATTCTTTTCATTTTTTGTGCATTCATTCGGAAAAGTAACAAATAATGATTCATGATCAGAGAAACCAGTTTCAACTGTTCTGCAATTTCCACTTTCATATAAAGTATTAGTAATTATGTTATCAATACAAGTATTAGTTGTGTTGGTTACTCTAGTTG
The DNA here is from genome assembly GCA_030765045.1 of Tenodera sinensis. NCBI lineage: Eukaryota > Metazoa > Arthropoda > Insecta > Mantodea > Mantidae > Tenodera > Tenodera sinensis. The sequence continues at coordinate 346,220,888 of CM060964.1, forward strand.
GTTTTTTGCATTGAGGACTAAACCCATACATTTCAATAACATTTAAGAATTTGAGAGGTAGAACTGGAACTTAAAAATTCAATGGCTCAAACTTTGCCCACACACGGCTTGTGTGTTTAAAAACACCAACAGTAAGTTTGTTGGCATAAATAAATAATAATTTAAGAATTTGTTTACCATTCCCTTCTTTAATGAACAATATGAATTTAGCATATCTATATTGCTATCAGTTACAATTACAACATGTTTACCTTTTTCTTTGTGTAGTTTAATTAATAGATTTTCTAATTTTTTTAAAAAACTTCAAAGGTGCTATAATAAGCCACTCTATATATAGAGACAGCAATGATCTTCAGCTCAATCAGTTCAATTACGTATATTTTGAATACATGGTCTTCTTGATATACTTTTAGATCTTCTCTTATTTTTATCATTATGTTTTTACATAAGCAACTTTTAACTAATATGCATGAACATCTGTGTTGTCCTGTTTTTGTAGAGTAATAGTCGGCTATATTATAACCTTGTAGGTTGTTTAGTAATTTAATTTCTGAATTTCTTAAGCAGTGTTTATTTGAACATATAACTGAGATATTAGTGAAATATGCATAATTCTTCCAGAAATATATCCAATGATTCTAATTTTGTTTTTATTCCGTGTATACTAAGATGCATTAATGAATTGGTCTGAGAACATTGCTTACTCTTTACATTATTTGTTGTATCTTGTTTTGAATTACTAACCTGACAGGATGTTTTTACACCACCTGACCTCCTCACCAGTTTACCTGTTGTTTACCCATATTTACAATGTATTTTATAACCTCACTCAGTTTGTGTGATCCCTTTGTATTTAAATATAGACCATCTCTTCCTATGCACCACTCATTTAACTTCTTATTCAAATTCACAAACACGAATTCTAAAGCTTGACAGGCTCATCTTATATTTTTATTAACCCTGTGTATATAGCTGCTAGGCACATCAAAACTTCTTATTACACTGTTTACGGCAATAGTAGCATTTGGAAAACATTATTTAGCAGAGAGAATAAGATTATAGATTTTACCAAGAATTTCTTCTGGACTATAGAAAGATTTTAAATTATTTGTTCCCACATGAAGCACTACTACCTTTTTGGGATTGCTCGCTTAGTTTTCGACACATTTCCTCTAAATTATGTCAGTTTTGCACCCTCCGCACTCACATGTTTTATCATAGAATCACCAAGCACTAACATTGTGTTTTGATCACTTTCGGTCTTCTTGCTTTCCATCTTTTGCGCTGTGATGTTAGGGTTCGTCCATTGGAATTTGGAGATATTTTAAACCTTTGTCTTCTCTTAAACACCAGTTTCCAGTAATTTTATTTGCTGTTCATCCTCTTGCAGTCAATTCAATACTTTGTATTTATTTGAAATTTCAATCTGTGGCATCTTACCAGCTATAACTGGCCAAGATTTCCTACATTTTCTCACTTCCATGAAGCCCATGCTTGATTTTTACCAGTTTTTCTTGCATTGATGCTGTTTCCTTTTGTGCATTTTTTCAATTCCAGAGCTGTTTTCAACTCCTCTTTTTGTAGCATTCTTATTTCCTCTTGTGACTGTTGTAGATCCTTGTTTAACATATTCACAATCATCCGAAGTGATGCGATTGTTTTGGCCTCACACGACACCCATTGCTGCATTCTTGGATTCTCTAGACTAGCTTCGTCAACCATTTTTTTTTATTTGTTTGGATTCCCTTTCTTTCCTTTTATTTGTGCTACATACTATTGTACTTAAGTATTCATTTCACTTTTTTTAGCTGGTGTTTCCATGCTGTAACTGTTATTTATGCAATTTTTCCCTGCTTTACTACACATAACCATTTTATATGTCACTATGTTGAATGTAATCAAACAATGTAAGAATGTAGACAATTTAAATAAATCTGAAACAGCCTTGTTTTGTAATTTTGATTTCAAAATATTTTGTTTATAAATTTGCAACTTCAATTTGTAGCTGTGATTTTATACAACCACCTTTAAGGTTTTATAAATGTAATGTAGGTACGTTGTAATCCACTTCTTCAGTAGACTAGGAAGCATCATTGAATATTTAAACTTTATTGTTACATTCACAGACAAAGATTGGTTTTATAATATTATTTTAAAGTACCTTAAGATTTCATACTTGTGACTTGGTTGTAGTGTTTGTGACAATAATAATAATAATAATAATAATAATAATAATAATAATAATAATAATAATAATAATAATAATAATAATAATAATAATAATAATAATGATAATGATAATCATAATGATAATGATAATGATAATGATAATGATAATGATAATGATAATGATAATGATAATGATAATGATAATGATAATGATAATGATAATGATAATGATAATGATAATGATAATGATAATGATAATGATAATGATAATGATAATGATAATGATAATGATAATGATAATGATAATGATAATGATAATGATAATGATAATGATAATGATAATGATAATAATGATAATGATAATGATAATAATGATAATGATGATAATGATGATAATGATGATAATGATGATAATGATGATAATGATGATAATAATGATAATAATAATAATAATAATAATAATAATAATAATAATAATAATAATAATAATAATAATAATAATAATAATAATAATAATAATAATAATAATAATAATAATAATAATAATAATAATAATAATAATAATAATAATAATAATAATAATAATAATAATAATAATAATAATAATAATAATAATAATAATAATAATAATGTTTATTAGCCCATAGACAATTATACAAATTGTTTCGAGCATCGTCAAACTACAAATACAACAAAACAAAAATTACAAAATAAGACTTAACATAATCATATTCTATGAAATACCACTAAGTAGAGTCATATACAGCATATTTACAATTCCTCTATACAGTATAAACATTTTCCTATAAGATATTTCCTTAGTTCTTTTTTAAAACTTTCTCCTTGCTTAGCTTTAATAGTATGTGGCAGTTTGTTATATAGTGTGACACCACTGATATATGGATCCGATTCACTTGTTCTTTTATTAACATTAATTCTATGTATATTATTCATACCTCATGTATTGTAACTATAATATTGATTATTACTACTAATAATATGTATATTTTTACTTACAATATGTATTATTACTTTATATACATATAATGAAATAATAGTGAACAAGTTATTATTTTTAAAAATACTGCGGCACGAAGTCCTGTTATTAAGTTTATACACTGTTCTTATACAATTCTTCTGCTGTAATGTAGTTTAATGTTTGACTTGAAAACCCCAATCAAAACTCAAACTGAAGACATGTCACATTTTCACCCATAGCAAAACAAGGAGTGTTCTTCCCACTCCTCTTGGAATAAGGTTTCTTTGCATTTTTGTGCTTTCAAAAGAGCCATGGCTATTGATGCGGTGCCCAGGACTGCTTGTTTTTGTTTGAATGCCTGTTGAGTGAAGGGGAGAGGGTTGAAACAGGGCAACATATTGCTTGCCCCTGACTGTGATATTATGTTATATCTTCAGCCAGGACAGATTTGTCAACCCCTGCTCGAACCTGATCATGTGAGCATATCGAAAAGCTGAGCTCTCCAAGATTCATCAATAGTTTTGCTGACTTCTTGTTAACTTTCACACATGGCACAAAGAGTCCCGAGATTAAAGTTTACACAACTGTATGATACAGAAAGTTCAAGATACATTTAATTTGCCACAATACCTCAAGCCTCTGGTATGACCAAAGAACTTAAAGGCGGCTGTGAAGCTATTACAAAAAATTATATCTTAAATATATTTGAATGAAAATTGTTGTCTTGTTTTGGAAAAAATAAAGTAAATGTTTCATGTAAGGCATAGTGGCTGTTTGTTGTAAATGTATTTTTGTGGGAATGATATTGTAAGATAGCTGGCATAGAAACTAACTAAACTGATAGGCAAGCTTGGAGTCTGACTAAAAAGGGTATAAAAAACAGGATTGGCATATGTAGGTTTGAAAGAACAAAGTTTGATTTTCTCGTATAAAATATCATGTGCCAGCCTCAAAACTGCCAACATGCTGTGCATATGTTGGAACATGTAATGGGAGAGCAAAAAAGTTCTGAACGGGCTGCACAGTGCTTTGCCTGTCTGTATCCTCTGTGGTCGTTGCTGTCTGCCACTATCATGGAAAGGTGCAGATGAAACCATACAACATTTTTAAAACTACTTTTATAGGCTTTGCTTACTAACTTTACAAAAGGAGATAATGAAACTGTCCCTGTTGTCATCCATACATTTTTGGCACCTCTTTAGGAAACTATCCATTACTTGCCATACTTCACGTTGAGAAATGTGAAGTATGGATTGGCGGATATTTTGTTTTAATCTTTCCAGGGTGTGTGGTTCTGTCTTATACACTTTATGTTTTAAGTTGTCCCAGAGATAGAAGTCAAACAGGGTTAGGTTGTAGGACTGAGGGGCCCACAAATCTGTACTACTAATTTTGTCCTGAAACATACTTTCAATTGTCATCAAAAGATTGGCTGTATGAACTGTTGCAGAGTCTTACTGAAAAAAAAAGGCAAAATCACCCTTCCTGTTTGTTAATTCTGTAAAAACAAAAGAGCAAAATTAGTTTCATGTATGTATGGGTGTCAACTGTTGACTTGAAAAAAATTGCCCCTATAACTCAGAACCTAATATTATTCATGAAATGCCCCTTCCTGATGAAAAGATTGGTGTATGGTGTACCATTAGCAGAGAAAGGTTTTCAGAGTTCCAATAAGTGATTTCTAAATCTAGGGTAACTTAAAACATGTACAAGACAAACCCACAAAGCCTGGAAGAATTAAAACAAAATATCTGCCAATCTGTAATTCACATTTCTCAATGTGAAGTGTGGCAAGTGATGGATAGTTTCTTAAAGAGATGGCAAAAATGTATGGATGACAATGGTGGTTAGTTTCAGTATCTTCTTTCATAAAGTTGGTAAATAAAACCTTTAAAAGTAGTTTTAAAGATGTTGTATGGTTTCATGCGCAGCTTTCTATGATAGCGGCAGACGGCAATGAATGCCAAGGATGCGTACAGGCAAAACACCATGCAGCCAGTTTGTAAGCTTTTTGTACTCCCGGTACTAGCATCAGAGAAAAGCACTTCAACTTGGTTTCTGAACAGCAAGATAAATTGTAAAGCTATGTCATGTTAAAAGGAACATGTTACATTTTTGGTAAACAATTTCATGATGTAAATAGAAGTAATGGAAATGTGTAACATACAAACCTATCATATTGATAAATCGGTGCTGCTATGGTGATTGTTATCTTTGCCATTGCTAATAAAAAGCTCTCGTTCTCAAAGATGTGCTTCCCATAAGGAGACCTAAACCAGCAAAACTTTATTATAACCTTGTTACAAAAGGGGTAAATTGTACAAACACAGAGGGTACACCTTGCTCACTTTGACCTACACAGATCTATTGACCTTATTGATCTGGGGGTACCACCCCCAGGAGGCAGGGATGAAATGAGGGAACCGAAAGTGCAACACAAGATCACAGCTAGACAGGCCACAGAGACATGCGGAAATCCCTAACAAGTGCTGAGATTTCTTCATCCCGGCATCAGGCCCCACCAAGCAGCCATCACACTGCTGTTCCAGGTTCCAGTGTCGCACTGAGCATCCCCACCCCGAACGGAGGACAAGGCTTGCCAAACGCCACCTAGTGCTGAGAACAGTGGTTACCATGTGCAATTATCAATGCCATCTGCCTGGCATTGCCATCACTACACACCTCAAAGGACACCTAAAAAGTGATAAGTGCAATGTAGGGAAATGATGGAAAGGGAGCTGTGGTATGAAATAATGCACCCTACCATTCACCAAGTGAGAGGGCATGGCCATGGGGATTGAACCTGCAACCTCCCAAATGCAGGCCACAGATGTTACCGCCTGGAGTGATTGGTGTTTCAAAACTTTACATGTAATATATCATCCAAAATGAATAAACATAGAATGAAATTGTAACTCAATATTCCTTTTGCCAAACCTTGTCACAGCGAACTTGTAGCATTAACTGTGTGATAGGTACTCAACATTAAACACATTCTGAAGTACATTGAATTTCATGCAATATATTTTCTCGTTTAGAAGCATGAAAAGTTTATGAGTGTCCTTAACACTGCATAATGTGCATTTTACTATAGCGTGTTGTGGCAGCAATTGACAAAACATATGTAAATGTATTACAACTCGTGCCCTCTTTTCTCTGACAGCGGACCCCAATGACAGAACCACTAAAATTAGCAACACCATCATCGTAAGAACTGTTTAGTTTATTATCCGTTACTGTAAATATAGATTCAGTTGTAGTACCCTTCAGTTCAACCTTTCCTTCACTTCAACGGAGATGGCACAACATAAGACAGTTCACTTTGGTTATGTTGTTGTCTAATGCTGGATTTCTGACAGTGAAGTCATTAGTCCTCTTGCTCTCCAAAATTTTTCACTGATGGACGGGGCACTAGAACTGGCTGGGCATATTTGAAGGTGGTCTTGGTTATAAACATTTGTAGATTCATCTACCGTTAAGGAATCATCTTGATTATCTAGAATTCTAGAACTCACCAATGCAATTTGATGATTCTGAAGCAAGGTATCTTAACATATCTGGTCCTTACACTCTAAAGTTTAACACACTTCTCAGGATTAATGTCAGTTTTAAATACTGTCTTATGAATTAGTGGTTCATATTTTGTTGTTGCGGGGGATTTCTTCCTTACTAAGGAAATGCATACTTATAAGACACTGTTTGGTGATAACACTTTTTCATTTTCAGTTTATTTGATTATCTGTGCCTGAACTGGAATGTTTAATCTCCATAATTTACAATTTTCAAGTGTAACAGATTTTGCATGTTTTTTCTGACATAGCGTGCATTTCTAGTTTTCCCTTGCTTACAGTAGCTTTTTTAAATTTAATGAACAGTACAGAAGTATACATTCGCCTGTACTTTGTACTACTTCAGTATCATTTTTAAATGCATTTCACATAATTTGCAAAATGCTCCACCCTAATCAAGGACAAGGTATTGTGCCTATATTGCCTTTTTTGATGGTACTTAATCTTGTGTTCAACTCTTTGTTTAGGATGACGTCACAAATAGTATATTTTTTGTTCCAAGAATAAGGAAGATTCAGTAAGTAATTCACCATAACATTCAATAGCATTTCTTTCAATGGATTCACTCATGTGTGTTCTGCAATACAGTGACTTTTATTAGAAAAGAAAATAAATGAATTTTATTTTGGCACTAACACTATTTTTACTAGACAACTGACAACTACACATTACATAATCACACCACACTTCCACAGCGAGTTCTTGACTGTTAAAATAGCTGTACATATTTGTTACAACAATGGAAGCTTTTTATAATCATTATCATGACTTCTCCATGGTTGATTCCAAACTATGTAAACAGTGGCTGCTGAGACAGTTGAAATCTGCTAAACTAATAAAAGCTTAGTGCCTATTTAAATTCAACATATTACAACGATGCAACACAAATATTTTTAACAAAATTAGTTTACTTTGTGAATGGAAATTTTACAAAGTTATGAATTCAAATGAGGTTTGTATTACCACTGTTATACAAAATATACAAAAGTTTTGAAACATGCAATGCTTTTATTAAAAAGTTGTTAATGATGAGGAGAGATCGCAACCAACATTCTCAATTAACAGAGGTGCGTTGGGCAGTGTCATGTTGAAGGAGAGTAAGCAATGAGGAGTAACAAGTGCACTTTTCACTTATTCCAACTTATTTTTTATGTCTGTTCATGAAGCATCTTCCTTCAAAATTTTCTCCATATCATTTGACACTTCCTTAAATAAAAAATAGACTTTGTGGAGTGTTCTACTCCTTTCTTCCAGTTGGTGTATTTTCTCCAGAACTATTTGATTTTCTGAATAAGCAAGTGCAAAATAATATGGTACATTATATTTCTATATAGCTTCTAAAACCTATATATAGACATAGTGTTATCTAAAAATACTATTTATGTGTCATGCTCAAATCAGTACACTTTTGACGAAGCGGCGTCAGGGCGGGTTTTCTCTGGGTACTCCGGTTTCCCCCGCCATTTCATTCCACCGGTGCTCCATCTTCATGTGTCATCAGTGTCACCGCCTGCGGTGCCGTAGTAGTAAAAGTGGGCATTAAACACTACAACAACAGTACTCTTTTGTGTATAACAATAGCTGCCAGAAACCAAATAGGTACTTAACTGATACATCAATCCATTCCCTTTAACATTGTTAAAAGAAGAAACAAACTTGTTAAAAAATTCCGTGTAGCTGTAAATTTTTTGCAACGCTTAACATTCAGTTACATTTCACAACTCTATTTAACTTTCCAAAATGCACATTCAAGTATATTTTTTAATTAAAGTAAAAGGTCATAGGTGAAATCATGGGTAAACAGTAGGTAGGATGAGGGAATGCTCCATCTATTTGACAAAATCTGAACTTGAGTTTGTGACACTAATGCTGATTTGAAGAAAATTGCCATTAGTTAATGGATGAGAAAACTACTTAGACTCTAGGCTTCAGGCAGTTGTAAGAATGATATTATATGATCGATTAACTATTCTCTTGAAGAAGAGAAGCAACAAAATGAATAAGGTAGCGTAGTTGGCCTGCATAATTATCTAATAACATGTATGATGTCGCTGCAACAAACACCTGCCATGCATCCAGGATTGCACTTTTAATTTTGTTGATAAAGTTGTGTTTTCTGCAAGTCAAAATGTAGAACAAAAGTATAGAAGTAAACTTTTCTCTTAAAGGAACAACATATTGTCAGTATTATTTCAGAAAATAAGAGTAGTATAAAATAAAGGTCATGGACACAGTAGCAAATTGAAGTAGAATGTTGGCAAAGTGGAACTATGTCCTCAAAATGCAGAATGCTTGGACTTCAATAGAAAAGTAATTAATTAGTAGTTATATTTACTTTATTCTGAGGATATCACAATATGAAAATATTAAAGGGAAACCATGCAATGAAAGCAATAATGACAGCCATCACTAACTGTTTATAGGTCTGAGATTTGACCTTTGGTGATACTCACTGAAGAGCACTATATATTGGTTTTGCAACTCGTTTCAGAGGCAAATGAACATCTTAACACTACAGAAACCTGTAAGTGCATTTGTGCAACCCAGCATAACTCTACTTACCAGTTTGAGGATTAGGATAAGTTATGAGAACTACTTTCTTTGCCATCAGGCTGACATATTGTCTCTAAATATTTCATGCAAGCAGGTACAATAAGAACAGTTTTTTTGGGCTAGCAGCCAGGACAAATTTGGGTAACTGCCCAAGCTTACAGTGATAAATGAACTCCAGGAAAATACTTCCAAAACCAATTAAAATAAGATTTTAGGAAGTAAAATTCTTGTTTCACAATACATCGTACATCCATTGTAAGCAAATACTTGTCTTTAACTAATCAAATTTAAAATAATGTAAATGCAATGGTTACTATGGGGGAAAGAACCAAATTTCAAATTCATTATATTCATTCAGATACCAATTAAAGGTAATACAAAATCAGACCTTCAGGCTTATTACAGGGGAGCAAAATCAACACCTTTAACAGCATTTCAAGTGGCTATTAAGAATTTGCCACTACAGTATGAAAGAGTAGCTGGCCAAGAAAGGAGCAAATATAAAACATGGATTCAAGTAAAATTTCTTACAATACTTTAGAATTATATATAAATTCATAAATCCATACACATTGGCAACTTGATTATCATAAAAAAGTACAAGTAAATCACGGAAAACACTCATGGAAAATACTAACGCCATACCAGAATCTCTAACAGGCTCAGAAGTGACCTTTTTTGACTTAATGACTGGACATGACTGTCTGGCTGCCCACCTGTTTAAGATCAATACCTTCAATTCTCCAATATGTATACTATGCAACAACCCACAGACAGTAATGAATAGAGACCACCTACTCCAATATCTTGCAATCTGAAAAATTAATGCCAGTGTTCCAGTACAAATATGTAAATATTATTGGGAAGTTCATAGAAAAGTGGAGAAAATCCAATTAGAAGAGCATTAACAACAACAACAACAACAACAACAACATATCCATTCAGGTGGGGTTTGGTAGGAAATGACCAAACAAACCTCGGAACATCTAGAGTGGTGACTGAGTACCAGTGGCATAACTGTAACACCTAAAATGGAGGAAGTGCCATTTATAAATGTGCTGATCTATCACAGCATAAAGGAGCGTCACTTAGATAGCAGATGAGGGGAAGGCCAGTGGATCTACATACATTTATTTAGTTCTCCTGGCCATGTCCGATGGACCCACTAACCAATAGCAGGTGCATAATGGGGGTTAAAATCAGGTGATATAACTGCCAAAATTTAAAAACTGGTACCTGTTAAGAAAACAGTGACATTGAAGCCATAATTATAATGTAAAAGTATTGGAAAGCATGAATGCTAATGGCTTCATTGCCAGATGCAAGGCATTAACTAACAACAAAATTTTGGTTATGGTTTCTAATGAGATCTTTCAGATTACCAGTCTTCTGCTTGATATTCTCAAAAAAATCTCCTGGCATAGTTTTCTGTCAGAAGCAAATAGAAAACAGTTATCATATACTTCAAAGAAAAAGAATTAATGAAGTTTTCATAATTTTGTTTTGAAAATCTAATCAAAGGGGAGAGTTTTCAGGGCAAAAGTATGCTAAACTGTCTCAAGATGAACTTTTCCAGAAGCATAAATTGTTATATTTTTAAATATTGGTTTGCATCCTGACACAAATTACCATTAAACTCCAAGACCTTGGAAAACTTCACTTTTGTACTGTCGCTGATTCTTTGAGCTTCCTGCAGCATTCAGGAGCTGCACTGTTGCTCTCACCCCTCTTCAGGAAACATATAATATGTTGTTGTTGTTTTCTAGTGCCTTGCATCTGGCAATGAAGCCATTAGCATTCGTGCTTTCCAATACTTTTGAACTGTAGTTTCTTCTGATCTTAATGCTTCACAGGTCTTCAAGTGGTCTTCATTCAAAAGGAAACATATAATATCAAGATAATATAACAAAAGAAATAAGTATGTTGCATTTGGTTTTTATGTGATAAGAGCTTCACCTATAGTTGAGGTCACAAGCCGCCACTGACTTACATTAACATCAATAAGGTAAAAGATTTTAAAAAAAACAATGTATTGTGTAACTTATACTAACTTTAGTAATTCAATATGTTTTCAAACACTCATGTAAATTATAGTGGAACAGGAGTCTTAACTGGTCATCCTTGCCACAGACAGTGTGTGTTGATTCATTCAAGTGCATCAGTGTATGCTCGTCTAGCTGCAAAAAACAACATGAAAATAAGTGATAGAGGGGAAAGGTAGAATTAGAATTAAAAAACACAGTGCTACAGCTGGGATTTGAATCACAGATCTTCTGCTCTATGTGCACCTGCTCTTAACCACTGAGCTACCATGGCAACATGTGGGTACAACATGAAAATTGTCAACTGATTTGCATTTCCCTGGTAGACCACAAGGGAATCTCAAATTCAAGACCACAGACCCCAATGGCAAGTTGCAACCATAAGTACTTAAGTACTGGGCTTTAAGGTTTTTAATAAAGTTTCCATATAGAAGGCCAATGAATGATAGGAGATTGTTCTAACATGCACAAACATGTGTGGGCAAACTTTGAAAGGTGGAATCAGAACTGAAAAATTCAATGCCATAGCCAGAACTTGAACCATGGATCTTCTGTTCTCCACATGGTTTGTGTGTGATAGAATAATCACTTATCAATGATTGGCCTGATATACAAAAGCTTAAAGCCTAGGAGTGAACTGCTTATGATTGTAAGTTGCCATTTGGATACGTGGTCTTGAATATGAGACTCACTTGTGGTCTACTGGGAAAGTGTAAATCAGTTGAGGAATTTAATTTTGTAGCAGCAGGTTACCATAGTAGCTCAGTGGTTAAGGGCAGCCAGGCATAACACAGAAGATCCAGTGCTAACATTCTGGCTATGGCATTGAGCTTTTCAGTTCTGTTTCTACCTTTCAAAGTTTGTGTGTGTTAGAACAATTATACAATTACACTAGTCTGCAATGGAACTCCTATCTTAGACATTTGATTGTTTTTAGAGAATTTGTAGCATGCTAAAAGAAAAAATTCATTCACCACCACCACCACTACCCCCACCACCGCCACTGCTACCTTCGTCCGATATAACACAATGTTGGAGGACGTCAATTCAAAAAAAAAAAAAAAGAAAGAAAGAAAAAGGCCACTACCACCACCATCCACCACCACCATCCACCACCACCTCTGCCGCCACCACCACCAATATATATATATATATATATTGTTATATATTTTGTTATATATTTTGTTATGTAAGTGTCTTAAACATAGGGTAGATTAATCAAAACTGTTGTTGTTGTTAGCTAATGCTGGATTTCTGACAATGAAGTCGTTAATCCTCTTGCTCTCCAATATTTTTCACTGATGGATGGGGCACTAGAAGTGGCTGGGCATATTTGAAGGTGGTCTGGATCCATTTCCTCTTGCAGATCACATAGAGGACAGAGCGGAGAAGAATATATGGTGGGGGAAACCAGTGAACCCAGAGATAACCTGCCCCTGTGTCAGTATGTCCACCATACATCCCACATGTGGACACCTGGGATTGAACCTGGGTCACTTTGGTGAGAGTCAAGCGCTCTAACCAACTTATGATCTACCAATGGTATATCAGAAGCTGGGTGTCTGAATAATTGTATACACAGAATAAATTGCAACCATAAAGCCTGTATTTTTTTTTTTTTTTTTAACGTCCTTCAACATTGTGTCATATCGGACAAATGAATGAAATGAAATGGGTGAAATGATGCTCAAATGAGCCCGAGGTCCATGGAGCTTTAAGTTGTCCGACATTCGTCTTCTCAGGGTAGGGAAAACCTCGGAAAAAAACCTTACCCGGATAACTTACCCTAAGAGAGATTCGAACTCGCGACCTCTTGAACGTGAGGCAGACACGCTAACCATCACGCTACAGAGGCGGGCATAAAGCCTGTATTACAGCACAACTATAACCATATGGTAGTGAGCTGTAATGAGGTGTAAAGCAAGTTCTACCCACAACAGCATAGCCAGAGCACAAAGGGAGAGGTCAAGCTAAAGTAGTATGCCATCCACTGTCAAAATTATACAACTACTAGAGTTGTAATTTCTCTGTGATAGAAGAAGCACAAACTAACATGGACTAACTTGTTATCTTGGATTTACCTGAATTTACCTACACGCTAATTACATCTTTTGCAGCTGTGACGGTAAGACATATGTGACATATGTACCACCAGACTCACCAAGTTTGATAAACATATAGATTTTAAAAGCCGAAGTTGGAAATTGAAAGAAAATACTTATTACGTAGCTAAAGTTTTATTTCTTGGCAAATATATTTTATAGCATAACAAATGGATCCAGTTAGACTGACTTATAATGAGCATTTTGTATGAAATAGTTTTTTCTAAAGATGCATTTAGAAGCCGGTGAAAATATTTGTATGGAACTACACAAGACTCCTTTATGTAGTTATGGGATGTGGTGAGAAATTAAAAATGCCCAGTTATATATTTCAAGTCTTAGAAAATTCACTGATCAGTTCCCATAAGTGGGTGATTTCTATTAGCAAACATTTGAAAAGCAATTTGGGTTTATATTGCCTTTTTAATTTTTTTTATTTGAATAACTAGTAATCGAATTTGGAATTAAACTCAAAACTAGTTATAATGACGTTGAAGGGACCAATGGTTGGCAGTTGCTATAGCTGATAGCCACACAAACTGGGTGTTTGCTCTTTTTTTTCTTTTCTTTGTGCTACTCAACAAGAGTATGAGAATAAGCATGTTGGCTACTTTTTAGATGTGTCAAATTTTTGGAAGTTGTGCAGTGGTTTGTGGTCGGCTTTACTTTATAAGACCATAGGAGTGTCAGATTAGTATATGATTTCTATGTAGTAAAAATTGCAGAGCTACGTGTTTAAGTAGAGTGCTGCTTGTATCATCAATAGTGTTTTGTTTATTTTCCAGGAAAGAAACAGGGATGTTACCCCCCTACCGTCAATTTGCATGATGTCACTCACACTGATGCTAACAAGGTCATTCCCCACATGTAAAAATACCTCTGTAAATTGCTGTAACAAACAAAAGTGAATGTTGGATTACTTGATATGTTTTTTCTAAAAGGTAACAAAAGATATGTTGTATACGATAAGTCACTATATATGATGTCGTACTAAGCAAGTTTTTAAATATAGCATTCACATAGGGTTTAGATGAGACCCTAGATTTTGCTGTTATAACCAATGTGTCATTAAAAGTGATGTCCCTATAACTGGTTTTGACTGTGTTTCTATTTCCATCATTCATGGAGCATGCAGCAAAGTGTCAGTCTTCTGGCACATAAGAACACTTCATCCACACCACTGCTACAGAAGATGTCTACTGTAACAGTACATGAAACATCTAGGAGAAGGAGCCCAATAGGCCACAGCTTACAAGCCCAGAAATTTAACTGGTATTAATGTGGGTTATTCAGAAGTCTGTGAAGCATTTTAAAAATTCATAGCTACGTACTAAACTAAGCAATAAATAACAAAACATCTTAAACCAAAAGAAAGAGGAACTGTCCAAGTTGCTTGATTGTTACATCTTAGAAATGCTCAATGTGTCCAGCTTGCTTATACAGCAAATATTGATGAGATAATCCATCTCCTCTCATACATACTCCAGCATGTCACAGTTCACCATAGCCAAGGCAGCTGTAATCCGGCTAATTAAGGAGTAGCATATAGAGGAGGCACATAGACAATGCCCTTCACAAAGTCCTGCAGGAAAACTTTTCGTTTTTGAGTTATGCTGTCCACAGACTGACTGACACACAGACACAGACACACACACACACACACACACACACACACACACGGTCCCTTTTCTAAAAATGCTTTTTTTGTATTCAGGAGGTCTCAAAAGATATTTCCGGTGAAAACTCAACATAAAATTTTTGGGTGGAACACAATACTTCCCCTACTTACCAGTAGAGAAAGTAAAAATGAACAATGATGTTGCATTTCATGAAAGTTTTAAGTTTTCCAAAACTGACACAAATAACAAGGAATATATCTGAAATGGTTCACTCTACAAAAACTTTATTGGGACATGAATTGTGTGTTTTAGCAAGATCTACATTTTTTGTACAGTAAGATTTTGTCTATCTCTTAAGGTTTACGAGTTATTCAAAAGTCATTCAGAGTAAACAGGACTTAGAAAATTAAAAATATACATTTCATTTTTCGTAAAAATATCTTAAACATGTGTCATTTTAATCAAAATCATTAGAGCCATTTTCAAAGAAATTTAAATTTTCCATGTAAAGGGTAGTTTAGGGTAGAGCAATTTTCTTTAAAATCTTTGTGTGGCATCCTTGAAAGATGTTAAACATAAATACCAACTTTGGTTTTTAGCTGACTTTTCATTTTAGAGTTATGCTGTCCACAGGCTGACACACAGATGCACACAGACCTTTTTCTAAAAATACCCTTTTTTTGGGATTCAGGGGTCTTAAAACATATATTTCTGGTGAAATCTCAACATTGAGCTTTTGGGTGGAATATAATACTTCCTCTACTTTGCTATATGTAGTAGAGAAAGTAAATATGACTTACATACCAATAAAAATACAACATGAAACAATAGACCCACAGTATGTACGTGTTCCAGTTTAAAAAAGGCTATATTTTCAAGAAGTCCTCAAATGTTTTCTATATAATGGAATGCACTCGCTTTTTACCACCATTTCATGCAATCATCATAGCAGCAGAACAGGTGAGTGAGTGAGTATTGTTTAAGGGCCCGTCGACAGCTAGGTCATTTGGGCGGCAGCAGAAGGTCTGTTGAAGACTGACTATTGCTCTAGGTACTCGATGGTCTTTTCTATCACTTTGATTCCCTCACTGTGGCTATCTTCTCATTCTCTATTTCAATTTCATCCCCCACCCCTGTATTTCTTTGTGTGTGGTTTCTATTTCTACACTACATAAAAAGTACTTTGTGTGGCACAGCAATCAAATTTTTGTAAGAACTATTTTGCTGTGTTCCATCTGAAGCTGCTCTTTCTCTCACTGCTATTCGGTCAACAGGGAGGGAAATATATGAGGGTAGGCCTTATGCAATAAACTACGGTAATTAATATATTGTTATTGTTGTTGTTGTTGTTGTTGTTGTTGTTGTTATTATTATTATTATTATTATTATTATTATTATTATTATTATTATTATTATTATTATTATTATTATTATTATTATTATTATTATTATTATTATTATTATTATTATTATTATTATTATTATTATTATTATTATTATTATTATTATTATTATTATTATTATTATTATTATTATTATTATTATTATTATTATTATTATTATTATTATTATTATTATTATTATTATTATTATTATTATTATTATTATTATTATTATTATTATTATTATTATTATTATTATTATTATTATTATTATTATTATTATTATTATTATTATTATTATTATTATTATTATTATTATTATTATTATTATTATTATTATTATTATTATTATTATTATTATTATTATTATTATCATCATCATTATGATTATTACTATTATTATCATCATCACCACAACCACCATCACCACCATCACCATCATCAATCATCATCACTATCATTATCACTATCATTATCATTAACACCATTATCATTATCATTATTAATCATCAACACCACCACCAGAACCACCACCTCCACCACCACCACCACTATAACCACTTCCAACACCACCTCCACCACACCAACCATCTCCACCACCACAACCACAACCACCACCACCACCACCACCCCCACATCCACCACCACCATAACCACCACCACCTCCACACCCACAACGACCACCACCACCACAACCACCTCCACTACCACAATCATCACCACCACCTCCACCACCACTACCACCACCACCATCATCACCACCACTACCACCACCACCACCATCATTATTATTGCTAATAGTAGTATTGGTAGTAGTAGTAATAGTATTTAGTATTCAGTTAGGTACAAAGGTAAGTTACTTGGTGAAACAGTTATGTCCACATTAGAGGCAGATGTATTTTTCTTGGCCGTTGTGCGACAAATATCTAAATTTGATCCTAGTATCTGCAACAAACTTATCGTTAGCTGCTTTTACCTGAAATGTCAGTTCATGTTTCACCATGCTTGTGTGTGTGATCTCTTTGGCATTCGAATGGTCAATAATAACCCTTTTTCAGCCATTCTTTGTTGGGAACACGCTCTAACTTCCCATTATGGTGGGATGCGTGATCCATTAAACACACTTTTAGGATCAAGATCTGCTGACACTCTGAATGACCCCCTTTAGTAAAGAATGTTCTTCCGCATTTACTTTCTAAGATCGGCATTTAAGTATTACATAAAATTCTAAATAACTGTGTGTGGCTGGCCTCTGTGGTCTGGTGGTATCGTGTCTCCCTCATATTCAAGAGGTCCCAAGTTCGAATGTTGGTTAGGGTGAGTTATATGCATAACGATTTTCTGGGGTTTTCCTTGTCCTGAGAAATCAAAGGTGGGATAACTGTAAACTGTATGGAGGTCTGGCTGGGGTGTGCACGGTACGGACGAACAAGATTCGCTTTATCCTTTAGGTCTCCTCCATCACCTCAAAGCTAAAGTTATCCCCACTTCAATTTCTGCCTGAATAAGGTCCGTGACCTGTGCAGGGTTGTCCGCAGACTCCCTGTGAACACCTCAGTGGGAGACATCAAGGCAGACCTCAACCGCAAGGGTATTCCCCCAGACTGGTTCAACAGCTCATCAGATCCACTCCAAATGGGCAAGGCCCCAAGAACGCCCTCCCCCTCTTCTTGGTAGTGGTGGAGCAAGCCAGTGACCCAGAGGCCAAGATCGATCGCGTGACAGCCATCTGTTACCTACGGGTGCATATTGAACCATCCAAGGGCACTGCATCCAAGAGACTGTAACAGGCCCCTCAAGGAAGGGGCAGGGTGGTAGGCCTGTAGATACCATCAACCAATACAGCAGTCAGAAAGGGTGCCCTACACCTGCAAGGCCACATGAACCATCTTATGCTGCAATAGCACGCAGATCTGCTGACACACGGGCCGAAGTACATACACAGCCCCTAATGGTGCAAAATGAGCTCCAACCCTCCCTGACGCATCTGCAACCTCTAGGATGAAGAGGCATCTATGCGCTCAAACACCAAGGCTCTGTGAGCTGGTCTCCCAATGCACCACCTACCCAACAGACCCCCTCCTGCAGCTCTCAGAGATGCCGGAGGCAGCAGCTGCTGCAGAAACACTGCGGCGCCTCTGCGAGCTTATGCTCAAATTCCTACGCTCCACCGACACAGCCGCCAGAATGGTCACTGCCATGCACATGCACAACTAATAAGAATGATACAATGCTTCTACTTTCAAACAAAAATATGCTGTTGTGTTGTTGTTTTCTAGTGCCTTGCATCTGGCAATGAAGCCATTAGCATTCGTGCTTTCCAATACTTTTAAACTGTAGTTTCTTCTGATCTTAATGCTTCACAGGTCTTCAAGTGGTCTTCGTTCATTTCTGCTGGATCGTTACACAGGACACATATTGGTGAAGCTGAGATACCTATTCTGTAGAGATGACTTGCTAAGCAGTCGTGATTTGTCAGTAGTCGGAGGGCTGCAACTGCTGTTTTCCTTGGTCTCTGGGGGATTATATCTGGGTTGGAAAGTAGTGTAATCCATTTTTTATCTTTGGCATTTGTTTCTATTTCTTGTAGGTATGAATGAGGAAATTTTTTAATGATCAAGCGTTTTATTGAGGAATATGAGAAATTGAATTTAGACTTTTGTTCTATTGTTGTGCCTTTCTTTGCAAGTGAGTCTGCAGCTTCATTCCCCATGACTCCACAGTGTGCTGGAATCCATTGGAGATGAACAGTCTTATTAACTTTTTGGAGACGTGTTAACATTTTGTAGCATTCTCTAATTTTTGTTGACTTTTTTGTAGTATTTGAACATATTCCCTGAATTGCAGCTATAGAATCTGAAAGAATTACTGCCTTGTTAAATTTATTTAAGGAAAGATTTAATAATTGTCGGAGAGCAATGTGTGTAGCCTCTATTTCTCCATCATAATTTGTTGTGTCTCTGCCAACAGAATGATAAAGGGAAAACTGTGAACACATAACTCCAGCTCCAGGAAGGTTTTCCATGGAGGATCCATCAGTATATATGTGCAGCCATTCTTCTGTGGGATACCTAGTATTGATTGTTTCCAGAGCTAGAAGTTTTTGTATAAAAACTTCTAACAAAAATATCACCTACACTTTTTAGTATTTATATGGACAATCTAGTGAGGAAATGGAAGCAACTATGAATGTAGGTGAAATGACCTATGAAATTTCAAATAACAACTTTTTAAATATATTATTGTTTGCTGGCAATTTGGTTCTTATTCAAAATGGCAAGTCTGCCCTGCAAAAATCTATCTTTAAACTTAATGAAATGTGTGAACAATATATGAAATTTTTTATAAAAACGAAGGTAATGGCATTCATAGCAAAAGAACTGATTATAACAAAAATAGATATAAATAACTAAAGGCTGGAGGCATGTGCATTTTTCCATGGGTATACTGCACATGAACTTTACTGGTATCGCTCATGCATGTAAACAACTGCAACTGCAGTCTGACCATAAAAACCGCCTCACTGCAGCACAACCCACAAGCAAGCATCATAAACTATGTATTCTGGAACTGCTTATACATACTGCTGTTTATCAACTATAATATTGTTACAGAGTACATTACACTGGCTTACAATGTACATTTGCAAATTACTAAATGTGAAATTTCAACGCCTATCACTGAAGCAGTTTTTAAACAGTGAAAAACTTCTTTCTATGTCACACATTGTCAGAGGTGCAAATGTAAAGAATTCCACTCTGTCATCTTGTGTTTTTTCCTTTTTACTCATTTTCAAAGTTTCACACGTAGCTTGATAGCCAATATTTTTGTTTAGAACTTTCTGTAATTAAGCTTTCACTTTTTCAATACCTGACACAAGAGGTATCCTATTAATTGAATCAGCTAAGTCCTTTATTATGCTTATGCTCTTGGACATTTCCAAAACCAATTTTTCTAATAATTGTTTAATAGGTTTGGGTAACGCTGCAAAATTGGTGGATATGCACTGAAGATTTTCAGATGGTTCATATGATATACTACAGCTTGACCTTGAGTCTGCCTACACTTGCAAGACAATGCTTCACTAGCTCACAGAGTACCACGTTATTTGTTTCTGACTCTTGCTTCTATAGTGACAGTTGTTTGCACATTTGATGGTCGTGCTGTACTTCTGATGTCATTCATACTCTGTATCAAGCTAACCTGTATCGTATGCAATTTATATGACATTTAGAAACAAAGTACATAAACAAACAAAATTAAAGTTTCACAAAGTTATGGCTGTACCTATACTAGGATACCGAAGTGAGACTTGGATATTAAAAAGCAAAAGAGTAAAATACATGCTTCAGAAGTGTAAAGGGATGTACAAAGGGAGACCTAATAACTAGGGCCAGAATCTATATGCACTAAAAACATCAAGTATATGCATGTGAATGTTTCCATAAAAATGTCTAAAATGTGCACTCAAAATATAAGAATATGCACTTATAAAATTATATTTTATTTTAATTCAGCAATACATGTGTCAGTCCGTGCCAAATGACGAATCACAGTATGTTATGAAAAGTCTGTCGATGTTTTCAAGGGTTAAGCATTTTTTATTACACAGAGTAAGTGTATATGCCAAAAATGCTTGTTCCACATTAACAGATGTGATTGGACAATACTTATACACTGGTAGTGACTCTTCAGAAAATTCATCTGGCAAGGACTATCTGATTCCATTTAAGTACTTGCTGATATCTTGAATCTTCTTAAGTCCTGGATTTGAATCCAACACCACATTGAGTTTACTTTTAACTTTTTTCCCAGTTTCACCCGGAATGGCATTTAAAGAAGAAATTGTTTTGTCAATCAACTGTAGAGACTTGTGTATGGGTGCACTGTGAGTTTCTAGATGCTTAAGAGCCTTTGAAAAAGAAGAATAATGTGCATGGATAAAATTAATATCTTGATATGCAGTTTCACGTTCACATGCACCCTTTGCTTCACGAACACATGCAGTATGAGTATCATCAATACTTGTGATTACAGCTTTCATTTGTTTCAAGTTCTCCTGGTAGAATGACACTGCAGAATAACCAAGCTCCCCAGCTTGTAAGAACTGGTTCTGGTGAAAGAGACACCTTGGGCAGACGCTCTTTGTACAACTGTGCATGAGCAGGCACGTTTAGAAACACGTCTTTCCTGCTTGATATTACTTTGTCAACTGATGAAAAGAGAGTGTGTATCTCTTCTGCAATGCAATGTAGCCTATGGGCTAAACATGTGAGATGGATCAGATTTGGAAAAAATACTTAGACACTAGCCAGCTTTTAACATATATGAAGCTGCATCTATGACTAAGACATGCACTCTATAACAGTTACTCTCCAATTCAGTAGGCCACAGAAGATGCAAGGAATTGTTTACAAATCTTGCAATCATGCTGTGGTTGGTTTTTTCTATACTTTGCATGCAAGTAAATGAGGTTTGCCGGGTTCTTCTGGTTATAATTTTCCCACTATGAAGTTCACCATGTATCGGCCACACGAATCGGTTGTTTCATCTACCGATTTCCAGACGTTGCTTTCTCCATTGTCAGACTGTACTGAATCCAGGACAGGAACGTGTAGCGAATGTAGGTAATTTTTTCTAACTTGACTACTTTGTGAACTCAAATTATCTCTGTTTGTAATTTTACTTATCTCTATTTCTAACCACCGTGTGCCAGGGTTTGAATCAGACTTGCTGATGAGGGGGAGTGGGGGGAAGGAGCTTAAATTTGTGATAGTGGCAGCGGTAGTAGTAGTCCTGCAGTTTTTACCTGACAAAGTGTAATATCAATATTACTTGAAGTTGAAGCCTGAGATTTGGGCTGGAATACATCACTTTCCTTACCTTCTGTGACTTTCTGCTTCATTGTCACAAATTTATCCATGCTGATAAACAATAGATAGTGAGTTGCAAGAAACTGAACGAACACTACAAGCTGCAATTGTCATTGCTGGAATTGTGACCCTAGATGCCAACGGATCTAATGAACCTGAGAATTGTTTATTGTTTAGATGAGTTGCAATATGATAACCTTGATTACTCACAGTTTGCACTCGTACCATTACAGCCTTCTTCTACAGCCATGTCTTCTTGTATTTTCAAAGAGCAGTAATAGTAAATACCGTAAAAAGAAAAAGTCTGATGTGTTGCACTCACATGACTTCCTCTACTCTTGTGCTAACAATTCTTGCCAACTCCTATTCCTGTACCTTCTTCGTTAGTTAGTTGAGATAAACATTTGCAGAAATGATCTTATTGCTTACTCCCTTTGCTTATTTCCTTGCAGGAGCAAGGGGAATATGGGAATACAGTAGACGTGTGATAGTCAAATCTTTTAAAGCTTTGAGATTTCGTTCTCTCTCCATGATTAACATATAAAAAAATTAATAACAGTGTTATATTTGACAGAAGTATAAGTTCTCCAAAACTCTCACCAATAACAAGGCATATCTCTGAAATGGTTCACTCTACAAAAAATTTATTTGGACATAAATTGTGTATTTTAGCAAGGTCTACATTTTTCCTATAGTAAGATTTGGTCTATCTCTTAGAGTTTACCAGTTATTCAAAAGTCATCCAGAGTAAATGCGACTACAGGGGCTAGAGCCAGAAAATTCAAGATATACATTTAATTTTTCATAAAAATATCTCAAACATATGGCATTTTAATCAAAATCGTTAGAGCCACTTTCAAGAAAATCAAAATTTTTGAAGAGTTTTCCATGTAAAGGGTATTTTAGGGTACAGCAATTTTCCCCAAAATCTTCATGTCCCATCCTTGAAAGACATTAAGCTTAAATACTAACTTTGGTTTTCAAGCAACTTCTAGTTTTTCAGCTGTACTGTCCACAAACTGACAGACACACACATGGGCCTTTTTCTAAAAATGCCTCTTTTGGATTCAGGGGTCTCAAAACATATATTTCCAGTGAAATCTCAACATCTAATTTTTGGGTGGAATATAATACTTCTTCCACTATATGTAATAGAGAAAGTAAAATTGATGGGGCAGCTATCGATTCTTGTATGTACAATTGAGTAACAAATACATAATTAATATGCCAGACACCAGTGACAATAACATGCAGCATAGAATATTAAAAACATTTTATAAATGTTTTAAACTTGACTTTACTCATGGTCAGGCAGAAATAGTTGTATGAAACTTGAGTATAATGGTAAGATGCTGTTGATACAATTAAGATCTTGTTGCATAATATACTAGTATAAGTTCAAAGAAGTATTCTTATGAAAGGTTTTTACTTTCGCTAATGCAGGAAGTATTGCATTCCATCAAAAAATTAGATACCAAGGTATCACTGGATATACATATTTTGATGCTCCCTGGATCTAAAAAGGGCATTTTGAGATGGTGTGTGTGTTTGTGTCTGTGAACAGCACAACTCAAAAACTAAAAGTTGGTTAAGTACCAAACTGGGTCTTTAAGTTCAGTATTTTCCAAGGATGACGCATGCAGATTTTCAAGAAAAACTTTGGTGGGGGGACCTCAACCCATCCTTTACATGGAAGTAGTTTTAAAAATCTTTACTTTCTAAACATTTTTATTAAAATAGGTACCATGTTTCAGATAGTTTAAAGACAAATAAAATGGACCTATTGAATTTTCTGAGAATAGCCTCTGTAGTCCTCTTTATTATGTATAGCATTTGCATAAACCATAAAAGATGCATGAAATGTTACTGCATAAGAAATTCAATGTGTTACATTCACATGACTTTCTCTACTTTTGTACTAACTGTTCTTAGAAAGTCTTACTCCTCTATCTTCTTTGTGATAGTTCAGATAAACATTTGCAGAAATTATCTTACTGCTGATTTTCTGATAGATGCAATGGGAGTATGGAAATACAGTAGGCTTTGAGTGATAGTTAAATGTTTTAAAGCTTTCAAATTCCATTTTATTTGCATGGCCAAACAGATAAAAAGGTAAATAATGACCTATTTGAGAAAAGAATAACTGCTTCAAAACTCACATAAATAACAAGGAATATCTCTGAAAGAGTTCACTCCACACAAAATGCATATAGACATAATTTGTGTTTTTAACAAGACCTACATTTTTGGTATAGTAAGATTTGGTCTATCTCTTATGGTTTACCAGTTATACAAAGGTCATCCAGAGTAAAATTAAATTTTTTTTTTTTTTTGTTTAACGACGCTGTCAATTGCCAGGATCACATCAGCGTCGCCGGTGTGCCGGAATTTCGTCCCGCAGGAGTTCTTTTACATGCCAGTAAATCTACTGACATGGAGCTGTCGTTTTTAAGCACACTTAAAAACCATCGGCCTGGGCCAGGTTTGAACCCGCGACCTTGGGATCAGTAGACCAGCGTCTAACCAACTGAGCCACCCAGACCGACATCCAGAGTAAGCAGGCCTATATAGCCTATAGCTAGAAAATTGAAAATATACATTTCTCTTACCATAAAATATCTTAGACATTTTAATCAAAATAATTAATAGCCATTTTTCACAAAATCATACTTTTGGAAAAATTTTCCATGTAAAGGGTAGTTTAGGATGGAGGAACTTTCTTCAAATTTCTTGTGTTGCATCCTTGAGAGATATTAAACTTATGTACCAATTTTGACTGACTTTTCATTTTTGTGTTATGCTGTTCACAAATACACACACCATTTTCTAAAAATGATTTTTTTATTCACAGGGCCTCAAAACGTGTATTTCCAGTGAAATATTGACATTGAGCTTTTGGGTCCAATACAATACTTACTAAACATAGTAGTGAAAGTAAAAATGTACATCTCATTAAAGCATACAATTTATGTGAAATACATTTTGTTTTGCAGAGTTAACCTTTGCAAGATATTCCTTATTACGGTTTCAAATACTTTGGTTTGCATACGTTGCATTTGTTTATTTCCAATTAACAGAGAGAAAATCAGCTGTAAAAGTGGTTTTCACGCAAACATAATATCTGCTGAAGTGACTCTATTGAGAAATGTTACTAGGTCCATGGAACTGAAAGTTTACGAAAATATCCACATCATCAAAAGGAAGGAACATTAAAAAGTAGAATCAGAAATGAAAAATTCAATGCCATAACTGGGATTTGAACTACAGAATTTTTGCTCTATGTACAGCTGCTCTTAAGCACTGAGCTGCCATGACAACATGCTAGCATAGACTTAAATTCATGATTCACACACATTCATGTTCTCATACATAACTCCAGATTCTAGGGAGGATAAAGAATCACAACTAGAAAAACTCTGCTACACATCAGGAGTCAAATCTGATACATTAGAGTGTAGCTAGCACACTAATCACTACACTAGAGACAATTTTAATCATGGCAATCACGAGTAGAGTGGAAGATCTGTGGTTCAAATACCAGCTATGGCATTCTGACTCTGCCTTTTGAAGTTTATCTACACACAGTTTGTATGTGTTAGAACAAACAGTTCCTATGTATTTTAACTTCGCATTTGTTGCCTAAGTTAAAAAGTTGTGATTTCATATAATGTTGATGCACAGAATCCAAATTTTCCATCCATTTACTTCTTTCACGTCAGGTTTTTTTGCAAAGTCACTTTACAGGTATTGTATACTTATCTAAATTTCATAACAAGCTTTTCATTGAAGTTTCATATTTCAAAACAAAAAACAGTAGTTAAAAAAAAAAAAAAGCACAGCTTGATGAAATTATGTGTATGACTGTTCATTCATGTTACTAATACACTTTTACTTTGCTTTGCCTTGTTTACTTCACTATTAGGTGTGTAAATCAGCACAATTTATCCCACAAAGAATTATACCTCTTACTTTTCGTTGAGAGTCTTCTTGTTTCTCTTTCTTTTATATTTGTATTCAGGTATTTCACACTTTATCATACAGCAGTAACCAGAAAGCATTTTCATGCTCCAGCATCCCTAAATTAATTTATTTTGTTGTTTAACGATGCTGTCAATTGCCAGGATCACATCAGAGTGGCCCTGTGCCAGAATTTCATCCTGCAGGGGTTCTTTTACCTGCCAGTAAGTCTACTAACATGGGGCTGTCGTTTTTAAGCACACTTAAAAACCATCACTCTGGGCCAGGTTTGAACCCGTGATCTTGGGATCAGTAGGTCACCCTTAATCCAACTGAGCCACCCAGACTGACACTCCAGCATTCCTGATACATCCTTTCAAAATCCTGAAGAACCTTATGACATTGTTTGTCTTGCTCTTTGCTCAAACATCCTAGATTTTTGGGGGAAATAATCATTGGCATAGCATGGTGTGTGGACTTGTGTATGCACTTAGAACTCCTGTTAAGGGTACATAGGTGAAATTTCTAAATTCTACAATTATTAGCAGATTTTGTTCAAACTCATATCACACATAATACATATAAGAAATAATTGTTTTAGCAGTGTACCTGAAATGCTCCACACGATGAAGATTTTAAAATTTTGATAATTTTAAATATTATTCTGTTGTAGATAAGTGCTCTCAAAAGAATGTTGTTAACAGATACTTTTATAATCATTCTGTTTATTAAGTAAAAATTACTAACTTTGAAAAAATTATTTGTTCACAATTTGTATAGCTTTTAAAGAACTTTATAATTCACAATATTAAAGTTACAGAACAATCACTCCCACTATTTTTTCTTCATTCTCAGTTGATTACAAGCGCTCTGATTCCATATTCAGAGTAGTAGGTTTCCAGGAAGAGCAGTGTTCTCTCTAAAACACGTGTTTACCTCATAGTTAACCATTCAGAAGCTTTTGGGCAGCGTGCATGCCTTGTCTTTGGTTTCCTGATGTATTTTACTCTTACATGTTCACATACATTACTGTTCAAAATACTGCTTGTTATACTCTGATACACGCAGAAGAAGTTAGAAATATGAAATTAACCTTCACTGCCAAACAAGCTACTGAAAAACATAGCTTTAAACCATATTAACATGCACTTTTGTGCATTGCATCCACTGCATGTGTATATTGTTTGAAGTGACTGGCGTGAGGCAAGCACAACACCAGCTGTTCATTAAACCAAAAAGTTAAGTGGATTAATAACACTAAACAACACTTACTTACCGGAGCATGTTTCGGAGGTTGACTTTCTTCCATTATCAACCGGGCATTGACCGATTCTCCCTGGTGTGGATGGTGATGTTTCCTCTGAGCTCTCCTCTGGTGGTGGTTCAAGGAACTTGTTGAAGATATCCTTCTCGGGGATGTCGAAATTGAATACTCTGTTTCTATTTTTGAAAATGAAGATTTGTTCCCATGTGGACAGCTCTTGTTTTCCTGTTACGTGTTTGACGAGTTTTGGTTCTGCCTTTATGTTGTTTTTTGTCCAAAAGTGAGTAGCAAATGCTGATTTTTCCAACTGTATGTTTTTCTGTTTCTCAAGTGTTCCTTGGATCTTATTTCTAAATTTCTTTTGGTTTTTCCTATATACACTTCATTACAGTCGCTGCATTCAGTTTGGTATATGCCAGATTTTTTATTGGGTGGGATGGCATCTTTGATGTTTGAGTTCAGTAGATTTTTTATGGAGTAGTGGTTTAGTAATGGGCAACCTACCCTCTAACCCTTCTTGGCAGATATTTGGAAATAAGCATCACCAAAGGTTTCCTGTGGAAGTTCAAACTCTGGCAGTGGTGCATAGATCACATATTTGCAGTAGTCCCAAAAAAACACAACAGTGATACTCTAAAGCTCCTATACATCCAGGAAGAAAGCATAAAGTACACTGTGGAATTGGAAAATGGTGAGAAACTACCCTTTTTGGAATTACAAATAATCAAAAGCAAGAATAAAATAAACTTCGGTATTCACAGAAAACCAACGCAGACAGACAATTACATAAAAGCTCATAGTTACAGTCCAAGAAGTCACAAACAGGCTAATCCTCAACAACTTAACACATAGATTGGTGAACATTCCCCTTCCAACAAAAGAATAAAATGCAGAATATTGCAAAATAATTGAAGTAGCACAAAAAATGACTCCTCCAAATCATTAGTAAACAAAAAAGTGAAACGAGCAGAAACAAAAACGTTACTGAAAGAAACTACAACACTCACAGCAACAGAAACAAAAATGACATTAAAAAAATTTACATTCCTCCTTGGGCCTTTGTAAAATTCAAAAACGTTTTCAAAGAACAGAACATTCAGCTAGCACCAGTGAACCACTACTCCATAAAAAACCTACTGCACTCAAACATCAAAGATGCCATCTCACCCAATAAAAAATCTGGCATACCAAATTGAATGCAGTGACTGTAATGAAGTGTATATAGGAAAAACCAAAAGAAATTTAGAAATAAGATCCAAGGAACACTTTAGAAACATAAAAACAAACAGTTGGAAAAATCAGCATTTTCCACTCACTTTTGGACAAAAAACCACAACATAAAGTCAGAACCAAAACTCCTCAAACATGTAACAGGAAAACAAGAGCTCTCCACAAGGGAACAAATCTTCATTTTCAAAATAGAAACAGAGTATTTAATTTTGACATCCCCGAGAAGGATATCTTCAGCAAGTTCCTTGAACCATCACCAGAGGAGAACTCAGAGGAAACATCACCATCCACACCAGGGAGAACCAGTTGATGTCTGGTTGATAATGGAGGAAAGTCCACCTCTGAAACATGTTCCGGTAGTAAGCATTGTTCAGTGTTATTAATTGACTTACCTTTTTGGTTTAAATTGAATATTACAATACTGTATTCAAACTTCCAAGAAAGAAGATAACCAGCCGCTCTGTTTGAATGCTATACTAACAATTCTGATTCATAGCAGGTTATTGTTCGAAACATACATGTCAGCAAGCATTATCTCAATTGGATTCGCATACAGATGATACAAAACTTAACTATAGTTGCCATTAGGAATGAAGGCAGTTGCGCAGTAGACAAATATCCAGTGAGGTCACAGTCACATGTTTTGTAGACAACCAGACCGAGTCTATTTCAAAGCGTGTGTGTGAGAGTATTTGTACAGTTTTACAGTGAAATTAAGTCATTCAGAGCAGTAAGTCCACTCCGTTGTGTGATAGTTGAAGCTGTAATAATCGTTGCTCGCTTCCTAGTTATTGGATCGCCATTTGAAGCTGAAGTCGTTGGTGAAGTGATGTTGCCCTTCGATGTAGCTCAGCTCCGGCTAGTCAGCTTGAGATCTCTTACTTTTATCTCGGGTTTGCGTGAGTGTAATGGACAACCCAAGAACAACTTTTCATATCCTTTATTGCAAATATTTTCAGGAGATATGCCGATTCTATATGTGTATCTGTAGAAGCATCGCAATCACATCTGCGCAGCACGAACTGCACGAACTCCCGTACAGTTCTCTGGTTGAGTACTGACTCGACGCTTCTCTCTTACCCACGCTAAGAAAACCGTTCGCTCCATTTGAATGTCATGACGTCATCCAAGAAAGCCTCGTATCCAAAATGCTAATTCCTTTTCCCGCAATTTAAAAATGTCCCTTTCTATTATAACATGTTCTTTTATGAATTTCAAATATATAATTACTTTTTAGGATTAAACGATGTTTACTTTATATTTTATTAGATATCTCACGCGACTTTTAAGGTTTGTAGAACTAACTTTCGAACGTGGATTTAAACTATGTGGTATGACGTCATGACTCGTTAATTTCAAACCAATAATGCGTTTATTCTACAAATTTAACGACTATCATTTACTCATATCTTGCTCACCTTACAACACTTGCTACTCTATTATCTATGTATATTATTACTTAACACTTATCGCAAATCTCACATCCGGCAATTAAATTAAAACGTGTCTTTTTCAAAAGCCCATTCGATCGGAAATCTAAATTTCGGTATCAAATGCCCCCATTTATATTATTTTATTATTTCATAATAAAATAATGTAAATGTCTTGCCCGAAAGAAAAAATTAAAAATTACTCCTGTATTTTGAATAATCGGCAACACTCCCATTATATACAATTTTCAATTACACTGTTTTGAAATTGGTGATTAACATATTTTCTCATTAATCTTTTTAACATGACAAACAATTATACATTTGACTTAACATTAATCCTTAAATACTAATTACAATATGTTATGGTTTCTTCTGTGAAGCTTTTATATAAAGGTTAAATTTCAAGAGTCTTTCTTTATACTTCCTTCTTTTAGTTCATGTTTGCTCACTTCGCTCTCACTATCACTTGCACTGTGATTTTTCTTTACTTTTGTTATGGTAACACATATCTGTAATATATCCTTTAAGCACTAAAATGTACATATATTTATATAAATCCATTGCACTCTTTAGACAAGTTCTTTCTTTGTCTTTCTGTGATAACTATCTATACATCTAAATATTTTAACAAATGTTTACAAAGTAAATATTCTGTTTTCTCTCTATGCGGAGATGAACAATTTAACAATCTTTTTGAAGCTGTTATTGTGAGCTCTATACAATATATTTTTAAGCTCTTTGTAGTAGATAGCAATTCACATTCTGCATTTTTCATGAATATGTAAGTACCTGACCAATATATGATTTTCAAGTAAGCTAACATTTACATTTTATCTCAAAGCTGATTGGGCGCCAATAGACAAATGACACTTCCAATTTTTCTTTTACATTAAATCAAGGTCCCAAGGCACCACACGGTTTCTTGTATGGTCGAAGGAGTTGTTTATGCCATCTTCCCAGACATTTTTCATTTTTAACATCTCTTAATTCATAGGTATGATAACCAAATTTTGATATAATTTCTGCAGGACCTTTATATAACAATTCCATCCTTTTGTTCCTACCTCTCAAGGCACTTGATAACTTATGGTCTTTAACTAGTACCCAATCGCCTATCTTAGGTTCCCATTTATGTTTTCTACTCTTTTTCTTTAATTTTCGCTTCTCTGCCTTTTTCTTGATTCGTTCAAAAGCAATTTTCGCTCTTTCTTTTTCACTTAACTGAATGTCATTAATTTTCAGTGTTTTTGGTTCCCCGATCAATATTGGTTCTGGTTCAATTCCTAACATTAATTTTATTGGTGCAAACCCAGTAGTTACATTAATGGTGTGATTGATAATCTTTTCTATCAATGGACAATATTTCACCCAATCCTTGTGATTATGATGTGTAAGTACACGTAAATAAATTCCTATATCTCGGAGGACACGTTCTGTTGGATTCCCTGATGGAAAGTATGAGGAACAATAATTTAGTTTTCTCGCGTCTAATGTCACCCTAATCTTTCCATTGGCCTTATTTACAATACATAGGGGATTCACAAATTCTGAATTCGAAATCTCAATAACCTCATCTTCTAACATTGACTTTATAACTGCATCTACCTCTTCTCTTATTGTACTAGGGATAGCTCTCGCTTTATGTGTAAAAGGTTTGATGGGTATCATCTCAAACGAATGAGTATAAATATTACATTTACCAGGTTTCTCAGAGAATACTTCTTTATTTCGGATTAATATTTCAAACAGTTTATCCCTCTGTTGTTCATTTAGTTGATCAGCCTGAGTTACCTTTTCCCTCAACAATTCTTCTAAGTCTTCACTACTCTCCCTATCATAGTACCTAGTTGCATCAGAAACCCTCAAATTGTCTATGAAATCATTTTTATCCCATTCTACATTTTCTTTATTATCGACACTGTACTCTTTGACATTTACTTCAGTTAATTCCATAGCTCCTACTTTAACATATTCTACAAAGAATGTATCCCCTTGGATTTCTTCTTCCTCTTTTTCTCGTACAATAGTTTCTGAACTACTATCTTCCACAAAAGGCACTATAATGGTCTCATCTTCAACTTTCATTTCTAGAATCATGTTTTTAAAATTCACCACAGCTTCCCAGGCATAAAGACAATCACAACCTATTATAATATCTGTCACAAGTCTTCCTACAATCAGAAATAAAATTCCAAGTATTCTCCCATTTATTTCAATATTTATCATTGCTTGAAATTTTACTCTCTCTTTTCGTTTTCCCACAGCTAGCGAGCAATATATCCCATTAACTGGTAAAGACATTACTTTAAAGCCACTACTTTGTAAATTATCATAAAAATTTTGTGAGCATACTGTGCTATTTGATCCCGTATCTATAATTGCATTGTATTGTTTTCCATTTACTCCAATTTTGATTTTAGGTGGATCTCCTACTTTTTCGTTTTCGTCGTTTCTACTTTTCCATTCTCTTTTCTTTTGTATCATCATTTGCCTTCCAGGACTATTTATTTCCGAGTACTTATCACAATCATTACTAGGATACCCAGTTCTCACTGAAGGCGCGTTTGACCGGGTCTGGCGTTTCCCTGATTTTTATGTATTGCTCCTGTACTATTTCCCGAATTGTTACTTCTGTTTTCCTGCATTAAATCGGGGTTACTTCCTACCATGTTTTTGACCGTGTTAATGGCCTCAACCATTTCCGCATTTTCGGGGGAATTTCGTCCATTAGAATACCTTTCTTCCTGTCTTGGTGACCTCGGTCTAAACTCATTATCTCCGTTTGTCCAATACCCATCATTTGAATTTCTACTATGTCCAAAATAACGTCCCCGTCTACCTCGATCAAATCTATTTGTATTCATATAATTCACCCTTATATTTCTTCCCCTTTGATTACCATTTCTATTTTGGTGACGCCCTTCCTGGTTATATCTACCTTGATTTTCCCACCGGAATGATTCCATCCTTGGTACTGGTCCTTTATATCTTTCCCTAACCTCACTTCTATTCTGATAATACTGTGCCCCTTGCCCGAAAGAATTGACAGTTTCTTTTCCTTCATATTTATTTCCAAATGCGTGTTTTGGCTTATTGACTTCTAAGGCTGATAATAATTCGATCATAGCTGCAATGCTATCGGGTCGGGCTATGATTAGGTAGTGTTGAAGCGTTTCCGGAAAATGTGGAGTAACTATATTTATTAGATCTTTTTCATCCAAGGGAGGGTCCAACATCTTCGATTTTCTCGCTATTCTCATAAAATAGTTGACCATCGATTCCTCCGATCTAGGATTAAACTTTCCATTGCTTAATTCAACTCTAATATTAGCCTGCCTACTAGCTCCCCAATATCTGGTTAAAAAGATGTTTCTAAAGGTCCTGTAGTCATTATTGTTACCCATAGAAAGGCCTAGCCAATTAGCAGCATTACCCTTTAAACATTTTCTTACTATCACCATCTTGTACTCCTCTGGTATACGTTTCACCGTGAAGTACTCTTGTAACCCTTCTAAAAAGGCTTTAGGATCATCTGAATCTTCATTTTCAAAAACTGGAGGTGTCATTTCATTTAAGACATGGTTAGGCCAATGTAAATTTGAATTGTCACCTATCTCTGAGCTATTTCCGAGATCAGAATGGGAATTACTGTTACCCCTATTTTGCATCGAAATGTCAGCTGATACACCTGGTATTGCCTCGTTTCTTGCAACTTCATTACTAAGATTGTTGTGATTACATGCATTTTCATTTAATTTCAAATTTTCTAAGGCCTCTTTTACCTGAGTAATTTCTGTTACTACTCCTTTTATTTGGTCTGTAACATCCTCCAAATTTCTAGCCTGCCTTTCACTTTCTACATCAGATCTTTCTATTCTAACTTTACACCCCTGTAACTCTTCTCTAATTTCTTCCCTTTGTTTGTCTAATCTATATGTTACTTTTTCCCTTTCTTTATCTAATTTTTCACTCACTTGTTGACCTAATTTCTTTTCAGAATTCTTTACTTCTTGCCTTATTGTCTCTAATTCTCCCTTAACCTGTTCTCTATTTTCTTTTACTTCACTACTGACTTTATTAATTTCCTCCCTAACTTCTTCCCTAAAGGTTTCGAAAGCTCTCTTCTGATTTTCCAATTGCATTCCCAATTCCTGTTGTCCCTTCTCTAATTTCTTTCCTAACTCTGTTCTTAATTCTTTACTAGTTTCATCTATCTTTTCCATTATCTTTTGAAACATATTCTCTATTCCTGACATAATCGCTGGCCTTTCTGAATTACTAAACATTTCTGAGCTACCTCTAGGTGTTTCTCTAACGTTCTGATCTTCTACTTCTTGGCATATTC
This sequence comes from Tenodera sinensis, assembly GCA_030765045.1. Taxonomy (NCBI): domain Eukaryota; kingdom Metazoa; phylum Arthropoda; class Insecta; order Mantodea; family Mantidae; genus Tenodera; species Tenodera sinensis. The sequence continues at coordinate 346,255,405 of CM060964.1, forward strand.
TTCTACCAATTACATTCTGACTATATTCTTCCATTTCTAAACTATTTACACGTGTTTTTCTACTCACCAAAATTTTCAATATTTTCACTATTTCACTTTAACTGCACTTAAACTTGTTCACTACACGTTTCACAGATGTTGACACGCTGGGCACCTTCTTGTCTGCTGGTTCGATGCTGATCTGGTCGTCTTGGGGGTTTGGTCCATTCTTTCGGCGCCACACGTTGGGAAGCCAATTTGAAGCTGTAATATTGCTTCCTAGTTCTTACCTCGCCATTTGAAGCTGAAGTCGTTGGTGAAGTGATGTTGCCCTTCGATGTAGCTCAGCTCCGGCTAGTCAGCTTGAGATCTCTTACTTTTATCTCGGGTTTGCGTGAGTGTAATGGACAACCCAAGAACAACTTTTCATATCCTTTATTGCAAATATTTTCAGGAGATATGCCGATTCTATATGTGTATCTGTAGAAGCATCGCAATCACATCTGCGCAGCACGAACTGCACGAACTCCCGTACTGTTCTCTGGTTGAGTACTGACTCGACGCTTCTCTCTTACCCACGCTAAGAAAACCGTTCGCTCCATTTGAATGTCATGACGTCATCCAAGAAAGCCTCGTATCCAAAATGCTAATTCCTTTTCCCGCAATTTAAAAATGTCCCTTTCTATTATAACATGTTCTTTTATGAATTTCAAATATATAATTACTTTTTAGGATTAAACGATGTTTACTTTATATTTTATTAGATATCTCACGCGACTTTTAAGGTTTGTAGAACTAACTTTCGAACGTGGATTTAAACTATGTGGTATGACGTCATGACTCGTTAATTTCAAACCAATAATGCGTTTATTCTACAAATTTAACGACTATCATTTACTCATATCTTGCTCACCTTACAACACTTGCTACTCTATTATCTATGTATATTATTACTTAACACTTATCGCAAATCTCACATCCGGCAATTAAATTAAAACGTGTCTTTTTCAAAAGCCCATTCGATCGGAAATCTAAATTTCGGTATCATAGTAAGTTCATTAACAGTTTCAAAGATGGCAGTAGCAAAAAAACATTGCATTATTCACAGTCAAGTCAGGAAATGATGTATAATGTGTACAAATACTTTGTGAGAAAGATGGGAAACAGTTGCAATGCAGCACTTCCCCTCTTACCCCTGCAGGTGCGTTAGCTGTCACTTACCGCCATCGTTCCTGTCGGCTACTCTAAGGAAAACTGCCAAGGTATGCAACACATCACCCACATCCACTGACGCTATGCCCCTGGAAATAATCTAAATGAGAAAATAGAAAATGAATCTTGAGATTCATGTTACAACCAAGTTTACAGTAGAACTCCACTAATCCAAATCCCATAAATCTGACATTTTCAATAATCCAAGCACAAAATTGATAATCTAAAGTAAGAACAAATTAGAAACTAAAAGCTTCACTTATCTTAGTAATATTCCAAGTTGTTTGGTGCTAACACGTTTCAAGTTGACTCCAACTCATTCTCAAAGCTAAGATAAGTGAAGCTTTTGGTTTCTAATTTGTTCTTACTTTAGATTCTTGTTGCTTCACTGTTAATAGCTTCATTATTTCCTTATTTAACAAAATTGATAGTTTAAAAAATAACAAAAAGCTTATTTATGGTGTAGAGAATTAATTTTTATTATAGAACAAACTAAAACTTACACATTGTAATGAAATGTTTATTGCACAAAAATGTTTTGCTGAACTTTGCTATACTTTGAAATGTAATGGGTATTATGCCTTGAACTGAATTTGACAGATTCTATATAGCTGTTAAACTGTTATAATTTAAACCCTACAGGACTATTGATTATTAGATCATATTAGATCAAAATAAAACCTCACTAAACACTGATTTGAGTGTTACTTTTGGTGTATCTCAAAATTTTACATTATACAAAACAATCCTAACCAGGGATTATGGAAGCCGTTTCTAATGCGATGGGTGATGTTATTGTATAATCTGCATAGCCTTTCTTGATCAGTTTGTCACTGATCTTCTGATCACCATCCCAGAGTTCAATCTCAGCTTGGCCAAGGATATTCTTGGCAATTATTATGCCATCCAATTGCCTCCCCAGGATCAGGTGTGACAGATAAAGCAGAGAGTTCCTGCTGTCTGTCTTAGGTCTCACATTACTGATGAAACATTCTATACCTTGAAAGGGCAGCTTAAGATATTTTGCTTCCATTTCACGGATATCTTTCTCACTGACCCATTCTTTGGTACCATAATCTACATACACAAGCTGCACCATATATCTGTCAATGTCAATTTTATACACTCTCGCTCTGTAAAAGTCACTCCCAGAGTGTAACTTGGCTAAGACCAGCTGTCCAACTGCTGGTGTAGTGTGAAGTCTCTTCAATTTAGCAACATTGTCCTTGCTATTGATGCTTTTGTGGAGGGACAACAGAGTCTCCTCCTCTTCCTTGATTCTGCCTTCCCAGAAGATGTGGGCATAGAATATGTTTAGCGCATAAATTCCTATGACAACCACCATAATTGCTGTGCCCTTTGGAAGGAGGACAAGATTTGGGGAGCTGACAGCTGCTAACTTTCGAGAGATATGTTGTGCTGTCAACAACCTGTTTTGTACAGGAATTGTCTGCCGCTGGAAATACCTAGCCTTTTTCAATTCGTCCAAAACAAAAAACAGTGTAGGAAGTATTGTTGACAATCTTTCTTTCATATTAGGTACATATGGATATGGCAGGATTGCATAAAGGGGCATGTTATCCACACTCTGGAGACAAACAGGCTGTAGTGCACACTTTGCTTGCGGTTCTTGAATATATGATTTGTGTTTGGTATTATTAGAATTGCCATCATCTACAGTTTTGCAAGCCCTGTTCTGCTGCAGTGATGGTAGTACTGAATATTTAATCCAGTTGCTGAGATCAATCTTGCTTTCAGCGCGCATTTCGTTGTGGACGTCCACCTGCACCACAAACTTTGAGTAAGTCTCCGTAGGCACAGAGCAAATGGTAACCTCTAATGTGGAATCCTTCATAACTTGGTGAAACAACCTTACAAAACAGGCATTCCACAGCGCACGATCTCCGAGGGCTCCCTGAAGGCAACAATTTATTGCTTGTACCGGAACTTTAATGAGTTCCTCAGTCATATGATACATGTTACATTTTTTAACTTTCAAAACACCGCCATTGTCAACATTGAGAACTATGTATGAGGTTGGTGAATCTGTACATTGTTCAATAACCCTACCACGAAAATAGTCAGTTCCATCACAAACACAAAAATGACCACCAAGTATCTTCAAAGATTTCAAAACTAGCAACTTATTCGCTTCAAATAGTTTCTGAATGCCACTCCTAATCTCCTTCACTTCTTCCGAGGAAAACTGCAACCAAAAATCATGCGGACTGTCCCCCGAAACAAAACGCATGTCTAGTATGTCATTCTCCTGTAATGGACAAGGAATAGTCCATAACATGACATCATCGTCATCTTTACTATTAATATTTTCATTATGCTGGTTGCTTTGTGACATAGCTGAATTTATATTTAATATTTCTTCTCTCCTAACTGTCTTACTTAAGCGATCTGACATTGCCAACCTTGTGCTATAAAATTGCAGGATATTTAATCAAAAAGTTCCCGTTCATTTGTTTCGAGATCAACATCTAGTGCTATAGAACCTGCCCAAATCTGGATGTGTTGTATATTTCATCCGCTATTTGGTGCAGTTTTTCATGTAGCATCTCCTTTCATTTTCTTGATACACATACACATTTTCCCTTAAAACTCAATTACATTATTATTATAATTATAAATATTATAAATATTATTATTATTATTATTATTATTATTATTATTATTATTATTATTATTATTATTATTATTATTATTATTATTATTATTATTATTATTATTATTATTATTATTATTATTATTATTATTATTATTATTATTATTATTATTATTATTATTATTATTATTATTATTATTATTATTATTATTATTATTATTATTATTATTATTATTATTATTATTATTATTATTATTATTATTATTATTATTATTATTATTATTATTATTATTATTATTATTATTATTATTATTATTATTATTATTATTATTATTATTATTATTATTATTATTATTATTATTGTTGTTGTTGTTGTTGTTGTAGAAGTTGTTGTTGTTGTTGCATACGCTAACTTGCACTACAACTCATTTATTAGCACTAGTAGAAAAAACATTGACCTTCTTTAACCCATTTTTCACTTCTATTACATGGTTTGGCTTTTTTATTTCGCCAATAAACTACGCATTTGTGCTATCCTACCTGCAACGTTAGGAAGAAGACTTAAAAATGATGCCAAACTAGCGGGTTTCATTCCCTTCTCGCAGTTGGCACTATCATGACGTATATACAGCACGATATACGGTATCCTAAAACCAAATTTATTCTGTCTAACTGGCAAAAACATAATGTTACTACCCCTAAACAGTTTGCATACTTCCTAGACCAGTTTTCTCAATCTTTACAATCACCCCCTCAGATTATATATACTGATGGATCACTATCTGACCATGGGGCGGGAGCTGCATATTTCAATCAAACCACGGATACCAGAGACTCATTCACTCTTCCACGTTATTTTTCTAATTATTCAACAGAAATATACGCAATATACCAAGCTCTATATTCTTTACGTCATATACATAATTCCACAATCCTACTCTGTATCGATGCCTACAGTGCTATACAAACTCTTAATAGATTCCAAATAAAACCTTCTCTTGATTGGTGGGAAATATTATGTTTCCACAAACTAGAGTCTTTAGATCAACGACATAACATGACACATATGATATGGATACCTGGACATTCCAACATAACAGGTAATGAGTACGTAGATAAATTGGCCAAAGCAGCTGCCAATAATTCTCCCCCAAATCCATCACCAGGAATACACATCCAGGACGTCCGACAACATATTACTCATCATATCGATACTTATTTCCATCTACCTAAATCATCTAAAACACCATGGTTTTCAGTGGGAAATGTAGATAAAGAGGCTATATCTCTGGCAACGAAATTGAAATTAGGCGTAGCACCCACCCCGGCTTATTTATTGCTCCACACCCGCCTATTACCTCTGTTTGAGGAGAGGCAACTCCTACAGGATCACCAGTTTGGTTTTCGTCGGGGTCATTCCACGTCCATGCAGTTGCTGCGTGTGGCCGAGATGGTATCTCTGGGATTCCAGGGAAACATCAAGACCGTAGCGGTGCTGCTGGATGTGGAAAAGGCTTTCGCCACAACTTGGCACCAGGGCCTTCTGTACAAACTTAAGCAGGCAAATATCCCCCCACCATATCTCACTATCCTTAGCAGTTTCCTTCAGGACCGCACTTTCAGAGTGAAAGTGGAAGGAAAACTGTCTACCAAAAGACAGATAGCGGCCGGAGTCCCAGAGGGCAGTGTACTCTCCCCGCTACTCTTCGCAGCTTACATGTCCGATTTCCCCACGGAACAACATACTGCGACATGCCAGTATGCGGACGACGTCCTCATCATGGCACAAAATAAAAACGTGAGATATTGCCTCCCTCCCCTTCAACGACAACTCGACACCGTCGACCGTTGGAGTGAAAAGTGGAGAATGGCTATTAGTCCGGGGAAAAGCTCCGCTCTCCTCCTTGGTAAGGTTCGCAATTGGCGACCGGATCGGTCACTTCGGCTCAGGCGGAGAAATATCCCATGGGTAACCTCTGCCAAATACTTAGGCGTTGTCTTCGATCGCGGGCTAACATATGCCCCACACGTCCGCGCAAAGGCCAAAGTTGGTCACGCTGCGCTCAGACAGCTCTACCCTATCCTCAAATCTACTATGCCAAACCACCTTAAATTAAGGATTTACCGGGCCATCATTCCGCCCATGATCCTTTATGGCTGCGAAGCCTGGGGATCAGCTGCACCTTCACACATCATCAAACTTCAGTCGGTGCAGAACAGGGCACTAAGAATGATCTTCAATACCGGACGTAGATTCCCGTCTCACATCCTACATACCCAAACAGGACTTCCCTACATCGAGGACTTGGTAAAGGAGCGATCCCGAACCATGTACTCGAAAATCAACTCCCACACCAATCAGCTGGTACGGGTATTAGGTCAATATGACCACTTAGCACCTAGAAGGAAGAAAAGCTAACGCTTACCCAAGGACGTCCTTGGATAAGGGTAACGCCACTCCCATCCTCCAACACATCATTACCCATCACCTATTCCTGCCCCCTTTCTGTATCCTGAATTAGGTATACAGAAAGAAACCTTTGCCCAGAACAAACACGCACGACAATACACGGACAACCTCCCATATCGCACAGATAAAGCCGCAAAAGCGGCTAGGTGCTGTGCGAAAAGACACACCGTACAGGAGAACCTGTACGACCTGATAATGGTTCTGGTTCTGGTTCTGGTTCTGGTTCGCGATACAGATTGCTGTGAGTGTGGTCAGTTTGGCGATGCAGATCATATATTCTTTCAATGCCCTAAAAATTACCAACATTCGACATCTCTATATTCACACATATGTGCACGTATTGGACACGGTCCCTGGAATATTTCCTCACTTCTAAATTGGAAAATACGTTATATAGCACCACTTCTTCTTCGTTTCCTCAGAAAATATAAAATGATACTATAATACTAACAGCATAATAAGAACATATGTATATTCAAATTACATTTTGTGTTACATCTACATCTCTACTTCATCAAAGACACCAGACGCGGAAATCCAGAATACACTGGATACAGCGTCATTAAATAAACCAACAACAACAAAAACAACAACAACAACAACAACAATATCCTACTAGAGCGTTCTGTGCTACACATAGTGCCCGCCTCGGTAGCATCACAGGGGTCCCACTTGGATTGCGGAACTGGAAACACGAATCCACCAGCCAGGACCTCCAAAATAATCTAGACTCTAGAGGGTCCTGCACCAGCTCTAGTAGTTCTATCGGAACAACACAGAGTGGCGCTGGTGGCACTGCTAGACCCGTACGAAAATCTGATTGGCTGATTCAAGTGTTGAGGTTTAGTAACGAAAACCAACGTTTGGTGTTCTGGAAGCGTCAGCTATGTCGCATGTTGGTAAAATAAGCTTTTCGTCGCTAAATGATCTTCGACAGAGAGGTAATTATACATTTCCATTGTTTCTACTTAATATATGTGTGTGTAATAATGGTTGATGAAATACGTAGCAATTAGGTGTGAGATGCTTTTAAGGATACCCATCCGTGAAAAAAGGCTAAAAATGTCCAAAATTGCTAAAAATGGATTTTTGTTCTATCAAATAGTATAAATAGTGTGGTTTATTTTGATATGCTTTTTACAGCCTTACGGCCTTTTTAACTATGTCACGTGGCCGTCTAACTGATTGCCTGTAAGTGGTCGTGTCCATTTAAATCCATACAGTTCCATTATCCTTGCCATGACTTCAAACTTACTTTTTCCATGTTTTTATTTTTAGCACTGTTTGCTCTTTAAAATGCTCCACACGATGCAATTTTCAGTATTTATGCATGAAATTTGGTGTATCTGCTTAGAAATAACATTAAAAATAAATAATGAGATAGTTTTCTCATAAAGTGAATAACTGCTGAGTAATTAAATATTAAAGCTTACATTTCAAAATTTAAATGAAAAAAATAATGAATTCAAACTTTAAAATTTATTTTTATCCAAACTAATAACAAGATTAAGAAATTATCTCATCAATTTGCTAACATTCTATTGTAGGACATAACTGAAAATTTACAAGTTTTTCAAATCAAAATTGCATCATGGGGAACCATTTATACAACTATTAAAAAATACAATAAAATATAAATATGTTTGCAACTAATCTGCCTGAATGTATGAAATTTAGCACAGTTACTCCTCACTATACAGTGATTGTTGTGTTAAAATTTCAAATCAATCCAATGAAAACTGTAGATTTTCAAAATTTCACAGATGGGTATCCTTAACAGGTTATAGTTAGTGGAAGTGGAAGTGTTAACATGTTGTACTTAATTGATAATTGTATTCAATTTTCAGCCACGCAGGTAGTGGGATATGCCTACGATATATTCCTTGCAGCATTGCAGTGTAAATACCCAGTGGAAACTAAAGTTAGAATTTGAAGGTATGTTATTTATTTTCAATAAGTTTTAAGAGCTTCTTACTGTACCAGTGATATTGGATGAAGATAGTGTATTTAACAAAATGTTTATCATAGCTTTTTACGCACATGTTGCAGTTAATTGCATCCATTTGTTGCACAAGTTGTAATATACATAATTGGGCTCTTGTTTAGTTTAGCTCACTTTCCACTTGCCAGCCAGATTCTAAGTCCGAAATTACTTATTGCGCATGCACCTACAGTAGTTTCAAAATAGCCCACTAGATTTCACTGCATGACTAGCTGACGATTTTCACATCTTACACTACACTAGTTTTCGTTGCCAACACATTAAACACAAATGCACTCACTCGCGTCGTTGCCGCCACAGACATACCGCTATCGCGTAGCGCTTGTTACTGGGTCCACGATACGCAGGCTCGTTCTTTATTATTATATTATTATTTTTTTAAATTTATTTATTTATTAGGAGGAAACTAAAAAACAAATCATGAAGTTTACATTGAATTTAAACATTAACTTTGCATGCCTTGATGATTTTCTTGTGATATTGTTGATCACCCAAAGCTAGCTGAAGGTTCTCAGGAACCTTATGATTATTATTATTATTAATTATTATTATTATTATTATTATTATTATTATTATTATTATTATTATTATTATTATTATTATTATTATTATTATTATTATTATTATTATTATTATTATTATTATTATTATTACATTTATATTATATATTATTACTTATATATAATACTATGTATTATACTTATATTTATTATATTAATATTATTATATTTTTATTATGTTTATTATTTATCGTTCTTTTTTTGTTTATTTATTTTATCTTTTATCTTTTTCGTTTATTTATTTTTTATTTTATTTTATATTATTATTTTATTATATTATTATTATTATTTAATGCTATTATATTTAATATTATTATATTTTTTATTATGTTTATTATTTATCGTTCTTTTTTATTTCTTTTATATTATTATTTTATTATTTAATGTTATTATATTTGTTATATATTTATATATTATATTTATTATATTATTTTTATTATTTATCGTTCTTTTTTATTTATTTTATATTATTTTATTGTATTGTTATTTAATATTATTATATTATATATATTATATTTATATTATTTTTATTAATTATCGTTCTTTTTTATTTATTTATTTATTTTTTTAAATTTTCGAGTGGTGTAGCATGGCATCACATTCCCTGCATAGCATTCGAGTCCTCAACAGGCCCTCGTCGTACAGGAACTGCATGCATGCCTCTTTATTTAAGCACAGAGGCGCCAAATCCAATATACTGATAAACCTAGCCATTGCACTGGTTGCTTCTAAGAATGTCAACAGCATACTGCTGTTCTGTAGCATAGAGTGTTCTGTGGCATACTGCCGACTCCCGCAAAAACATTCAAACTTACTATTGGCAACAAACTCCTAGGGACATTCTGCTGTTGGCAGCGCTGCATTAACACAGCAACTTCGGCAAATTTCGTGACTATTCGTACACACTGCCGAGTGGGACTTCGCCGAAATTCTGACCAAGTCATCGCGCAAACTAAACTAAACAATATCCCATAATTGATCTACCCTTAGAAGATGTGGAATAGTAATCAAAATTGCAGGATATTATAAGAAATATGTATTTAAAAAAATTACACATGGTTGTTGTGCAAAGTAATAGGGACATGATGATTTGACTAAGACTTTTTACTTGGCTGGAGATAATCAAGTGCCTCTGTTTGCAGTCACATATTTTAAATTATATTAATAAGCAAATATAGCAATAACACTACCACATTAGAAAATACAAATGGATGCAGCAAACTGTCGATAGTAGAAATCGTGCTCATCATAACCTATATCTACAAATACAGAATTGTCATATGAAACAACGAACAGTCATGGACATTGCCTTCAAGAGTTGAGTGTTTTTGTATTTGCTGAACCAAACCAAATTTACATAAATGAATTTATATGTACATTAATATACAAGTATATTAACATATGATTGATATTTTAATGAATGTCTATAAAACAAGATAATCATACTCTTGATATCTAAGTCTCAATTGGTATTTGCCAGACTGTTAACCGATTAATGTGTTTAATAGAGCATATTGATATTATAATAATGTGTTCGCTAAAGTTGTCACGAGTGTTAAGATTGCAAACCTGCGACTTTTGGCAGAAAATTTATTTCTTGCTAGATAATCATATGTACAATTGCTGAAATTGTTTATAATTAAGCTTAGTAGGTGAGCTACCAAAAGAATGAAGTTGTGCACGTTTTGTCTGAATAGCAGACAGAACTGGTTCCGCACACTGTGCACTATGTCACATGACTACAAATGCCGATAACTTGATTCATCTTGAATGTAGCTCAACTACTAAGCCTAATTATAATCCATCTAAAATTGTCTATATTTTAAATGTGAATAGGATAATGGCCCAGCCCTTCTTTACCCAGGTCACTTTCATTACTTAGACTTTAGTTATACATAAATGTTGCTATTCGTTGCATTGTTCTTTGTTTATTTCTAGGGTATGTATGGTGGAAAGTTGGAGTTAGAAGTATTCCTGTGATTGTGGGTGTGTAGCTTCGCAAGCTGTGCCTTTTTGTTGTCCAGTGCTGGTGCTGAATATATAGTGAAATGGTGTGAAAGTGTTACATGACGTGAAACTTTTAAGAGGACATTTGTTGCCATGCTAATAATGATCTAGTGAATGACAAAACAGGTGTTTACATATGGAGCAATACAGTGTTGTATATAATATATGTAGAAGAAGCCTCTTTGTGAGGTTATTTGTGCTTGTTACACAAATGTGTCAAATTGCGTTATGCTAGAAGGAATAAATAAAAGTGTCAAACATGTGTAATTGTTCACATTTCCCTGTCAAATACCACATCCTAATGTTTGTTTACATTGAGGTAGCTCATTAAAGTAGAAAATATTTTACTTTAAGCCATGTATAGTAATTAGTGGCAGCGTCAGAATTGAAAAAGAAACATCTTGTTGCTATTAAGAAAACTAGTCATTTGAACCTGCAACCATTACAGAACTCATTAATATTTTCAGCATTCTTTCTTCCTTTTGGCTATTTGTTGGGTTGTTGCCTCAACAATTGAAAGCCACTTGTAAAAAACGTGATGTTGTAATTAAATAAGTAATTAATATACTTATTTAATTACGGAAGTGCCACTGCAAGTTATTGCAGTATTATTTAGAGAGATTGAGAAAATTTGTTTGAAGAGGCGCCACTAGTATTCGCTAATCGAAATCTCTTGCATTCGAATGCAAGTTCTCGGATACTGTCACTCACTATAGTAGTATTCGCTAATCGAAATCTCTTGCATTCGAATGCAAGTTCTCGGATACTGTCACTCACTATATAGCGTTCCACTCTTAGAAGACAGTATGGAGTTAAATGGGACATCTCTGTCTCTATCTAGCGCATACAAGTTGCCATTAGCCGCATCCTTTTCTACCCTCGCTCTGTTGCCAGATTCCTAATAGCATGGTATAAATATTCATTTGTTATAAATTTCAGATTTGAACACATTATCCTATGCAGAATTTTTTTCTCTATCAGGTTATATCCTTTTTAGAGTCATTATACATTTCTATAGGCCCAAATTTCTTCAGAAAACGTTTTTTTCAATAGAAGTCCGATATTTGCTGTTTCTATACTCATCACGCACTAACTAACAAACTAACTGCTAGAATGCATCTATATTTTTTTCTTAGGTAGAGTAAACCATAGTGCTACTACCTGCCCACTTTGAATTCTCTATGTTTACCCAGTTAACTGTTATAATTTTTAAAATGAAATGTTTTCGGAAAATTTTATATCTGTGCACTGCAAAAGTTACGCAGTGTGAAACGTTTTTGTTATTGAGTTTACATCAGGGAACCAGCGAGAACAAATGTTGAGGAAGGTTGGAGAAAGTTTTTAAAATAAACCAAAAGGCAGTAACCTCTTTCTTTTATCCAGTAAGGCAAACAAAAGGTATTCATCTATTCAGCGTCAGGCCTGACACAGAGGAGAGTATAAGGAGCAGCACTAACATTAGTTCGAAAGAAGCCGTGTGTGTAACTGTGAGCTGTTATTGCGTTATTTGTTTAATATTTTTGTAAATATTTGTAGTTATGGAGGGGGAAGCTAGGAAGAGAGGATATGTTGGTAAATTAAGAAGTAAGGAACGCCAAATAATTATTAATGTGTTATATTATTTTTGAAGCAAAATGCGTGTAAAGCGGTAAAAGAAACAGCTAAGGCTATCGGGTGTTCAGAAGCAATAGTGTGTATGATTAAAAAGGAACTAATGAAAGGACCTCTAAGAACGCCATCGAAAAAGAAAGCAAAAAGGGCGGGACTACACAAAACGATAGGTTAACGCAATATGATTGAATAGTGCAAGGTGGAGTGCGGCGAATTGTTCATTCTTTACAGTTTGCAAATATTCCACCCACGCTGAATATAATTTTGTCACGATTCAACAGTGATGAGACCCTACCAAATTTCTCAAGGGCCACTCTTAGTCGGTTCTTACATGAATTGGGGTTGGAATATGAAAGAAGGGGTAACAAGTGCATATTAATAGAAAGAGACGATATCGATATCATCAGATGGCGACATAAATATCTAAAAGACGTAAAAAGTTTTAGGGACCAGGGGAAATCAGTTGTTTATACAGACGAGTCATTTGTAAATTTAGGTCATACAGTAACAAAGGCATGGAGGGATACCAAAGTTAAAAGTGTCCGTCAAGCAGCAATTGAAGGACTAAGTGCAGGACTCCGGCCACCTCGAGTCGCTCGCGGAGAAAGATTCGTAACTAGTACATGTTGCAACACTGCGCTCCATTTAACGTGTACTGTCTTCTAAGGGTGAAACGCGCTTTAGTAGTAGTATTTGCTAATCGAAATCTCTTGCATTCGAATGCAAGTTCGCTAGCAAAATATTTTATTATATATATTTATTTTATCACATATATATATGTAGTTACATTTCTCCGTGTAATATATGCCTTATGCATGTTAATCATTTTGTTTATTATTATTATTATTATTATTATTATTATTATTATTATTATTATTATTATTATTATTATTATTATTATTATTATTATTCTTATTCTTATTATTATTATTATTATTATTATTATTATTATTATTATTATTATTATTATTATTATTATTATTATTATTATTATTATTATTATTATTATTATTATTATTATTATTATTATTATTATTATTATTATTATTATTATTATTATTATTATTATTATTATTATTATTATTATTATTATTATTATTATTATTATTATTATTATTATTATTATTATTATTATTATTATTATTATTATTATTATTATTATTATTATTATTATTATTATTATTATTATTATTATTATTATTATTATTATTATTATTATTATTATTATTATTATTATTATTATTATTATTATTATTATTATTATTATTATTATTATTATTATTATTATTATTATTATTATTATTATTATTATTATTATTATTATTATTCAAGATGCTCTCGGGCTTCGAGCCAGGTGTAGTGATGAAAAGACATCAACGTTTCGGGAGTGTACATCTTTCCCATCTTCAGGATGAATGACTAGCAAGAGTGAAGGCACCAGCACTGTCAGCCAGTACGTACCGAGTAGTCCCTTCACTCTTGCTAGTCATTCATCCTGAAGATGGGAGAGATGTACACTCCCGAGACGTTGATGTCTTTTCATCACTACACCTGGCTCGAAGTCCGAGAGTATCTTGAATATGTTCGTCGCCAGGAAAGCTACAAATCTTATATTATTATTAATAATAATAATAATATTGTGAAGTAAGATATGACACAATAATACATTATTTTCATTGGTAAACAGTAGTTTACATGCACATACACCATTTTATGATATGCTGACTTGGAAATCAATAATATGTCAGCAATATAAACTTATAAGTATGAATTTTGTGTCGAATTTATAACATTGACGTCCATACGTTATAGTTAACTGATCCTGTAATGTGCGTTCCGTTATTTCATAAACCGAGAACAAGGCGAGTGAAACATTCGAATTCAGCACTCATAACATACGCAAACGAGAACCGAGTGAAGTATTCGATAACAGCAAAGTAGTAATTAACAAACGAGAACCGAGTGAAACATTCGAATTCAGCATTCATAACATACGCAAACGAGAACCGAGTGAAACATTCGAATTCAGCATTCATAACATACGCAAACGAGAACCGAGTGAAGTATTCGAATTCAGCATTCATAACATACGCAAACGAGAACCGAGTGAAGTATTCGAATTCAGCATTCATAACATACGCAAACGAGAACCGAGTGAAGTATTCGAATTCAGCATTCATAACATACGCAAACGAGAACCGAGTGAAGTATTCGAATTCAGCATTCATAACATACGCAAACGAGAACCGAGTGAAGTATTCGAATTAGGCATTCATAACATACGCAAACGAGAACCGAGTGAAACATTCGAATTCAGCATTCATAACATACGCAAACGAGAACGGAGTGAAACATTCGAATTCAGCATTCATAACATACGCAAACGAGAACGGAGTGAAACATTCGAATTCAGCATTCATAACATACGCAAACGAGAACCGAGTGAAACATTCGAATTAAGCATTCATAACATACGCAAACGAGAACCGAGTGAAACATTCGAATTCAGCATTCATAACATACGCAAACGAGAACCGAGTGAAGTATTCGAATTCAGCATTCATAACATACGCAAACGAGAACCGAGTGAAGTATTCGATAACAGCAAAGTAGTAATTAACAAACGAGAACCGAGTGAAACATTCGAATTCAGCATTCATAACATACGCAAACGAGAACCGAGTGAAGTATTCGAATTCAGCATTCATAACATACGCAAACGAGAACCGAGTGAAGTATTCGAATTCAGCATTCATAACATACGCAAACGAGAACCGAGTGAAGTATTCGAATTCAGCATTCATAACATACGCAAACGAGAACCGAGTGAAGTATTCGAATTCAGCATTCATAACATACGCAAACAAGAACCGAGTGAAGTATTCGAATTCAGCATTCATAACATACGCAAACGAGAACCGAGTGAAGTATTCGAATTCAGCATTCATAACATACGCAAACGAGAACCGAGTGAAGTATTCGAATTCAGCATTCATAACATACGCAAACGAGAACCGAGTGAAGTATTCGAATTCAGCATTCATAACATACGCAAACGAGAACCGAGTGAAGTATTCGAATTCAGCATTCATAACATACGCAAACCAGAACCGAGTGAAGTATTCGAATTCAGCATTCATAACATACGCAAACGAGAACCGAGTGAAGTATTCGAATTCAGCATTCATAACATACGCAAACGAGAACCGAGTGAAGTATTCGAATTCAGCATTCATAACATACGCAAACGAGAACCGAGTGAAACATTCGAATTCAGCATTCATAACATACGCAAACGAGAACAAGGCGAGTGAAACATTCGAATTCATCATTCATAACATACGCAAACGAGAACGGAGTGAAACATTCGAATTCAGCATTCATAACATACGCAAACGAGAACCGAGTGAAACATTCGAATTCAGCATTCATAACATACGCAAACGAGAACCGAGTGAAACATTCGAATTCAGCATTCATAACATACGCAAACGAGAACCGAGTGAAACATTCGAATTCAGCATTCATAACATACGCAAACAAGAACCGAGTGAAGTATTCGATAACAGCAAAGTAGTAATTAACAAACGAGAACCGAGTGAAACATTCGAATTCAGCATTCATAACATACGCAAACGAGGACCGAGTGAAACATTCGAATTCAGCATTCATAACATACGGAAACGAGAACCGAGTGAAACATTCGATAACAGCAAAGTAGTAATTAACAAACGAGAACAAGGCGAGTGAAACATTCGAATTCAGCGTTCATAACATACGCAAACGAGAACCGAGTGAAACATTCGAATTCAGCATTCATAACATACGCAAACGAGAACGGAGTGAAACATTCGAATTCAGCATTCATAACATACGCAAACGAGAACGGAGTGAAACATTCGAATTCAGCATTCATAACATACGCAAACGAGAACCGAGTGAAACATTCGATAACAGCAAAGTAGTAATTAACAAACGAGAACGGAGTGAAACATTCGAATTCAGCATTCATAACATACGCAAACGATAACCGAGTGAAGTATTCGAATTCAGCATTCATAACATACGCAAACGAGAACCGAATGAAGTATTCGAATTCAGCATTCATAACATACGCAAACGAGAACCGAGTGAAGTATTCGAATTCAGCATTCATAACATACGCAAACGAGAACCGAGTGAAGTATTCGAATTCAGCATTCATAACATACGCAAACGAGAACCGAGTGAAGTATTCGAATTCAGCATTCATAACATACGCAAACGAGAACCGAGTGAAGTATTCGAATTCAGCATTCATAACATACGCAAACGAGAACCGAGTGAAGTATTCGAATTCAGCATTCATAACATACGCAAACGAGAACCGAGTGAAACATTCGAATTCAGCATTCATAACATACGCAAACGAGAACCGAGTGAAACATTCGAATTCAGCATTCATAACATACGCAAACGAGAACCGAGTGAAACATTCGATAACAGCAAAGTAGTAATTAACAAACGAGAACCGAGTGAAACATTCGAATTCAGCATTCATAACATACGCAAACGAGAACCGAGTGAAACATTCGAATTCAGCATTCATAACATACGGAAACGAGAACCGAGTGAAACATTCGATAACAGCAAAGTAGTAATTAACAAACGAGAACAAGGCGAGTGAAACATTCGAATTCAGCGTTCATAACATACGCAAACGAGAACCGAGTGAAACATTCGAATTCATCATTCATAACATACGCAAACGAGAACGGAGT
Source organism: Tenodera sinensis (assembly GCA_030765045.1). Lineage (NCBI taxonomy): Eukaryota > Metazoa > Arthropoda > Insecta > Mantodea > Mantidae > Tenodera > Tenodera sinensis. Next base: position 346,272,620 of record CM060964.1, read on the forward strand.
GAAACATTCGAATTCAGCATTCATAACATACGCAAACGAGAACGGAGTGAAACATTCGAATTCAGCATTCATAACATACGCAAACGAGAACCGTGTGAAACATTGGAATTCAGCATTCATAACATACGCAAACGAGAACCGAGTGAAACATTCGAATTCAGCATTCATAAGATACGCAAACGAGAACCGAGTGAAGTATTCGAATTCAGCATTCATAACATACGCAAACGAGAACAAGGCGAGTGAAACATTCGAATTCAGCATTCATAACATACGCAAACGAGAACCGAGTGAAACATTCGGATTCAGCATTCATAACATACGCAAACGAGAACCGAGTGAAGTATTCGAATTCAGCATTCATAACATACGGAAACGAGAACCGAGTGAAACATTCGATAACAGCAAAGTAGTAATTAACAAACGAGAACCGAGTGAAACATTCGAATTCAGCATTCATAACATACGCAAACGAGAACCGAGTGAAGTATTCGAATTCAGCATTCATAACATACGCAAACGAGAACCGAGTGAAGTATTCGAATTCAGCATTCATAACATACGCAAACGAGAACCGAGTGAAGTATTCGAATTCAGCATTCATAACATACGCAAACGAGAACCGAGTGAAGTATTCGAATTCAGCATTCATAACATACGCAAACAAGAACCGAGTGAAGTATTCGAATTCAGCATTCATAACATACGCAAACGAGAACCGAGTGAAACATTCGAATTCAGCATTCATAACATACGCAAACGAGAACAAGGCGAGTGAAACATTCGAATTCAGCATTCATAACATACGCAAACGAGAACGGAGTGAAACATTCGAATTCAGCATTCATAACATACGCAAACGGGAACCGAGTGAAACATTCGAATTCAGCATTCATAACATACGCAAACGAGAACCGAGTGAAACATTCGAATTAAGCATTCATAACATACGCAAACGAGAACCGAGTGAAACATTCGAATTCAGCATTCATAACATACGCAAACAAGAACCGAGTGAAGTATTCGATAACAGCAAAGTAGTAATTAACAAACGAGAACCGAGTGAAACATTCGAATTCAGCATTCATAACATACGCAAACGAGAACCGAGTGAAACATTCGAATTCAGCATTCATAACATACGGAAACGAGAACCGAGTGAAACATTCGATAACAGCAAAGTAGTAATTAACAAACGAGAACAAGGCGAGTGAAACATTCGAATTCAGCGTTCATAACATACGCAAACGAGAACCGAGTGAAACATTCGAATTCAGCATTCATAACATACGCAAACGAGAACGGAGTGAAACATTCGAATTCAGCATTCATAACATACGCAAACGAGAACGGAGTGAAACATTCGAATTCAGCATTCATAACATACGCAAACGAGAACCGAGTGAAACATTCGATAACAGCAAAGTAGTAATTAACAAACGAGAACGGAGTGAAACATTCGAATTCAGCATTCATAACATACGCAAACGATAACCGAGTGAAGTATTCGAAATCAGCATTCATAACATACGCAAACGAGAACCGAATGAAGTATTCGAATTCAGCATTCATAACATACGCAAACGAGAACCGAGTGAAGTATTCGAATTCAGCATTCATAACATACGCAAACGAGAACCGAGTGAAGTATTCGAATTCAGCATTCATAACATACGCAAACGAGAACCGAGTGAAGTATTCGAATTCAGCATTCATAACATACGCAAACGAGAACCGAGTGAAGTATTCGAATTCAGCATTCATAACATACGCAAACGAGAACCGAGTGAAGTATTCGAATTCAGCATTCATAACATACGCAAACGAGAACCGAGTGAAACATTCGAATTCAGCATTCATAACATACGCAAACGAGAACCGAGTGAAACATTCGAATTCAGCATTCATAACATACGCAAACGAGAACCGAGTGAAACATTCGATAACAGCAAAGTAGTAATTAACAAACGAGAACCGAGTGAAACATTCGAATTCAGCATTCATAACATACGGAAACGAGAACCGAGTGAAACATTCGATAACAGCAAAGTAGTAATTAACAAACGAGAACCGAGTGAAACATTCGAATTCAGCATTCATAACATACGCAAACGAGAACCGAGTGAAACATTCGAATTCAGCATTCATAACATACGGAAACGAGAACCGAGTGAAACATTCGATAACAGCAAAGTAGTAATTAACAAACGAGAACAAGGCGAGTGAAACATTCGAATTCAGCGTTCATAACATACGCAAACGAGAACCGAGTGAAACATTCGAATTCATCATTCATAACATACGCAAACGAGAACGGAGTGAAACATTCGAATTCAGCATTCATAACTTACGCAAACGAGAACGGAGTGAAACATTCGAATTCAGCATTCATAACATACGCAAACGAGAACCGTGTGAAACATTGGAATTCAGCATTCATAACATACGCAAACGAGAACCGAGTGAAACATTCGAATTCAGCATTCATAAGATACGCAAACGAGAACCGAGTGAAGTATTCGAATTCAGCATTCATAACATACGCAAACGAGAACTAGGCGAGTGAAACATTCGAATTCAGCATTCATAACATACGCAAACGAGAACCGAGTGAAACATTCGGATTCAGCATTCATAACATACGCAAACGAGAACCGAGTGAAGTATTCGAATTCAGCATTCATAACATACGCAAACGAGAACCGAGTGAAGTTTTCGAATTCAGCATTCATAACATACGCAAACGAGAACCGAGTGAAACATTCGAATTCAGCATTCATAACATACGCAAACGAGAACCGAGTGAAACATTCGAATTCAGCATTCATAACATACGCAAACGAGAACCGAGTGAAGTATTCGAATTCAGCATTCATAACATACGCAAACGAGAACCGAGTGAAGTATTCGAATTCAGCATTCATAACATACGCAAACGAGAACCGAGTGAAGTATTCGATAACAGCAAAGTAGTAATTAACAAACGAGAACCAAGTGAAACATTCGAATTCAGCATTCATAACATACGCAAACGAGAACCGAGTGAAGTATTCGAATTCAGCATTCATAACATACGCAAACGAGAACCGAGTGAAGTATTCGATAACAGCAAAGTAGTAATTAACAAACGAGAACCGAGTGAAACATTCGAATTCAGCATTCATAACATACGCAAACGAGAACCGAGTGAAGTATTCGAATTCAGCATTCATAACATACGCAAACGAGAACGGAGTGAAACATTCGAATTCAGCATTCATAACATACGCAAACGAGAACCGAGTGAAGTATTCGAATTCAGCATTCATAACATACGCAAACGAGAACGGAGTGAAATATTCGAATTCAGCATTCATAACATACGCAAACGAGAACCGAGTGAAGTATTCGAATTCAGGATTCATAACATACGCAAACGAGAACAAGGCGAGTGAAACATTCGAATTCAGCATTCATAACATACGGAAACGAGAACGGAGTGAAACATTCGAATTCAGCATTCATAACATACGGAAACGAGAACCGAGTGAAGTATTCGATAACAGCAAAGTAGTAATTAACAAACGAGAACCGAGTGAAACATTCGAATTCAGCATTCATAACATACGGAAACGAGAACGGAGTGAAACATTCGAATTCAGCATTCATAACATACGGAAACGAGAACCGAGTGAAGTATTCGATAACAGCAAAGTAGTAATTAACAAACGAGAACCGAGTGAAACATTCGAATTCAGCATTCATAACATACGGAAACGAGAACGGAGTGAAACATTCGAATTCAGCATTCATAACATACGCAAACGAGAACCGAGTGAAGTATTCGATAACAGCAAAGTAGTAATTAACAAACGAGAACCGAGTGAAACATTCGAATTCAGCATTCATAACATACGCAAACGAGAACCGAGTGAAACATTCGATAACAGCAAAGTAGTAATTAACAAACGAGAACCGAGTGAAACATTCGAATTCAGCATTCATAACATACGCAAACGAGAACCGAGTGAAACATTCGATAACAGCAAAGTAGTAATTAACAAACGAGAACCGAGTGAAACATTCGAATTCAGCATTCATAACATACGCAAACGAGAACCGAGTGAAGTATTCGATAACAGCAAAGTAGTAATTAACAAACGAGAACCGAGTGAAACATTCGAATTCAGCATTCATAACATACGCAAACGAGAACCGAGTGAAACATTCGAATTCAGCATTCATAACATACGGAAACGAGAACCGAGTGAAACATTCGGATTCAGCTTTCATAACATACGCAAACGAGAACCGAGTGAAACATTCGATAACAGCAAAGTAGTAATTAACAAACGAGAACCGTGTGAAACATTCGATAACAGCAGAGTAGTAGAATTAACAAACGAGAACCGAGCGAAGTATTCGAATACAATCTCAGGATTCGAGAACATCTCGAGAACATTCAAGAATCGAATACATCGACATGTTGCATTCGAATACTCCCATCACTAGCTACAGGACACTTTCTAAGGATGAGTCCTATTAGGCAATCCTTCATAAAAAACATAAAATTTGAAGTCATTCTTGTATATACAATTCCCAGATACCTACTGTGGAGGTATTTAATATCTCATCAACACAAATATTCATACATAAAGCAGTTTGTATGTGGTTTAACAATCATGTTGTAAAGTTTACTTGGTAATTGTTTACATAATCAGCTGCTCGAGAAAACGAATGAAACATAGTGCAATGGATGCAGTTTTTATTGCTGATTACGATTTTGAAAGTTTTATTTGGCGCTCAAGGTTCATTTTTGATATATGAACAAATTTCGTATGTGCGATGCAGCAGTTTTATTTCGCATATGCGACGGATATTTGGCAAATAAATATTTATGCACTAGTATAATATATGCTAGAATGATTGATTAATGTATTTACATTGAACCTGTTATTGCTGATTACGGTTTTGAAAGTTTTATTTGGTGGCCAAGCTTCGTTTTCATTTTGCCTGTGTTAGGTTAGGTTTAGTGTATGTATATGAGTGTGGTAACAGGGTTCTGTGTTATGAAATTTTGCCCATGTTAGGTTAGGTTTAGTGTGTGTATATGAGTGGGGTGACAGGGTCCTGTGTTATCGAAACATTTACAACTTGGGCAGTGCTTATGCAACAATGTCAACATACATTAATCAATAGTTCTAGCATATATCCTACTCGTGTATACACATTTATGTGCTGAACATCTGCTGCATAAGCAAAATAAAACTGCTACATCGCACTACGAAATTTGCTCATAAATCAAAAACGAAGCTTGAGCACCAAATAAAACTATCAAAATCGTAATGAGCAATAAAAAACTGCATCCATTGCACTATTTTCATTCATTTTCTCGAGCGGCCGATTTTGTAAACACTTACTGTTTATTCTTCAAATGGTGGTGGCTTACAAATTTTCATTATTTTCCTTGCATAATGCAAGGTAGAAGGAAAAAAGAATATTCTTGGCAGTGGATATATTATTAGAAATGATTAGATATGTAGTGAAAAGCAGTGAAATATGTAGAATGGGGAAAATGTGTAATATCAAATATTTCATTCCAACTTATCATTTTCTCAGTAATAACACTCAAATAAAAATTTGAAAATTGTAATCAGGAATAAAAACTATCCATTGCATTATATTTCATTCATTTTCTCGAGCGGCAGATTTTGTAAACAATTACCGAAATTTTTCCTGGAGAAATGTCCTTGGGTAGATCAACATCATCTCCATTTAGAATTTGGCATACACCATGAAGTATTGAATAGACAGGATTTCTCTTAAACGCATTTTGCAATTTACTTAATACTCTTGCACCAGTTTCTCCATGCACAGTACTTATTTTGTTCACTAGTTCATGGTCCCTGGCAGGAAAGCAGCGAGCCAATATGTGAATAAACAATTCCAGATAAACAGAGATATCTCAAGCGGAGTTATGCTTCTAATTGTATTTAGGATAATGTTGCCAACCTTGAACTGTATATTCAAGCTAGATTAAAGCAAAGAACTTACTCAAAATAAACACTGCCAATCTGTTTCGGTCTTAAGTGATCTATCCTCAAGCGTTATATTTTGCAATTCCTGTAAGAATAAGCCACCTGTTACATTTCTTTAAGTATTCATTTTACCTTGGCCCAAACTAGTCCTATGGGATTGACACCACGGATGTATGGAGGCAAGCAAATGAGAGTGTGGTCCAATAAAACAAAAAATGTGTCCATTTTAAGAGCTTCTTTTGGTTTGTTTGATTCAATCATCTTATAAAGATGTTTTACGCATAGAACTATTATTGTGAATCCCTTTGTTCTAAACACAATAGCATACGTAATTTCACAGCACTCTGCTTCTACACTACTTTTTTCATTACTTCCCTCATAAAGGTAGTCACTCGTACTATTTTACAACTGAAATTAAGAGAAATTGGCAGCAAGTAAACATAGCACAAATAATATTGGAGGTAAATTGGCAATGTGACCGGCAGGGCAATGTTTGAGCAGAATTTTACAAAACTCAGGTTGCACTACGTGGAATTTCTCTCCCCTGCCCTTCATTCCCCTTAGACCATGAGCTGGTAAACAGATAATAGTTTTTCAATAGCATCCTCTATGACAGCAATAGAATCTTGCATAGGCCGTCCTGACGTTTCTAAACGTTGATACTTTCTGGAAGTCAGAAGTTGCTCCTGATGTAGGCAGTCACTAAAAGCAGCCTGGGATTTGCAAATAGATGCAGCACTTTCAGGATCAAAAGAATCTACAACAGTCTTTATATCATCTATATCCGGGGTCTCCAAACTACGGCCCGCAGGCCAAATCCAGCCCGCCAGTGACATCAATCCGGCCCGGGACTGCTAATCGTTTGTTATTCTTTTTTTAAGTTAACTGTGTCATTACTCACCAATTTACTTAATTTTAATTTATCAATTAATTACAAAATAAATTCTTACATGATTATTTGAGTCAGTTACATATTGTTACAAATCAAAGTAAAATTATTAACACGCGTATAATAATACAATAATAATATTTACAATAATTTTTATTTATAATATTTGGTTACAATAATTCTGTTGCTGTGATAAGTTAGATTGGAAAAAAGAAACCTTAATGTTTGTCTTATTTAGTCCGTTTTATTTACTTGCTAAGTAAAGCTTAATGACAAGTATAATAATCAGAAAATTAAACTTAAATATCGTAACTAACAAATAATTGAAATGAATATCGTTAAAATTAGCAAACATCCCGCAGTTTCACCCTCGGTAGTTATGGTGGGGTAAAGATATATATGTAAACAGAAGTTTGGAGTGTACATATATATCCTAAATATCACACATTAGTTTTATCCTGAAAATCCCTCAGGAACGGAAAAGCTAAATTAACACAAGTGAAACTGCAGGGTGTCCCCTTCTGAAAAATACTAATGAGATTTATGTAACTGTGATTTACCACTGACAATATTTTGCAATTGTGGATCAATTTCACTTGAACCAATTATTAAGGGAAATTTAAGATACTCATCGGTTAACTTAGATCTGTAAACGTTCTTGTGTTATTCATTTTGGAGAATGTTTTCTCACACAAGTAAGTTGTACCAAAAACAGAAAACAGCCCATGAGCAAATTTATGCAAATTATCAAATAGTACCAGTGGAAGACTTTTATAAAATTCCAACAAAGATGGGTCTTGATATTTGTTCTTAATTATATCACTGCACTATTGTCAATAATTTCCATTTGAAGTTCTGGGTCTAGGATATCAATGTCAGTATCAAAAGGATTTTGGAAAATCTTAATTTCATTTGCAATGTCATCAAAGTCTGAGAAATGGGTATCAAAATTTATCTTCAAAGCACCCAAAGCTTCGATTGTAAAATGGACAGGAAACTCAGTCTTAGTAGTGTGACTGAATATTTCACAGGTTTTAAAATGTATGAAACATTTTTTTCCATACCTGTGATTGAAACAGTATCATTCTCTGTCGAAATGATTTGATATTAGTGTATAAATCAGGGAGAAGCTGGTTTTCTCCTTGCAATCTCAAATTCAGTTCGTTCATATGTTTTGTCAAATCTACACAGAAAGCTAACATCCACAGCCATTCACTAAATTCAGTAAGAGGGCAATGCTTTTCATTAAAAACATGTCAGTCTCTGTTCGTAGTTAAAAAAAAGCGCAGAAGGACTTTTCCGCAACTAAGCCAGCGTACGGCAGTATGATATGGTAAGTAATTTTCTCCATCCTCTTGAATAAACTCACGGAATTGTCGATGATTCAGCCCAGTGGATTTGATGGAATTAACAACTGATATGACTGGTTATATAACTTCAGACATATCCAAACATTTTCCGCACAAGGACTGCTGATGAAAGATACAATGGTTTTGAACCACCATCATTTTCTACGGCCTTTAACACAAGTGCAATTACTCCTTTATTTTTACCACACATGTTTTTGCCTCCATCAGTTGTAATAGATTTCAACTTTTTCCATCGAAAGTTCTTATTGTTAATGGCATTTTCAACCTCCTTGAAAATATCTTCCCCAGCAGTCGTGCCGTGAATACTATCAATATCAAGAAGTTCTTCATACACTGCATAGCTTTTATCTGCTCCTCGAATAAAAATCAACACCTGAGCAGTATCTGTCACATCCATTGACTCATCCAAGGCCAGAGAAAACCACTCAAGGTGTCAATTTTTGTCACACAGTTGAGATGATATATTTTCTGCGATGTCTTGTACCCTCCCAGCCATGGTGTTTGCTGAACAGTTTTAAATGAATTTACCTGTTCGGGACACATTTCTTCGGCTGCTGCAATTATGCATTCTTTGATCATTTCTCCATCGGTGAATGGTTTTCCACTTCTTACGATTTCAAGAGCCACACAAAAGCTAGCACGAGTTGCAGCCTCTTGTTCACTGTTGATCTTCATTAAGAAGGATTGCTGCAATTTCAATCCGCGCTTCCAAGTTTCAAATTTTTCTCCTGTATATTTTGATTAATTTTGGAAATGTTTCGTTTCATAATGACGTTTAATACTCGTATTATATTCTTTGAAAACGGCTATGCTTTCATTGCAAATCAAACATAGCGCCTTATTACAGGACTCAATCACGAAATACTGATAATTCCATTGATCTTTGAATGTTCTGCATTCACTATGTACTTTTCTCTTCCTTTCCATTCTAATGAATCACACACAAAACAAGTCAAATCAAAATACTGTTACGTATGAGTGTTGGCCAGTTCGAAGATGTCTTTTAAACCGGGTTACACACTATGTGTGCTTTATTTCATGATAGTTTTGCTTCCTTCGCCTTCCCAAGGCAGACTAACTGGGGGATCTCGCTGCCGGCTGCTACTCGAAGTGGGTGGAATACACCAGAACGTTCTCGAAAGTACTACTAGCACCATCTGTTAGCGATGGAGGGCTCTACCACTACATGTTTCCGCTTTTGACAACTAGATGTTGGGCGGCGCCGTGGCCGAGCGGCCACCTAGGCGGCCCGGGTTCGATCCCAGGGACCCGTATGTGGTATTCGTGGTGGACGAAGCGGCGTCAGGGCGGGTTTTCTCCGGGTACTCCGGTTTCCCCCGCCATTTCATTCCACCGGTGCTCCATCTTCATGTATCATCAGTGTCACCGCCTGCGGTGCCGTAGTAGTAAAAGCGGGCGTTAAACACTACAACAACAACAACTGGATGTCAAGTGTCACGGTCGTAACAGTAATACACAATTTGTCCTAGCGAATTTAGAAAGCATATTAAATTTAATTTAAAAGGTGAGTTAATTAATACCACTGAACAACACTTACAACATATTTTTCCGGGACGCGTTTCGAAGGTTAACTTTCCTCCATTATAAACCGGATAATGGAGGAAAGGTTGATAATGGAGGAAAGTTAACCTTCGAAACGTGTCCCGGAAAAATATGTTGTAAGTGTCGTTCAGTGTTATTAATTAACCCACCTTGTAAATTAAATTAATTACAACAACACTGTTTTCAAACTTCTATGAAAGGAAGTTAGAAAGCGTATGTTCGGCTCAGGAGGCGTATTCGGCAACTAGTCTAGAAATTACAGATAAAGGCAGGAAAGATTGAAACGGTTCTGGCCCTCAGAACTTTCTGGAGTAATCAATACGGCGCTAAGGCTGAAAAGTTTGGAGACCCCTGATCTAGATGCTCACTATAGAAAATAACTGCTTCTATGCATGTTCCCCACCTCGTTAATATTGGTTCTGGACTCCGTGGTATCACTGGTAATTGCTGCTTGTAAGAGAGCACTATGGAGATTTTAGAAATACTCTTTTTTTTTCTTTTTTGCTGAAATTATCCTATTCACTTGAAGAAACTTAGCTCTTAATATCTTTGGCAACACGTTGCAGTCCATGAGCCAATCAGGTAAAATGGAACATATTGGGATGATACACTTTCAGAGCAGCTGCAACTTTAAGTATATGAATCATTCCACGTCAAAACGCACAAAATATGGCAATCTCTCAGATTTTCTTGAATTTTTTTTTTTTGAGTTTTGGCACAAAATATATTTGTCCCGTGTTTCCTTTGTGTTATAAAAAAATTTATTTTGGCAGATATTAATTTTTTAAATGTCCCAAAAATGGCGCGCTCCTCACTCTTCAATTCTGGTTCCAGTTCTTTGCCATTCTGGCAGTTTGTTACAATAGCTCAGTGGTAGAGCAGCCGCCCGGTAAGCGGAAGATCTGTGGTTCAAATCCCAGTTGTGGCATTGAATTTTTAAGTTCCAGTTCTACCTTTCAAACTTTGCCCACACACGGCTTGTGTGTTTAAAAACACCAACAGTAAGTTTGTTGGCATAAATAAATAATAATTACCATCTGAAGGTTATTTAATCCTGGGATATAAAGTACTTACAATAGTAAGTCACCATTGGGGTAATTTGTCTCTGATGTGAGATTGCCTTTGTGGTTTACCAGAAGAAATACGAAGTGGTTTGAGAATTTAATACCATTTTGTCACAATAGCTCAGTGGTTAGAGCGTCCGCTCAGTAAGCGGAAAGTCTGTGGTTCAAATCCTAGTTGTGGCATTGAATTTTTCTACCTCTCAAACTTTGCCCACACACGGCTTGTGTGTTTAAAAACACCAAAAGTAAGTTTGTTGGCATAAATAAATAATAATTACCAACTTAAAACCTATTAAATGCCTAAAAAATGCCTAACATATAACTAGGACACTGAAATAGCCTGGCCAGATTACAGAACACTGACTGCACATGTCAGATTCACAGCATTTCACCTCAATATATTTCTACATCAGATACAACAATGATGCTAACTGGACAGGGAAAGCTAAGGTCTTACTACCACCGATTTGGGATTTCTGAAAATCCTAGATGTCCTTGCAATAACACTGAACAAACCGTTGGTCATGTTCTATGTGAACAAACCGTTGGTCATGTTCTATGTGAGTGCCCAATATTGGATCAGCAGCGTAGTGTCCTCAAGGCGAGAACTAGAAGTGGAGAGAACTGGCAAATAAACCACAGTGATGTATAAACTAAGGCTTTCATGGCCAGCGTCATGACTATTAGCTAGGTTTATCTCTTCTGGGCTTGTAGGCCATGGTCTAGAAGCCCGAAAGAGATAAACCTTGCTAACAGTCAAACCACAGTGACATTATGAACAAATATTGGAGGCCATTTGTGCAATATGTTAACAGCATAAACTTTGAATTATTGTTTAAGAGGTAGAATCAGGACTGAAAAATTCAATGCTATAGCCGGAATTTGAACCACACATGGCTTGTGTATTTAAAAAAAACAGCAATAAGTAGGTTGGCGTAAAATAGCATTTGAATCATTGTATTAGCTTTTTTACTTTCTCTACTGGTAAGTAGGGGAAGTATTGTATTCCACCCAAAAATTCGATGTCGAGATTTCACAGGAAATATATGTTTTGAGACCCCCTGAATCCAAAAAAAGAATTTTTAGAAAAAGGTCTGTGTGTGTGTGTGTCTGTGGACAGCGTAACTCAAAAATGAAAAGTTGGTTAAAAACCAAAGTAGGTATTTAAGTTTAATGTCTTTCAAGGATGCGACACGAAGATTTTGAAGAAAATCGCCCCACCCTAAACTACCCTTTACATGGTACATTTTTTGAAAATTTTGATTTTCTTGAAATTGGGTCTAACAATTTTGATTAAAATGTCATATGTTTGAGATATTTTTATGACAAATGAAATGTATATCTTGAATTTTCTGGCTATAGCCCCTGTAGTTGTATTTACTCGGGACGACTTTTGCATAACTGGTAAACCATTAGAGATAGACCAAATCATACTACTCAAAAGATGTAGATCTTGCTAAGATACATAATTTATGTCTGAATAAATTTTCTTGTAGAGTGAACCATTTCAGAGATATTCCTTGTTATGTGTGTGAGTTTCGGAAAACTTAAAACTTTCATGAAATGGAACATCGTTCATTCTTTATGTTAAGCTTGCAAAGAGAACGGAATCTCAAAGCTTTAAAAGATTTGACTATCGCTCAAAGCCTAATGTGTTCTAATATTCCCTTGCACCTACAAGGAAATGAGCAATAAGATAATTTGTACAAAAGTTTATCTCAACTAACACGAAGAAGATTATAGGAATAAGAGTTTGTCAGAATGGTTAGTACAAGAGTAGAGAAAGTCATGTGAGTGCAACATATCAGATTTTTTTATATAATTATTGAAAGTACTGAATAGTGGAACCACAAAATAACCGAAAATCAATTAGACACAAATGAAAACATAACAGTGCAATAAATCAGTTAATACAGCTGAACCTGATTGATGTGTATGTGGAGGGGAAGAGGAGGGATTACATGTAACTCTGAATTACTTACAAATGAGATTTTGATAATAGATATCCTTTTTTTTTTTCAAAAAAAAAAGGGAATACAATGGGTCTACATGTGTAAAATTTTGCAAACAAAAACCTATTTACTAAGAAAACATTATTTTGACTTTGGTCCTACTTTAAAGAAATCAGTTAATTTGGCTTGCTTCACTTTTCTTGCATTAAGTGCATACAGTTTGTCCAGATTGTCATGACAGTCCCCCACTCCTTTTTTTTTTAAATTTTATTTTATTTAAGATCGATCAGCAACAATGCTTTACAGATCTGTGAGAATAACATATATAAAACAAAGAACACTATAAAGGTGTTGAGGTTGGCTACATCAATGTAGCTCCTCGAACATAATTACAGTTTGTCTCACAAAGGAGGAAATAACACAATAGATCACAGAGACAAGGCAAATATGCAGGGGAACATTTTGTGAAAACTAAAGGTCTGAGTCTTCAGAGCTTGAGGTCGAACTGAGCAGGATATCTTGAGGTAGGCGTTTGCGAAGGCGTGTTGGCCAGCGTGTTCTGATGCCGAGATAATATTCCACACCTCCAGGAACCTCCTGTAGGCGTATGAAGAAATGGCGTGCTGTTTTGCGAATGAACTGCAATATGGGGAGCATAGATATGCAATAGAAGAGACATGTGCACATGTATAATAGGAGAGGTGGGGATCAGTTTATCGCTCGCTCTCACTTTGATAACTTCACAATAATTGTTTATAATGCGTAAACAAACACCTCTTGTGTATGTGACTGCCTGAGTTTTGACATCATTCGCTTGTTCCCCATCACTGCAGTCACTTCTCCTTAATTTCTCCTCTCTCGTGCATGTGAAGTGTCATCATGAACTGGACAAACTGTACATCTTATTTTGGTACTGACGACTAGATATAGCGTGGTATAAGCAGTTCTTAAGTCTGAAGCCATTTCGGTTTTGGTTTTGTGTGGATTAAGTTCCACCTGTCTTATGAATTGTACTTGCTGATCTAATGTACAGGGTCCTTATTTTAGAACTTTGCGAGAAGACGGCAAAAGCGTGGCGGTGTTCGTGGAACCAATTGCTGGGAGTGAGTAGATCTTACAACAGGTGGTTGGTGCACACTCTTATATTTAATCAAAACTGTGTACTTACATTTCTCACTTTCAAGGCTGAAAATTTCCTCATTTGCTGCTACACACAGTTGACATCTTCTTATGAAAGAATGGACAACATTTTGAAGTTCCACTGCAGTGATGGCTTCGGTTTCCTCTACATTTCTAATATTTTGTTTTAGTACATTAACATTGCTTTAAGATAATGATATTGCCTCGTTTAACTACTTTGTGATTTTTATCTGTGGGGAACACTAAAAGGTAGGGTGTACAAGAAAAATCTGCATTCTACTGATGAACTTAAGCAGTATATAGCAGAGAAAACCGAAGCCATCACTGCAATGGAACTTCAAAATGTCCATTCTTTCATAAGAAGATGCCAACTGTGTGTAACAGCAAATTAAGTACATTCTCAGCATTGAAAGCGAGAAATGTAAGTACACATTTTTGATTAAGTGTAAGAGTGTGTGCCAAGCACTGGTTGCAAGATCTACCTGCTCCCGGCAATCTGCTCTACGACCGCTGCACTTTTGCCGTCTTCTCGCAAAATTCTAAAATAAGGACCCTGTATAACAGTTCCTTTTTCTGTTCTTCATGGTTGATTAAAAGCAATTGAAAACTGAAAGACAAAATCAGTGTTTATCAGTAGAAACCTGCTACCAACAATTTTTATCTTCTTTACTTCTTGTTTGTTGCTACGAAATTGTTGTGCCAAAAGTCATCGGCTGTACCAGCAGACGTCTGTGCCTTTCGTTTCCACAGCTGAAAGCTGCCCTGCTTGCGTCTTTGTCAACAGAGGTAAGGAAATATGTGCCTCAAGTTTAAGACAACATATGCCATAATTGCTCATCATATTTATGTGAAACTCAGTTGTATTTTACTGAAATTTAATACGTATAACAGTGAATTACGTATAAGTACATTACATATAAACAAGGTTCTATTAACACGTTTTTAAATTACATTTTTCCAGGACCTACAATATATAAATACAAATTACTTAAAACTGGGTTACGTATAAAGTGGGTTCAACTGTATAAATCATGTAATACAGCTACATGCTATGGGGCTTGATGATTAGATAAAATAAATGTTGCAAAGAAATTCTGTCAATAAATGAACATCTGCTGTCTTTCTACTAGCCATTGTTAGCAGAAGAAAATACATAAGATATTGATGGCACTGATGTTCAAAAGGTCATAGAAAATCATAAGATACCAGCGTCTTGAGGCGATATTTTTAGAAGAAGCCTCCGAAAATAGTTAAAATTTGTGTTCATAGTGGTGGCAGAAAAAGCCCCCTAGAATTGTGAATCATTGTCCTAGTGGGCAATGATAGAGATTTTCAATTGTCTTAGCTTGTTCTTGTTTATGTATTGTTGGGATTGTCGTCATGCGAAAATCGCATAGTCCGCGAACAATTGTAAAAGTGATCGACATAGTGTTTATTGGAAGAACATTGCGTTTTAAAAGTCAACAGGAGTAAAAATGCAGAGAACTGATATACAATTAGTAAGGCTGCATCGACAAATAGAAGAAGATTACGAATAAACGTTCCAAGAAAAATTATGCAGTCCGTGTTCGGGTTGTGTGAACCCCGCAGGGCTTGTGAAAAAGGACGCCAATCCTGAAAAGTTGTATTGTTGTTTGTGACTTGAAGGAACAATAAATAAGTATATTTAAAAGATAAAAGGAAATTTAATCTTCTTAGTAAGACGCGGGCCCGTACTATGCCCTGAGGTTCATCGAGAACTTCGATGAAAAGCTTCAAGAGTCTCATCGCTTCATTCACTGGTAAATTCTTCTGATCTTATTTGTTCCCGTCAACTTCCCCACTTTCGCATAACATTGAAGAAGAAGGAGGTACGAAATAACGTTCCAAATGGCGCACCAACGTGTGGCTACCAAGCATAAATAGTACGAAATAACGTTCCAGTCTTGTATTATGAACTGCATCATACTAGCAAAAAATTAGTCAACAATTTCCACACCTATCTTCATACAGTTCAGGCTTATTCACTTCACCTGATTCTGGTGTTATGGCATTGTCATGGTGCATAGATGACAGTACAAGTACTGATTTATTTTTCTTTGGACAATATGAGACAAGTCAAATGTCCGTGAAAACCAAACAACAATGATTTTACATTCCATTGGGATATGATTTGAACTCCTGTGGAATTTCTCTTTTATTTTGCCGAATTATTCCTACACAAGTAAGTTTCTTCATGTCTAGTAACTACTGCCAATGGAACCAATGCACAAAAACCTTCATGCCAATTTGGCAGGTTTGATGGAAATATGCACCTGGAAAACACATTTTCAGTGTCACTCTCATTTAGCGTAGCTATCTTCTAACAGCTGTTGCAGTATTATTTCATCTTCTGTATTGCCTTATGTGATAAAATTTTTGCTTCTCTGCCATCGCAAAATTAGTGGCACGAGTAGTTGCACAGGCTACAATGATAGTCCAGAAGGTTTGGACTAATTACAGTATGCCTGCTGTTACAAATTCAAAAGTTTACTAATCTATAAGAATAAGCAATATGCTAAAGTACCGGAACCCCACCTCTATAATCTTGACTAACAGCTGCATATGAGTTGAAACAAAATGACTGGGCTAAAACTGTAGCCCACCCGACTACTCAAGGGTTGAAAAAAGATGTGGTTGACATCCCCTAAGAAACTACAATCACAGAAGAGGATTCCTGTTAGTGTATTTTAAGTATGCCAGTGTCATGGCATGTCTGAGTCAGATTTTCAAGAAATCACAGTCCTACCGAGAGTAGTGTTCTTATGCCATGGCCATTGCATAGTGGGTGAAGGCAGACTATATGAGTTGGATAGATGAGAAACCACTTGTTGAGACACATAAGAGAAGCATCCCTCCAAGGAAGGGTTACCAGTTGCGATGCAGCCTCCTTAGCCAGTCTACATTTTCATTTCCCAAAATATTAGCATGTCCCAGAACCTATAAAAAATTGATGGTACAGTAGAATCCCAATAACTCGACATTCCATAAAACTGATGATTTTTTATTTTAATATTTTTATTTTTTATTGTTAAACTTGACTGTAGAATAATTACTATGATCCACTATGTGATATAAACAGTATCTGATGGTGGTTGTGTGGACTACTTCACCAAGTGGCTGGAGGTGTATGCCATTCCAAACTAGGAGGCGAAGACAGTTACAGACTGCCTCATGGAGCAACTGTTTTGCAGTTTTGGGCTCCCGTTAGAGCTCCACAGCGACCAGGGCACCAATTGTGAGTCCCACCTAATTATTTTCGACATTCCTCAGAAAGATATTTTCAGCAAGTTCATTGAACCGTTACCAGAAGAAACATTAGAAGAAGCATCACCATCCGCACCATGAAATACCATGGAAACCCAGTTACTGTCTGGTTGATAATGGAGGAAAGTTAACCTTCGAAACGTGTTCCGGAAACTTATGTTGTAAGTGTTGTTCAGTGTTATTAATTGACTCACTTTTTAAATCAAATTAATTACAACACTGTTTTCAAACTTCTATGAAAGGAAGATACAAATACTTACTTAGTGACCGAAGGTGCAACGTCACTAAAGAAAACTTTGAGCAGTTAAACAGCATCTGCTTCAATAGTTTTCTGGACTAGTAACAGTGAATTTTGTGTCCTTGTCCTTAGTTATTTTATGTAACTACCCAATTGGTTTTTGTGTTGTTGAGTGAAAATTAAGATGGAAAATTTGCACCTTTTTTGCACTTTTTTTTACCTAAATTACCTGTTTTACACCTTTTTAATAAAAATTTTGGAGCTAAAATTCCTAGCTCTAGTAACAATATCTGAAAATTATGAAGTCAAAGTTGTATTGAAACTGATGTCTATGAATAAGACTTTCAGGAAAGTTACACTTTCCTAAAAAAGCAATCTCTGAAAAGTCTGGATTGAAAGTACCGTTTATGAATACAGGCCTTAAAAAGACCTTCTGTACCTGTTATGTAAAAGTGTATTGAATGTAACTTTCTTAGTTTTCTTCTTATCTTTCAAGGTTATTAAACTAGTAGTATTGCTGGTTTCCTTGTTTCTTTTAAATTGTTGTATCTTCCTGCCTATCATTCTTGTGTTAAACTCATTAACAGGTACTGTTTTGGTGATTTCCTGGTATTTTTTGTTTTACTCATCTTTGCTCATAAGAAAGTCAGTTACGCTATATACTAGACCAGGCCTTTCCAGCTCGAGCCCTTAACACTGGGGTGCACCAGTGTAGCACTCAGCAGCCCTTCCCTACATAGTGGCTGCGACTGCATGAGTACAACAGACAGTTGCTGTTTTCTAGTGCCTTGCATCTGGCAATGAAGCCATTAGCATTCGTGCTTTCCAATACTTTTGAACTGTAGTTTCTTCTGATGTTAATGCTTCACAGGTCTTCAAGTGGTCTTTGTTCATTTCTGCTGGATCGTTACACAGGACACATATTGGTGAAGCTGAGATACCTATTCTGTCGAGATGACTTGCTAAGCTGTCATGATTTCTCAATAGTGGGAAGGCTGCAACCGCTGTTTTCCTTGGTCTCTGGGGGATTATATCTGGGTTGGAAAGTAGTGTAATCCATTTTTTATCTTTGGCGTACAACAGACAGTAAGAGTAATACTTTCTCTCTCTCTCACTCTGTTCTCAGCACAGATGTGGTGCTACATAGGATATAGCAGATGGTGGAGCCGTTATTATAGTTTCTCCTTCATTACAAAATGTTTGATTCTTCATGAGAAGATTTATGTTATTGCCAATACTGAAGGGAAAGTGCAATGCTTAATTTGTCAAAGAAATTAACAATATGACACATAAACTGAAAAAGCACCATCAAATTTCCAAACAGAGCTGGTAAAAACTATAGTGCGACACAATCCTAAAAGACAGGCACTACCGCTACAGCGGTGATTTAATTAATTCTTACAAAGGTGGTGTTGTTGTTGTTAGCTAATGCTGGATTTCTGACAATGAAGTCATTAATCCTCTTGCTCTCGAATATTTTTCACTGATGGATGGGACACTAGAAGTGGCCGGGCATATTTGAAGGTGGTCTCGATCCATTTCCTCTTGCAGATCACATAGAGGACAGAGTGGTGAAGAATATATCCCAATTCTGTTTAAATGTTTTGCCAGACAATCATGTCCTGTAATCAATCTGAAGGTTGCAACTGCTGTTTTTTGAGGATACTCAGGAATTACTGTTTGAATGTTTGGTAGTTCCCATCTTTTATTCTTTGATTTTTCATAGTAATATTTTGCAATAATGTTTTTGAATTCAGAGTTGACTAATCTTTTAGCCGCATAAAATGGTAGATTAACTATAGATTTTTGTACACCGCTGGTACCCTTTTTTGCAAAGGTGTTATCAACAGAAATTTCCCAAAATTCATGCACTTGCCTTAGAATTTGTGTCAATGTTTGGCACAACTAGTGCATCCGAACAGAATTTGTGTCAATGTTTGGCACAACTAGTGCATCCGAACAGATGCTTACAATTATCAATTTAAATAAAAGTAAAAGCAGAATGTCTCTGTCTGATGCTTCCTTAAAGGGGGTACTACGAATTTGTACTGCCAAATCTGTTGTACCAAACACACATAAATTAGTTGCCACAAAATTATGTCAAAAACCTACCTAAATGGTAAATGCACACAAGAGTAACTAAAATGTATGTAGAGAATAAGTGACATGTTTGTTTGATTATTATTTATTTATGCCAACAAATTTATTGCTGGTGTTTTTGAGCACACAAGCCATGTGTGGGCAATGTTTGAGAGGTAGAATCAGAACTGAAAAACTCAACGTCACAACCGGGATTTGAACCGCAGACCTTCTGCTTGTCGTGCCATTGCTCTAACCATTAAGCTACTGTGACCACATTGAATTTGACAACCAATTCATATTTCTCCCGGTAGACCACAAAGGGAGTCTTACATCAGAAACAAATACCCCAAGGGCAACTTACAATCATAAGTACTTTATGTCCCAGGATTAAATAACCTTTAGAAGGTAATTATTCATCTATGCCAACAAACGTATTGCTGGTGTTTTTAATAATTACCAAGTTTGTTGGCATAAGTAAATAATTAATTACCATCTAAAGGTTATTTAATCCCGGGACATAAAGTACTTACAATTGTAAGTTGCTCTTGGGGTATTTGAATCTAATGTGAGACTCCCTTTGTGGCCTACCAGGAGAAATATGAATTGGTTGGAGAGTTTAATGTCATTTTGACAAGTTGTCACAGTAGCTTAATCTCTCAAAGGTGTGTTTGAGTGTTCACAAAATTGTCATTAATAATAATTCTTTGGGTAAACTGGACACTGACTTGACTACCTGTGTCCCATTCAACAGTAAGCGCAACATTCACCTCACCTTAACCAAACATACAAACTGTAATTCCTGAGTATCCTCGAAAAATGGCAGTTGCAACCTTCAGGTTGATTACAGGACATGATTGTCTGGCAAAACATTTAAACAGAATTGAGATATATTCTTCACCACTCTGTCCTCTATGTGATCTGCAAGAGGAAATGGACCGAGACCACCTTCAAATATGTCCAGCCACTTCTAGCACCCATTCATCAGTGAAAAATATTGAAAAGCAAGAGGATTAATGACTTCTTGTCAGAAATCCAGCATTAGCTAACAACAACATTCACCTCACCGCAGGTACCTCGACTACCACTACCACTACACCTTCTTGGTTCTGCTTCTGCCATTTCACCTTTCCCCACATCCCCATTGCCCAGCTCAGCACTGGTGCTACTGTCAGTGCCGGCCGGGGTCCTGGCAGCACCTCAGTTGCAAATGCTTGTACTAGACTGTTGAAAATTGCTTGTTGGTGTGACTTTGGGTTAGAACTTGTGGCGATTTTTTAAATAAGTTTGTATTTACAGGGTCTTAGTGATGTGAAAAGAAGTGGCTTATCTTAGCAGATTGGAACTCCAAATAAGAAATAGTTTTGATTTAATTATCAAAACTCATATATATAAGTAACACACCAACTTTTACAATAACTTCAAATTTTCACTTTATGTAAACCACATTTTAAATGCCCTTAAATATGAGTTATGCCTATGCAAGTCTGTGTCTCTTCTGGAATTTAAAAGAATGTTTTCTTGTATTGTTGAATCTCTGCAAGTTATCAAAGGTAAAATGCATCTATCCATGCCTCACCAAGATAGATCTTGCATATTTAAATATTACTTTAACTTTTCTTTTTGTATCTTTACCATAAGTCACAAACAAACTTTACTATCAGCAAACAGGCAAATACAGACACTTTATATTAACTCCAACACAAAAATTATTGTTAAACATACTTGAAACGTTTTCTACCCATTCCAAAAAATATTGCAATTCTTTGAAATTGAATTCATTCAAATAGACTGTTACGAGCTATTGTGTTTGATGCACCAAAAACCAAGTGCAAGATAAACATCTGTACCAAAGAGCATATTCAGAACATAAAAATAAGCAGACAGACAAATCAGTCATCACAGGAACTTTTGGGAAACTAACCATAGATACAAATACTGAATTACTAAAAGAAGTAAACCATCCTCTAGAACTTGCTGTATGAGAGAAGATTTTCATTCAAGACACAAACACAGAGGTGTTTTTTGGAAATCTTGCCTCCAGACATCTATACCAAATTCATTCCACTATATACTAGAGACCAGAATGAACAACACACCAATACCACCAGTCAGCCTACTGATGATGTAAGTGAAAACTTCTGAAATATGTCCTATATAAATTACAGATTAAGTGAAGCAAATGTGTTCCAAATGTTTTTTTCAATTTATTCATCCATAAAATCAGTATTCTACAAAGTATAGTGATATAGGATATGTTAGTTATAATATTAATTCAGCTAACAGTTCATTTTGATTATAATATATATATAAACACACACACACACTTATATATACACAGTGTAACTATACACTGTGTAATCCAAATAAACCATCTATGAGGGTAATCCCAAAAGTAAGGTCTCCAAAGCGCTTGAGTCGCAAGGAATGTGTTGACGTGGATGTTGGTCATACTGCTTTTTTCTATCTCCCTCTACTCTCTACAGAAACCACCGCACATCCACTAAAGCCCTCAGTCTTGGCTTAGCAGCCAATTATAATGGAGCTCCTGTTAGCCCCTACCACCAGGTGCGAAGTTCACACAGTTATTCGCCTTTTTAGTGCAGAAGGGATTACACCAATCAAAATTTAGCAAGTTGATGGAAATATATGGAGAGTCTTGTACGGATGTCAAAAATGTCCGCAAGTGGTGTAGAGAGTTTGCAGATGATGTACGGAAATTCATGACAAGGAAAGAAGCAACAGACTGTCAATTCCCAATGAGAAAATTGCATGGTTCAACAAATTGTGAATCACGATTGGCGAGTCATTCTCGATGAGCTCTGCATTGTTGATCTTGAGATTTCTCGAAGCACCATTCATTGGACTTTGAAGAGTTGAAATTTCAGAAGGTGTGCACAAGATGGGTCCCAAGAGTGCTGACAGAAGACCACAAAAGGCAGTGTGCTGAAATTTCCCACCAATTTCTTCAATGCCATGCAGATGAAAAGGACAACCCTTTGTATTCAATAGTCATGGGTGATGAAACCTGGTCTTTCCACTTCACACCTGAGACCAAACAACGATCATGCGAGTGGCAGCATTCCAATTCACCCAAGCCGTGAAAGTTCAAAAGAACACAGTCTGCCGGTAAAGTCATGGCAACTGTGTTTTGGGATCGAAAGGGGATATTGTTAATCAACCTTATGGGTCCTGGGACAACAATAAATGATGACAGGTACTGTCAGACATTAAAAAAAACTCAGAGGGGCAATTCAGATCCAAAGAAGAGGAATGTTGAACAAGGGCAAAAGGCTTCTCCATGACAATGCTCGCCTCCACACCACCCCTCAAACCGTGGATCTTCTGCAACAGTTTGGAAGGGACATCATCACCCATCCACCCTATAGTCTTGACTTAGCACCCAGTGATTATCACTTGTTTCCCAAGTTGAAAGAACAATTGTTTGGAAGACGCCTCAGTGATGACGACAAAGTGAAAGATGAGGTCAAACACTTCTTCAATAGCAATGGGGGTGGGCTAGTATGACATGGGCATACAAAAACTGCCACTGCATTTACAAAATTGCATCAATCGAAATGGCAATTATGTGGAAAGATAGAAAAATGTTTAAGCTTCAAAACTATGCACCATTTGTTGCAAATAAACGTTTCTTCATATTTTTAAAACAATTGGAGACCTTACTTTTGGGATCACCCTCGTAAACAGCATTTTTATGCAATGTATATTAGTGCTGTTTTCATAGTATGTTGTTTTGTATGCGCTGAGCTATGAGATTCTTTTTCTACCCCAGGCCGTGGTACTAGATGGAATGAACAAACACTCGAAGTTACTTCACTATGATATATTACTTTATTAACACTTTTTCTCGTCTTTACACTTTCGTCGCACCAATTTATATTACATAGATAGTCTTTCCAGTTTTTTAACAACTTTAGAACAAAAGCTTCATGAAAGTGTAGTCAATTTTCTACTCACATCCAAGAGCACTATAAATACATGTCTTCTCATATCAAACACACAGATGCTATGAATGATTTCAGCGCTGCATCACATGATGCTACCTTCTCTTTGTGTACATCCGCATATGCTTTCATCAAATAGTTCCTGTATTGTTAGGGAAGCGATCTTTAGCTATTCTCCCTTCGCTTTTAATATTGAACACATATAATTCTTTTATTTATACATATATATTAAATTTAAATATGGAAATATTTATGATGTCTTTAAACAAACTTAATTTTTTTTGTAACAATGAACAATAGCAACACGTTTTCGTTACTCAACTAACTCGTATCAACACCAAAAATAAATTACATTTTCAATAAATATTTACATAAATGATTTTCTTTTGGGGTCTTATAATATCCTGTCTCAATATTTATTATGTTCCAAATTTTTCTTTATAGTGTAGAAGCAGTGCTCATGCAAGAAAGCGTTTTTTTGCTTTTAAAAACTTTAGTTACCTGTAAATTTAATGTCATTTGGAAGTGAATTACATATTATTATGCTAGAGTGAAGCACTCCATTCTTACACATAGTGGTTCTAGTTGAGATTAAATGTAAGTCCTTGCTCTTTTGACTCCTAATGCTTAAGTACAGGCTTTTAATTACACTGGTCTACAAAAATTAACTTTTTCTCTTTCACAAGAATTAAAATAACAGATTATAAAAGTAATTTTCGTGCTGAATTCAAATATAATTACAGTTTGTCCGCATCGGGCAGGAGTTTTGTGTGATATTCATTTGAATTTTTATAATATTCTAAAAAATCCGTAACTAGCTATCTAACTCAAAATTATAATTACTGATTCTGACTTACCTAGAAAGTGGTAGATAGTGATTTTCGGGTATATTTTGCATCTGGAACGTCTCTCATTTTAGTCCAACCGTAGTCAGCCAGCATATTGGAACTCCACTTGCCTTGGTACCTCTTCTCTATCGTAGAAATTTGCTGATGAAAACGCTCACCGTGTTCATCGCTGACAGCTCCAAGGTTTTCGGGGAAGAAGTCCAAGTGAGAGTCCAAGAAGTGAATTTTTAAAGACATGTTGCATACCATAGCTTTATAAGAATGCAGAAGATCAGCCACTATATCACGATAGTTTTCTGCTTTATGGTTTCCAAGAAAATTGCAACATAAACTTTCGAAAGACTGCCAGGCTGCTCTCTCCAGTGGATTTAACAGTCCCTCGAAATGTTCATCAGCCATTAATGATCGGATTTTTAGTCCTATAAAAACTCCTTCTTTCAATTTAGCATCACTGACTTTGGGGAATTTCGATTTCAAGTACAAGAATCCATCAGAAAGTTTATCCATAGCTTTGACGAAATTTTTCATAACTCCTAACTTAATATGCAATGGAGGTAAAAATATATTTTCAGGATTCATTAAAGGGACACATGCCACATTTTTCTGGCCAGGGAGAAGAGATTCAAGTTTTGGCCATGACTTTCTAACGTAGTGAGACTTCTTATCTCTGCTGTTCCACTCGCACAAAAAAGAGCAAAATTTGGTGAACCCAAGTTGCAAACCAAGCAATAAAGCAATGACCTTTAAATCACCACAGATATTCCATTCATATTTTCCATATTGTATTTTCTCTAAAATTAGTTTCATATTTTGATATGTCTCTTTCATAGCGGCATGCGCTACTGGTATTGATGGAAGTTCATTGCCAATATGTAGCAGCACAGCCTTCAAACTTACTTTACAGGAGTCTATGAACAATCGCCACTCATCTGGTTGGTGTTGATGACAAGAGTTTCCATAAATGAACAAGTATTATTACAAAACACAACACCATATTCTTCAGAGAAGTATTCTTTGAAAACACTATGGCGGCTACGATAACTACTTATTCTTACATCTTTTTGGAGTAAATTCCACCCTTTGAGTCTGGAAGTTAAAACTTCAGCTTGCAGTTTAGACAGATTTAAATCCCGAATCAGGTCATTAAGGTCTTGCTGATTGGGAAAGTATAGTTCTGATGAACAGCTACTGGCTTCATATGTAAGATCATTTTTATTTTCATCTGAATCATTTTGAGTTTCAGTTAGGTCAGAATCAGAGTTATCACTTAAGGTTGTATCTACATATACTGGTACGGGGAACTCTTCACTGTGTAAGACAGGTCTCAATGCATATTGCAAATTCGGATACTTAACTGTATATTTTGTTTTAGATGTGATTCCTTTAATATTTGTCAAACAAAAATAACAGTCAGTTGAATGATCCTTCGGTTCCCTCCAAATCATGGGAATTGCAAATGGCATATGATGTGTACCATTTTTCCACCCAGTCAGCAGTCTTACACACGAAACACAGCATGTATTTGGGGCCCAGCTCTTATCAAAATCACCAACTTGACAGCCAAAGTAAAGATGATAACACTTCTTTACAAGTGGGGTCATATTTCGCCTCTGAGACTTGAAGGTCAGCTCACCACAAATATAGCAGAAATTATCTGCATGATTTACACACTTTCTTGGCATGATGAAAACATTAAGCACTGAAATACAACATGCACAACATACACAATACACTTCTAAACAGAAAGGAAGGAAATATTTCACTAGTGAACAATGTCACAGTCAGCTCAATACTGATACATCACAATGCCAGACAGGTCTGAGCATGTCTAAACATGAATGAACCTGCACAGTCTTGTTTTGTGGTGCTTCAGCGTGATATTACAAATAATTTCAATAAATACGGCTTGAGTAAAATAGCTACATATGAGGTAAAGGTTCCTATGACAGGTCAAAGAAAACGCTAAAATCATATTTTGAAAAGTAGCTTTCACAGAAAAACTATGCCTGATGGGAAAATTCGGACTACATATCTGAATTCAGGATGAAAAAATGCACTAGATTCACTATTCAGATTTCTTGTGAAAAAAATCTTGTCGACCAGTGTTATTTGTGGAATGTAGTTTGTAAATAGTCCAACTTGAAAAGGAATATACACTGCCATTTGTGAAAATTGCATCACCATGAAGGAAAAGCATGAATGCAATGAATTTAATGACACAGGTTAGGTACATGACAAGTAACAAAGGATAAACTTTTCAAATCTATATGTGACCTTTGAGTCCTAATATTCAGTATTTGGTGTGGCTCCATGCACTGCAATTAGAGCTGCTATGCACCGTGACATTGGATCAAAAAGGTTATGAATAAGTTCCTGAGAGATTTCCCTCCCTACAGTTTGTATTTGAGCCCACAAATCTGTGTCACTGGCTACTGGAGGACCGTGACACACCAGGTGCCGACCAACCATATACCAGACATGTTCGATGGGTGACATGTCAGACAAGCTTGCAGGCCAGGGAAGCAATGGCACCTGTTGCTCTTTGAAAAAGGCTTGTACATTCCTCGCAATATGTGGCCGGGCATTGTCCTGCTGAAATGTGGCCTGCGGAGATACCTGAAGCAGGGGGAGTACCTGGGACTCTACAACCATTAGGTACCAGTTACTGCCCTCAATTCGTAGGAGGCGAGATAGGCTGCTGTAAGCAATGGTGCCCCAAACCATCACACCTGGTGTTTATCCACTATGCCACTCAACAATGCAGTCCTCCAGGTTGTGTTCACTGCTGCCAGGCATGTATGCAGCCATCACTTTAGGACACATTGATGCGGGACTCATCTGAAAAAAGTACATTTTGCCACTCAGCACCCCAGTGACAGTGTTCATGTGCCCATTGCAGTCAGAGCAGCTTGTGGTTTCTGGACAATGGAAGCCGATGTAATGGCATGCATACAACCGGTCCAACCTGAACCAGTGACAAACCATTGATGCAGACAGTTTCACACCTGTTGCGGTGTTCCAGTGTCGAGCCAACACTGTGGATGAAGCTATATGGTCAGTTATGGCCATGCAGACTAGATGGTGGTCATCTTCCATGGTCCAGTACCTGCTCTTCGCTGCATACGACCTTCATCTATCCATTGCTTCCAAACATGCATCTGATACGGAAATTCATTTGACACCGGTGGTCAACACACACTCGTTTGACTTTGGTAGTCTGACACTTCTTGACCAACGACTTCTTTTAAACTAACTTGGCGGTTGGCTCGAGGGAAGACCAGGTCAACAATTAGTGTATGCTGTGTAAAAGCTACAGTTTCTGTGTTAACCAATGGTCGGCATATCTCTATTGATGTCATTAAGTTATATAAGTATTAAAACTCATAAAATTATCAGCTCCTGTGTCTTCTTATTACCGGCCCATCCATACATTGAGGATAAAGCTCATTAGCTCTCCATTTTAGCAGCCGTGGTAAAGATGCAGAAAGAACTCCAATAGTCAACCAACACAGGAAAGCAGAACAGAGTTTTCAAGAAACGTTGAAGAAAATAGCAGCATCAAATAGGTGTCGAATAATACAGCATCAAGTTGGCGACTCAACGAGGGACTATTTAATTCTGCATCATATCACTGTCGTAACAGCATGCCTTTATGAGTTGAAATTTTACGTTATGACAAACCTGCTTTCTGGAGACCCATCATTCTGCACTGTTCAAACTCACTCTCATGCCGATATGGCTCCCTTTGATGTCGACAAGGATACTGGCACTCACTTTATTGTTTCCACCTTTGCACTACTGTAGACTGGGTACAACACTGACATTGTCAGACCGACATGATAAGGCTCTACTCAGCCTATGTGAACCTCATCTCTCTACAAACCTAATCACTTATTGCTTGCACACTCTTCTACACTTCCACCAAGTTTGGAGTTATTCAGGAAATTCTTTTGTGGTGTTGCAATTTTCACAAATGGCAGTGTATATACAAACCTGGATGCACTTAGGGAAGCTGAATCATAAAATAATGAATTTTGTTAAATTTATAAAAGCAAACAGTGTATCTCCCAATAAGCTACTTTTTAATGTGCTGCTTCAGAAGTATTACATACAGGCTCTGAAGACAGTATTAAAATATGGTAAGCAACCATTCCTTTCAACAAAAGATTTAAAATGCAATACGCTTGGTTGCTAAAATGTGCAATACATCAATATCTATATGTTTATTTACCATATGAAATTCTTTACAGTTTCATGGGCTGATCAGCACATTAAGTTAATATATGTATACTAGTAAGTTCAAATTATAAGTTTTTGTTGAAACTTTCTTCTCTGATAGTTTATGCTAAATAAATTTTAAGCCTCAAATACAGTGCATGTAATTACAAATAAAAAATGTCATGATGACATTGGCAGCATAATATGCATGTATTTTTATGTAACTGATACCGAAAATAAATAAAAGATTTTTTAAATGCCTTTTCTTTGTATAATAAAATCCCAGAACCCAGTGATGAATTCACTAGAAACAGTTTGGTAAAAATGTGAAAGAAAATAACCATTACTATTAAGTCTTGGTGAAAACTAGACGGTGCTAAGAAGATGCTCCTCGTTTTTATTTCTTCTATTTCATCACCGCCACCACGACCACTGCGTCATCCATGGGATTTGAAGGCCTTAAAAATGGTGCATTTGTAAAAAACTAAAAATCCACTATTTTCTCATCATTTATTTAAAACTTTTAACAATGTGCAGAATAGTAAGCAAATGAAGTATACAAAATTTGAGAACTGTCAAGCCATTTTTGAGACTATTCAAAATGCTTAGTTCTTCCGGGCTGGTAGGCTGTGGTCTAGAAGGCATGGTAGATACCAACGTTTTGCCAAGTACTGCGCTTGGCATCAACAGGGTAACATGATCCTCTGTCAGCACTGGTCAGAGTTTGAATGTGGAAGCAGAGAAATACAGTACTTCTCTGCTTGCACATTAGAGCTCTGACCAGTGCAGACGGAGGATCGTTTGCCCTGATGATGCCAAGCACAGTAGTTGGCAAAACGTTGGTAACTACCATGCCTTCTAGACCACGGCCTACAAGCCCAGAAGAACTAAACATTTCGAATAGTCAAGTCACCGGCGGTGAAAGCCTAAATACATATATTCCATTTTTGAGATAATTAATTTTTTTATTTATAGGTAATTACTTTTATACACTAAAACAAAATGTGCAGATGAAACCATGCAACATTTTAAAATCTACCTTCAAAGGTGTTACTTACCAAGGTTATTAAAGGAGATGTTGAAACTGGCCACCGTCATTATCCATACATTTTTGGCACCTCTTTAGGAAACTATCCATCACTTGCTATAGTTCACGTTGAGAAATGCTGGCAATTTCCTGGCAAATATTTTATTTTAATTCTTCCAAGGTGTGTGAATTTGTCTTGTACAGTTAATGCTTTAAGTTACCCCAGAGGTAGAAATCGCAGATCGCCTGGAAGTCTTTCTGCAAATTGCACTTTCACTTGGCAAGCTGACTGAGTTAACACATATGAATCATAAATAAATAAATAGAACTGACTAGGGTAACAAGTAAGGGAAAGATTAGCTGAAAAGAGATCCATAATTTTTTATGTACAAATGAAAAATTCATGGGGTAGGGAAAAGTATATAGACATGACAGATAAAGAGGAGCAAGAAGGCATTGCATGGATGAAAGCAGGAGTATGGAGATTAAAGGGTCTAAGGAAGGGCATCTCACAAAACCAATGTCCTATATGTGGTGGAAATGAAGATATAGAACATATAATATTTAAATGTGTCGGGAGTGAAGGTTGGAGAAAGGAATATATTAATAAGAAATGGTTGAATATGAATAGAAATAGATCTATAGTTGAAATGCTTTATAAAGACAGTAAGAGGGTAGGAAGATTTTTACATGATGCGAAAAATAAATGTATTTGGACTGTAAATAGAGTGAATAATAAGATATAAGTGCTGGAATAAGTTAGAATTAAGGAATTATTGTAGAATATGAATATGACTGGCAATGAGCCAGGGCTGAACACTGGTCATATTCACATGTATATAGCTTGGCAATAAATAAATAAATACATGCTGTGCAGGAGAAAACAAAAGCTGAGCCATAATACATTTTGTACGTCAGCCCAATACTGCACTTTCAGAGCATCAGCCGCAAGACCTTGTGTACAGCAGCTACATTATCGTTCTTTTATTTGCGCTGCAGAAAAACACGGCAGTGTATTTGCCCTGAAATGTTATTTTGAACTTACGAATATCAAGAAATTGTTGTGCAGGTATTTGTAGTAAAAGATGTAAGTGGTGGCTCCACTTTATTCTCACAATTAGCAGCATTTGACAGTGCAAGTTTTACAGGGACATACACAGCCTGTACCATATGTAAATGTAAAAAGTCAACTGTGGGAGGATGGGTATCACAGCATAAAGAACGCATAATTCCAAAGTGCCGTTCCAGGGGGGCTTGATTGAATTTTGCTGTTAAGCCGTATGCAAATCCTCTATTCCATAAATACTCGGACACTTCCAAAGTACTTTTTAAGGTGACTCTAAGAGATTCCATTGTTTTAGTTGAGCAGAATGTGTTACTTTCAGACGTTATTATGCGAAAGAAATCATTTAGTACTGTGAGATTGCGAATTTTCATAGAGTGCTTTAATTGGAACTGTGGAGTTTAATGCATCTACAAGATTATTTACATCTCATGTGAATAGTTCAGTATTTTCGCTTCCCATAAATTTTTCAAAATTAATTTTCCTGAAGAAGTCAATGCCATTTGCAGTGCTGTTACTGAACAATTGAAAACACAGTCTCACATTCATTTTCTGAAAAGAGGTGGGGTCTATGTGGAATGAGGTCAATTTTGGGCAAACTCTAAGACCAGCAAATTTAGGAGAAGTGTCAGCTTCATAAATATATCTATAAAAAGTATATTGGATGCTCTTATTTCTGTATAAGACATCCACCTTATCATGAAAATAATTTCTCATGCATTTTATTATGTGGACGCAATCTGAAAAAGCCCATATTCTTCTTTTGTCATCAAGTGGGTGCTGGATACTGCATTGTACATTTTCACATGTTGCTCCTATTCCTAAATTTTTACATACTTTTTTGTTTGATTGACTTCCATCACTAGTGAAACAAATAATTCTTGTCCCTGAGTTTTCTAACTGGATAATTACTTCTATAAGGAGCTTAGCTAGTGTATCACCGGGTGTAGCATTTCTACTTGCGTAAATCGCTACTGGTTGGCTCCAATTTTATAATAAGGGAACAAGCATAAAAACTAAAGCATGGTTAGCCATCGAATTTTTCTGATTGTCAGGAGTGTGTTCACCTAGATTCACGAATCCGTCCACTTTTAGTGAGCTAGCATTGAACCTAAGTTCTTCTCTTAATTTGACTTCATCAAATATTACAACTCCAAGACGTTTGTTTTCATCTTCTTCTTGACTGAATGAAGTAGAAATCGCATTTAGAGCATTACTATTTATACCATATGTGCACTTTATCCCTTTAGATAATTTCCTTAAATGGGCTTCAGAAGACAGGGGCAGCAATTCATGTGTTAAGCAATGTCTATAACCTTTAGGGCTTTTAATTTTAAATAGAAAGCTTTCTAATAGAAATTCATTGGTGTAACGCATCCCCTTTGAGCTCGTCTGACATTTTTAAGCATTGTATCTAGAACCAACTTTTGTTTTTTACTTAAACAATTTAAATTGCGTTTATGTTCGCAACAATTAGTAGTGGTGGTGGTGGTGGTGGTGGTGGTGGTGGTTTATGGACGCACTATCGCACTCCGTGCATGAGCAATCGATGTCTAGGTCGAATGAAATAGAGTAGGGAAAATAAAAGAAGTGATAAATCACAAATAAATATTTTGTTATTTAACCACGCTGTCAATTGCTAGGATCACATCAGCGTCGCCGGTGTGCCGGAATTTTGTCCCACAGGAGTTCTTTTACATGCCTGTAAATCTACTGATGGAGCTGCCGGTTTTGAACACACTTAAAAACCATCGGTCTAGGCTGGATTTGAACCCGCAACCTTGGAATTATTAGGTCAGCGTCTAACCAACTAAGCCACCGAGATCGATGCCATAAATCACGAAAGGAGAGCACAGATCATAGCTTCATTATACAATTGACGAGATGGCGAAGTAGTAGCCTGGGTTAAATGGGTATCAGCACTACACACCAGAGAGGATATGTTCCAGGGGCATTGCCACAACGTTGGTCTAGTGTGCTGCTAAGTTGCATAACAGAAAGTGTGTGTTAGGGGCAATTAAAACCGATGTGTTTGATATCGCCGTAGGCACCACAAAAACAGATTGGAGAGGACCTTTGGCAGATTTTAAATAAGGAGGCCGGTGTAAGTGCAACCCCAAATCGGATTTTTTAACTCAAAGGGATTGCAGCTCTAGTGAGAGTGGATTCCTTAAATCATGGAGAACGCTTTGTGAGGGAAGGTAGGTCGGAACAGCTAGAAAGATGAGAAACCACGTGGTAAGATATAAGCCGTGCAGGATCCCTCCAAGGGAGAGTGACCGGTTCCATCGGTGGTGGAGATGAGTAGTAGTGGTGGGGTTTTAGGGCGCACAACTGCCAGGGTTATTAGCGCTCTAACGAAAAAAAAAAAAAAAAAAAAAAAAAAAATAATAATAATAATAATAATAATAATAATAATAATAATAATAATAATAATAATAATAATAATAATAATAATAATAATAATAATAATAATAATAATAATAATAATAATAATAATAATAATAATAATAATAATAATAATAATAATAATAATAATAATAATAATAATAATAATAATAATAATAATAATAATAATAATAATAATAATAATAAAAATAGTGCAGGCCCCATGCCTGCATGCTAAAAAGTTAAAATGAGTCGACTGTGAACTAGTCACCAAAGAGAGCCAGCACTAAAAGTGTAACATAAAACGCAAAGGCTCACAAAGACAAAAGCGAATCGCATCCATTAGGAAACGACCGAACAAAGAAACAAAATATGTTTGAATACGGCCGTCCATACCACTGAGCCGAATGAAGGTGAGCAATCGCTCTACCGCACTGAAAGTGTCCTTGAGCACCTCAGGAAGGGTGGCTGGCATGCTCAAGGACACACGGAGCTGAGCTAAAAACTAGCACTCAAGTAGAACATGTCGCACCGTCAAAGGGTTATTACAGTGAATACAGAGCGGTGCAGCGTCAGAAGATAAATGGTGACTATGACTAAAACGGCAGTGCCCGATGCGCATCTCGCTAAAATCACTTTCTCGCGACGATAGGTGCGCGAGGAAGTCCTCTAGGCCACTGAGAGGCGCTTCACCTCCCTAAGTTTGTTCCCTTGAAGGCCACTCCATGCAGCGCTCCAGCGTGAAAGGGGGCACGACATAAAACTAATCTAAAATCGTCTGAGGGAACTTTAGTGCTAAAAAGTCTGGGGGTTAAAACTGCTGCCTTTGCAGCAGAATCGACAGCCTCGTTGCCTTGCAGGCCTACATGTCCAGGCACCCACATAAAGGACACGGCAGTGCCAGCACTAGCGAGTGAGTGAAGGTTGTCCTGGACACGCTGCACCAGTGGATGGTAATTGTACAGCGTGCGTAGGCTCTGAAGGGCACTCAAAGAATCGGAGCAAACAATAAACCGTTCCACGGACTGCCGACGAACATATAAAAGGGCCTGATATATGCCGAAGAGCTCTGCCGTAAAAATCGAGCACTGCGATAAAAGACGGAAGCTAAAGCTCTAGTGACCGTGAACAAAAGCACATCCTACTCCCCTATCGTCCTTCGAGCCGTCAGTGTAAATAAAAGAACAGGAATCGGACTGCACCTGAATATCTAAAAAGGCCGAACGAAGGACTCCGTCTGGCGTCGACGACTTTGGCAGGGACAGCAAACCCATATTGATATGGATCGCAGAGTGAAGCCATGGGGAAAGCGCGTTTCTCCCCTGGGAAATGTAGTCGGTGAATCGGCGTCCAAAAGCCGAAGCAGCGAGCGAAAACGAGTTTACTAGCCGAAGACAGGTGCTGTATCATTAATTTGTGGATACCGTCTGGCCCTGGAGCGGAGGGTTTGGAGGAGGCCAGAGCCCACTCAAACTCCAGCATGCTAAGAAAGGAGTTATAACACTCCCGGTTAGAACAGGCAAAGGAAAGATTTTGAGACAGCCCAATTCTTGATCGGTAGAAAATCCGGGTGGTAATGAGAAGAGTCTGCTACAGCAGCAAAAGTCGTGCCCAGAGGCTCTAGGACAAACAACGGTAGTGTTCTGTATCTGGAGACCGGGTACAGTATACAGCAAAGCTTTGCCGGCCACACGACGAAGCTTATCCCAAACTACAGACGAAGGCGTAGAGTGGTTAAACGACTCTACAAAATGGAACCAGGATGTCCTCTTACTCGCCTGTATGATGCGACGAGCCCTGGCGCGCGACTTCTTGAACGTGACTAGATTATCAAGGGTAGAGTGGCGCCGAGACACCCGCAGCGCCGCCCGCCACGCACGGACTGCCAATCGGCATTCGTCGGTCCAACAAGGGACCGGAAAACGTCTCGGATGGCCAGACGACCGAGGTATAGCACGCTCGGCAGCCGTAAATACAGCGGATGAAAAGTGAGCCACCATCTGGTCAACGTCTTCGAAGAGGCGATCATCAAATAGAGCCATGCGAGTGTAAAGAGGCCAGTTCGTTCTGTTGAGACGCCAGGAGGGTATACGTGGCGAAGGTACGCGGTGAGATAGCAAGCTGATAACACAAGGGAAATGATCGCTGGAGAAGTTGTCAGAGACGACGTTCCACTAAAAACGATGTGCAAGCTGAGCAGTACAAACTGATAAGTCCAGGTGAGAGGAAGTGCCAGTATAATCGGAAAGAAAAGTTGGTTCACCGGTAATTAGTAGAGAGAGAGAGCTCTGTAGGAAAAAATCTGCTAGATTTATTCCCCTTACGCAAGCCGTAACTGAACCCCAAAGGGGCTGGTGGGCATTAAAATCTCCCAACAAAAGAGTTGGGAGTTGCGACACCAGGTGGGACGGTTCAGCTATTACGAAGGCGGAAGAAGGAGGTAACTAAACGGAACAGAGAGTAAAAGTAAAACCAGGTAAAATCAGGTTAACAGCAACAGCTTGCAAGGGAGTGATAAGATTAAGAGGTTGGTAAAAGACGTCATCACGAATTAGGAGCATGACACCTCTATGAGCAGGAATACCAGGTTCCGGTGGGAGATCAAAGCGTACCGGAGTAAAGCCTGGGAATGTAAAGGAGTCCTGCTGGCGAAGCTTTGTCTCGTGTAAGCACAGAACGCTAGGGGATAGCGAACTAATGAGTACTTGCAGGTCGGTCCTATATGCACGTAAGCCACGTATATTCCACTGAATTATGGGCATCCTGGAACGAAGGGGATAAGCTGTCGATTACGGTCACTTGACCAGCGGTTGCCGCTTCAATTTGCCCTTCTGAGAGCGCGTAGGGCCAGGCCTGTTTGGATCAGATGGTTCGTGCTCCATAGGCTCCATGGACGGAGGTGGCTCTGTGTCACCACTAACAGAAGATAGAGGAATATATCTGTTACCCGTGGTAACGGGAGGTGAAGAGTCCCTTGGCGCCCAATCACGCCCTCTGGTGTCCTGAGAGAATGAGCGCCGAGGAGGGGAAGGTGAAGCACGCTTCCCAGTCGCCGATGTCGGAGGGTCTTTAAGGAAATCGCTGCGTTTCGGCTCAACTCTAAACTTCCGGGTATCGGTACTGGCAGGAAAATTCTTGGGCTGGCACAAGTTGATGTAGAAGCTGTGGCCTGAATAGGTTGAGGTGCAATAGGGGTGGTGGTAACAAGGCCAGTTTGGGTACCGACATCCCGCTTTGGCACTGGGGTTGACACAACCGAACTAAAGGTACCAAATTTGAGAATTGAAGACTGACGAACAAGATGTTTTTTGTGGGCTTCAGAAAACGCTAAACGCTCCTTCACCCGCGGCTCTTGTATAGCCTTCTCGTCCAGGTAACGTGGACAGTCACGGGATGTCGCCGAGTGGACACCTCGACAGTTTACACAGCTAGGAGCAGATGGACATGCTCCGTCATGGGCATCATTTCCACAGGTGACAAACAGGAACCGAAGCCTTGCAAGAGGTCTGTGTATGGTCATAACGTTGACATTGAAAACTCCGCATTGGACGCCGGGTATACGGTCGAACGTTAATCGCCTCATTGCCGGCCTTTATCTTCTGAGGGAGATCGAGCAGATCAAACGTAAGAAACAGAGTACGGGTATCAATCTGCACTCCTTCACGCCTAATGCGGACCCGATAGACAGATGTTACTCCCTGGTCAGATAAGTATCCCTGAATCTC
Source organism: Tenodera sinensis (assembly GCA_030765045.1). Lineage (NCBI taxonomy): Eukaryota > Metazoa > Arthropoda > Insecta > Mantodea > Mantidae > Tenodera > Tenodera sinensis. Next base: position 346,309,451 of record CM060964.1, read on the forward strand.
TTCCTCCGGCATACCATCCAACAAGTGGGTGGTTATGACGCCCTTGGAAGAGTTGAGGCTCCTGTGCTTCTCAACACGGATAGAATATCCGTGGAGTAGTTTCGCCTTCAGCAACTTGTCGAACTGAGTGGACGTATACGTTTCAATAAGTAGCGATCCTGTTCTTAGGCGGGTACATGATTTTACCGGCCCGGCTATTTTATCGAGACCTGACTGTATTACAAAGGGGTTTACCTTCAGAAACGTCCCACTCACCCTGGAGTTCGGTGCACTATCTATTCCTGGCCGATTGACTAGGGGTGGGTTAGTCCCTAGCCTCCCGTTTAGATGGAGCAGTAACCAAAGCAGTGTATTGGAAATGCACACCCTCCCCGAATTCAGAAAGAAAACTGGACCGAGTTCAGATACGCATCCCTCAACCACCAGGATAAACCTTTCCACCGACACGGGTCTCCACGCACGGCCTACACATGGGTGGACGTTTTGACTGACTCCCTCACCACGAAGAGGAGCCCACATCGAGGGAGTCAGTTGGCTCGGGGCCCTGGGTACGCCAAACCAGGATCTACCGTAGTAGGTCCCCCTGGGGGGGGGGCGGGGAAGATGAGCCGTCCCTAGTCAGGTGGTCGGCAGTTTCGTTGCCAAAAATATTTGTATGTCCCGGAAACCATAAGAATAGAATAATATTGCATCGGTTAAGGTGTTTAGAGATTTCTAAACGGCACAGCATCTCTCACCAGTTCGTCTCCACAGGCATACTGCAGGAACTGATGCTTCGAAGGACCCTCAAAGAGTCCGAATAAAACAGGATCGTAGAATTGGAAATACAAAGCGTAGATCGCAGAGCTTGACAAAGGACATAACTCTCAGCAAAATAATTGGAAAACCCCGCAGGGAGAGACACTTGTGCAGACATTTGAGTGGTCAAACTTATGAACGTCACATCCGCACCTGTGTGGATAACGGATCCGTCGGTAAAGAGGTGGAAAAAAAGTTTAGTCACCGATGCCGCGTGTTGGGTCAGGAAATGGCGGAACCTTTGTGGTGTAAACGGGTCCCAGCGATATAGATTGGAAGTAAAAAGAGTCACCTACGGTTGATGGACGGAGTAACCCACTAAGTAGAGCGGTAGTCTGACGAAACTGGACATGCCCTCCAAAGCTCGACACTTCCGAAAAACCAATTGGTAAATCAGAGGATAATGAGCTGTAGATCCATTTGAAATGGCCAACACGTTTGGCAGTGGGTAATTACTCCCCTAAGTTCCTTCCAATTAAAACTCAGGTGCAATCTCAAGGCTTCACGTTTCGGTCTAAAATAGTAGAAGATTACAATCACCTCTCATCATGACGGAGTAAGAACATTCTCTTTCATCTTCTCGACTATCAGCACCAGGGCCACTTGGTATTCACGTACAAAAGTTACAACGGCTCTCTTCTGAAGGATTGACATTCCTGTTCGAGGTCTATCATCGTGTTTGGGTTGACAGTATAGTTCCAGAAAATCGCCGGGAGGCCACCATTATACCCATTTTGAAAGCTGGACAAGATCGCCATCTTCCGTCTAGCTATCGTTTTATTTCTCTCACCAGTTGCGTTTGCGAAGTGATGGAGCGCATGATCAATGGACGATTAATATGGTGGTTGGAAAGTCGTAACCTACTAACATTCAACATGGTCTTCGATGACGCCGTTCAACCGAACACCATCTTGTGTCAACATCGCCACAGATAATGAACAGAATTATGAAGAACCGTCAAACCGTTTGCATGTTTTTCTATCTCAAGAAGGCTCATGATACGTGCTGGCGAGCAGGGATTCTACCTGTACCATGTATACCTGTATACTTGTAACATAGTTTCACGCCTACTACTGTTCATTCAGGAGTTGATGAAAGACCACGTTTTCCCAGTAAGGGTCGACTCGGATTTTTCTACTTCTTTTGTTCAGGAGGAGGGAGTATCTGAGGGTTTGGTACTGTCATGCTTTCTGCTTTAGCAATTAACTGCATCTAGAAATGAATTTCACATGGAATTTCGTCAAGCCTATTCGTGCACGGTTTCGCCGTCTATTGTACTTCTCAGCGCCGGGCGTTCCTACAACGGCGCCTGCAACAATGTTTAGACAACCTTCCAGAATGGGACTTAAAAAACGACTTTCGTTTCTCAATTGAGAGGTCTATCTGCGTTGATTTCTGGTGCCGTGGGAGACGATTACCGCCTTCGTTCAGTTTAGGACCAGATTTACTTCCCTTCGCAGATGAGACGCGTTTCCTGGGGTTTACCTTGGATAGGGAGCTTACTTGGTCTTCTCATATAGCACAACCAAGAGAACGATGTGATCGTTCCCTGAATTTCTTGTGGGTACTAAGTGGCAAATCGTGGGGAGAGGATCGAACAATTTCGCTGCGAATGTATCGCGCACTGGTTTTGTGGGTTTAAGGGCGCTCAACTTCTAGGTCATCAGCGCCCTTGAAAGGTTCATGGCAACAGCCAGATATAAATTTCACTCAAAAATAAAAATAGCAGTAACAAGGAAAATATACACATAAACGTAAAAAACAGTGGCAATAGCCAGATATAAAATAAGGTGATAAATATGTCAAAAAGCATTAAAAAATATCTAAAATTTTAAATCCTGAAATTGACATTACAATCCGGTAAAAACTTAAAAACTCTATCAAGCGCTGCTTTGTCGTCCGCTAAGACCTCTGCAAGCCTGGCAGGCAGCTGCAGAGAATCTCGAAGGTGCGCTAGAGAGGAACAGTCTAGCAGCACGTGTCGGACAGACAAAATGTTCTCACACAGTGGACATAGAGCGGCAGGGTCCATTTTAAATAGGTAACCATGAGAAAAATTGCAGTGCCCTATACTTAATCTAGTCAAACTGACCCCCTCGCGGTCAGATGTGAGACAGTAAGTTACCCAGTTTATCGGAAGCTCTTTCTCTTCTCTAAACTTATTACCGTTGACAGATGATCACTCTTCGTGCCAGGACGACAGCACCGCTCTCCGCACTTCAAGCGTAAGTCTTCCGAAGTAACACGTGAGATGGTAATACTGGGTTCTGTAGTAGCCGTCTTCGCTGCCAAATCTGCTATTTCATTCCCCGCCAAACCTACGAGACCAGGAATCCATGTACACACCACGTCAACGCCAGACGCGTGTAAAGAATGGAGGGCATCCTGGATTCGCTATAAAATAGAGTGGGGGTTGTACAGCTCACAAAAGCTCTGAAGTGCACTAAGGGAAATGCTCAAAATTAGGCAGTCACTTAATTTACGACGGCGCACATACAAAACGGCTCGATACATTGCATACAGCTCTGCAGTAAATATGGAAGTGTTATTTGTAAAACCGAATGAATGTGGTTTGGTTCCATAAACATAAGCACATCCAGTACCATTGGTGCTCTTTGACCCATCGGTGTAAATACATGGACGGTCAGTGTAGCCTGACAAAAAATCTAAAAAGACACCTGCGGATATTTGAAATAGGCATCGTGGACTTCCGGTGTACAGTCATCCCAAGATCTACATGGGGCGTGACAGATAGCCAAGGGGGGGGGGGGTAAAGCTTCTCGCCCTTGGTGTACATCCTAGGCAGTTCCATTTCATGCTTCACTAGAAGACGTTGGAAACGAAACCCCGCAGGCTTAGGACTAAGGGTGCTATTCCTATACCATTCTTTTAGCGTGGTAGTGAAAAAAGAAGCGAACGTTGGGTGCTGAGGCATACATCTAAGTGCACAATCACAATTTGCCAAGAGAAGCTCACGCCGATATTGCGGAGGAGGTTCTGCGGACTCGGCGTAAAGGCTCATCACTTGTTGGAAAAGTTCTTATGGCCATGCGGATGCCCCTATTGTGGACTACGTCTAATCTTCTCAGCACAGATGGTCGTGCTGACGACTAAACAATACACCCATAGTCTAGTTTGGATCGGATGAGTGCGCGATACATTCGCAACAAAAATGTCCGATCCGCTCCCCACGATTTGCCATTTAGTACTCGCGGAAAGGTCACATCGTGCTCTTAGCTGTGGAATATGCGACGACCAACTAAGCTTCCTGTCCAAGATAAAACCAAGGAAGCGCGTCTCATCTGCGAAGGGAAGTAAATCTGGACCGAAACGGAGCGAAGCTGGTAATTGTCTCCTACGACGCTAGAAATTAACGCAAATTGACTTCTCAGTTGAAAAACGGAAGCCGTTTTAGGAGCTTCATTCTATAAGGTTGTCCAAACATTGCTGCAGGTGCCGTTGTAAGAAAACCGCGCCCTGAGAAGTGCAATAGACAGCGAAGTCGTCTACGAGTAGGCATGACGAAACTCCAGGTGGAGCACATTTCCAGATGGAGTTAATTGCTATAGCAAAGAGCGTGACACTTAGTACTGAACCCTGAGGTACTTCCTCCTCCTGAATAAAAGAATTAGAAAAAACCGAGCCAACCCTTACTCGGTAAAAGTGGTCATTCATAAACTCCTGAATGAACAGCGGTTGGCGTCCACGTATGTTCCAGGCATTCAGGGAACGTAGAATCCCTGCTCGCCAGCACATATCACAAGCCTTCTCGAGATCGAAAAATATGTCAACGATTTAACAGTTCTTCACAAAGCCAAAACAATCTTGATAAACAATCAACCATTGATTATGCGTTCCATCACCTTGCAAACGCAACAGGTGAGGGAAATAGGACGATAGCTGGAGGGAAGATGTCGGTCTTTTCCAGCCTTCAGGATGGGAATAACGGTGGCCTCCTGCCAATTTTCTGGGAGCATACGTCAACCAAAACACGATTATGGACCTCGAGCAGGAATACCTTACCTTCAGGAGAGAGTTGCAGCATTTGCACATGAATATCGTCCGGTCTTGGTGCTGATAATCGCGAAGATTTAAGAGAATATTCTAACTCCGCCATGGTGAAAAGGCAATTTTAATCTTCTACGTTTCCAGACCGAAACGCACAGTTTTGAGATTCCACCTGAGCTTTAGTTGGAAGGAACTCAGGCGAGTAGTGTTCCGAGCTAGACACTTGAGCGAAAGCACTGCCAAACGTGTTCGCGATTTCGAATGGATTAACAACAGCTCCTGAGGCTGTTTTCAGTCCCGCATTTGGAATATGGGTCGATCTACCAGCAACACGCCTTAACCTATCCCTCACAACCGAGGAAGGTGTGTATCGGTTAAATGAAGCTACAAATTTGCTCCATGATGACGGTTTGCTATCCTAAATGACTTGTCTGGACCTGTCGCGCATTTTTTTGTATTGGATTAGGTTATCCAAAGCAGTGTGACGTTGGAAAACCCTAAGAGCACGCCTTCGAGTACTAATGGCATTCCGACATTCTTCCGTCTACCAGAGGACGGGAAATCGACGAGGGTGTGAAGTCGAACGCGGAATTGATTGTTTAGCAGCACAGAGAATCGTCTCCGTGAGATGCTGCGCCAAATCATTCACTGAGTCGTGCTCGTTGTACGTAAAGACAGGCAACTGGGTGTAAAGTTTCCAGTTGGCATGGTCTAAACGCCATCTGGACATACGTGTGGAACATGTATCTTGCGTGAAGAGACTAATAAGACATGGGAAGTGGTCACTAGAGTGTAAATCAGAGATGACATTCCATTGTAATGAGATTGTCAGCTGAAGTGAACAAACTGCAAGATCAGGTGCGAGAAACTATTGTAAGAGTCAGAAATGAATGTATGTGCTCCAGTGTTGAGGAGAGCTAGATTGTAACTGTCCAAGAAATCGGCAATGAGCGTACCTGTCGTACAAGCGCGACTTGAACCCCAAAGTGGGTGGTGCGCATTGAAGTCTCCCACCAACAAAAACGGTGTTGGTAACTGGGAAACTATATCTTCTAAATCAATGTGCGAGAAGTCATGGGATGGTGGGTAAATATAAGGTAGATATGGTGATCTGGATGTTTGGCAATATAATCCTTACAGCAACTGATTTTATATCAGAGTATAATGGTACAGATTCTATATACATATATGTCATCTCTGAGAAACATCATAGCGCCGCCATGTGCCGGAACACCGTCTTCTGGTGTGACATCACCCGTACTGGCCTGTATCGCCTTAGATGGAGAGCGTCTTGAGGACGCAGCTTAGTCTCTTGCAAACATGCGACCAAGGGTTCGTTCTCTTTGAGAAAAAGCTCAAGTTATGGTCGTTGTGTTCTAATACCACGCATGTTCCGTTGTAGGGTAGCCATATTGCTATCTGTATGGGACAGGTATTCCAAAGTAACTTTCATTACTTTGGGGTAGGCGGTTGTCTGATTAATTTTGCCCTTTTATTCTGTCTTGGGCTGACAGTCTTATCCGAGGCTTTTTCGCCCCTCTTTTCCACTGGGTCTCTCCCAGTGTGGGAAAGATTCATCTAGCTCCATTGTCCTCTGCCGAGGATGTCTGTGTTCCCAGAGTGAATTTTGGTTCGAGAGCTTCGAATCGATTGGACACGGAGACCGGCGAAGATGACAGTCGTCGGTCTGTAGCCACCCCAGAGGATTCCTCAGAAGAGGATCTCCTGGGAGATGTCTTTGGGCTTTTCTTTCCATTTCTTGCCTTGGGGAAAATCTTACTCTCTTTAAGGAAATTGGATCTCTATATTGGGTCTTAAACTTTCTCGTTGAAGCATCGTATACAATCGGTTTACTTGTCGAGGTTGGCTTCTTTGTTGGCGACCTTCCTGATCTGCTGGATTGAACAGCAGTTGTTGTAGATGCTGAAACGGACTTAGGCGATGTCAAACGCTTTAGATGTGTCTTAGCTACGAGAATTTTGTCCGAACTTGTTGCCCCGTTTATATCGCTAGTTTGAGTTGCGATTATCCGACGCGGTACCGGTTTAGCTGCAACCGAGCAATATGTACCGGAGTTCGGGATTGCGTAAGAGCTTTCTGGCTTCTGAGAAGGACACCTTCTCTCTAACCCGGATATCCTGCATAGCTCTTTCCTCCATATAACGGGGGCATTCTCGGGAGTTTGCTGGATGTTCTCCCCTGCAGTTAAGACAACTGGGAGGTGATGTACAGTCATCATCGTGTGCGATGCCTTCACAGTCGACGCATGCAGCATTACCGTTACATGAGTCACTTGTGTGTCCGAAGCGCTGACATTTGTAGCACCTCAGATTATTCGGGATATATGGTCGAACTTCAATGGATTCATACCCAGCCTTAATCCTTTGCGGGAGATCTACCCGATTAAAAGTAAGGAACAGGGTACGAGTGGCCTAAAGCTGGCCTCCCTCTTTCCTCTGAACCCGGTATACTGCTGTTACACCCTGATCTTTGAAGTTCGCCTGAATCTCCTCATTGGGCATGGCATTCAAGACCCGTGGGACGAGTTCAAAGTCCTATGCAGTTCTACACGTACAGGATAGCTGACTAACATATTCGCCTTAAGTAAAGTAGCCGCCTGGGATGCTGAATTAGCTTCAACCAGGAGCGTGACGTTGCGAGATCTTGTACATGCTTTAACTGGGCCAGCTATTTTATCAAGACCCTTCTGTATCACAAATGGGTTCACCGATGTAAATTTTCTTCCTTCCTCAGTTCTGGTAATTATTAAGTAGCGAGGACCACTCGACTCTGCTACTTACTTTCCAAGTACTTTCTGCGCTTTAAAATTTTGTTTGGGATGTCCCATGGCGATATTATTCTCCACTATTGCAAATGTATCCGATAGCATGCTTACATCCCGGGCGCCACCCCTGCTTAGGTGAGAGTCCTGGCCTGGACCTTGCTCACCCTAGGGTCTCACCTCTCAATCTATAGACAGAGGGACCCAATCGCCTTCAGGAGTGCATCAGCTCATGCAACGGCCCCTCCCCGGGACTGACCTTTATCAGCGGATATGAACACAGATCCTACATGATAAGTAGCGGCTGGGACTTACGCGGTTACCCAGTCACCCCTTGCGTCTCCCCATCCTCCTACAACCCGCGCGTAGGTTATCCATCAGACTGTGTAAATGGAGGTATCAGGTGGGAAGTCAAACGCAAAAGTGGACCAAAGTTGCTTGGGCGTTTGGCATGTGCCCTGTCACCTCTTAGAGGAACCCAATCGAGAGTATGGCTCGGGGCCCCGGGTACGCCAAACCCGTACCTGCTGTAGTAGGACCCCCTAGGGGACTTCGATTTCGGAGTCCTCTTCTCCTAGATGAGTCGTCGACCAAGACTAACGAGCCTCATCTACCCGTTTTGGAATGTTCCTTGTTTCCCCTCACCCCTTGCCTACCTGTAGTCAAAAATGACACAGTAGGCCGTCTGGATCGTGGACTGAGCCCCTCCGCCACGTCGAAGCGACATTCATTCGGAGAGGATCGCGCACTGGTCCGATCCAAACTAGACAACGGGTGTATTGTTTATTCGGCAGCACAACCATCTGTGCTGAGAAGATTAGACTCGGTCCATAACAGGGGCATAACCATGGCTTCAGCAGAACCTCCTCTGCAACATAGGTGTGAGATTCTCTTAGCATATTATGGTTCTGCGCTTATATATATGCCTAAGCGCCAAACGTTCTCTTCTTTCTTCACCACAGCGCTAAGAGAACGATATAAGAAAAGTACATTTAGTTTTAAGCCAGCGGATTTTCGCTTCCAGGTGCTTCTAGGGAAGCTTGGAATTGAAATGCCAAAAATGTTTCCAAGGGTGAAAAGCTCTACCCCGCTTGGTTACCTGGTACGCCCCATGTAGATCTTGGGATGACCGTACACCGGAGGTCCACGATGCCTATTTTAAATATCCGCATTTGTTCTTTAGAATTTTTGTCAGGCTACATTGACCGACGTTTTATCTACACCGAGGGATCCAAATAGCACCAGCGGTGTTGGATGTGCTTATGTTTATGGAACCGAATCACATACTTTCAGTTTCCATAATAGCACTTCCACTTATACTGCTTATCTGTATGCAATATACCGAGCCGTTTTATATGAGCGCCGTCGTAAATTAGGTGACTGATTTTGAGTGATTCTCTTAGTGCACTTCAGAGCCCTCGTGAGCTGTACAACTCCCATCCTATTATACAACATATCCAGGATGCCCTCCATGTTTTACACGCTTCTGACCTTAGCGTGGTGTGTGCATGGATTCCTGGTCATGTAGGTTTGCCGGGGAATGAAATGGCGGATTTTGCAGCAAAGATGACAACCACAGGACCCAGTATCACCATATCTCGTGTCACTTCGGAAGACTTTAGGCTTGAAGTGCGGAGAGGAGTGTTATCGTGCTGGCACGAAGAGTGGTCAGCTCTCTGTGGTAATAAGCTTAGAGAAGTGAAAGAACTTTCGATAAACTGGGTTACTTCCTCTCACATATCTCGTCACGAGGAGGCTAACTCGATTTTTGCCGCTCTTTTTGTATATTTATGTATATTTATTTTCCCTTTCATCTTTTATTAAAATTTATAATTGGCTTTTGCCACGAATTGTTGTTTAAGGGCGCTGATGACCAAGTAGTTGAGCGCCCTTAAACCTACATCCCTCTCTCTCTCTCTCACACACACACACACACACACACACAAACACACACGCCTCTGGCAAAACAAGCAAAAGTACGGTGCATCCTACAGCACATGAGATCTAGAGGGATCATCGAACAGTCCGGCAGCCCTTGGCCCTCCTCTATAGTACTGGTGAAGAACGGCGAAATTCGCTTCTGTGTGGATTACCAGAAGCTGAACGCTGTCTTCCGAAAGGACTTCTTTCCTTACACCGGACTGAGACACGCTGGACATTCTGGCTGGTGCCCGGTGCTTCTCAACTTTGGACTTGAAATCTGGGGTACTGGCAGATAACTCTAGACACAGAGACAAGGAAAACCCCGCATTTTCGGCGGCCCAAGGGCTTTGGCAATTCACAATTATTCACTTTGGCCACCTTCCGGCGCCTCATGTAGTCGCTGATGAGGGGCCTGACTTACGACGCCGTCCTGCTATACCTGGACATCATCGTGATTGGCAGTTCTTGCGAGGATTATCTGGAGAACTTGCGGAAGGTGTTACGGAGATTACAGGAAGCCAATCTGAAGCTGGCCACGAAGAAGTGCCAGCTGTTGAACAAGAAGATTCACAACTTGGGTCGCATCGTGTCAGCAACAGGGGTGGCCACGGATACGGAGAATTCTCAGTCTGCGAGCGACTGGCCTTGCCCGAAAGATAAGACAACAGTTGCGCAGTTTCATGTGTCTGTGCAGCTACTACTGCCGGTTCGTCAATTGATTTTCTAACAACGCAAGCCTTTCACTCGTCTGACGTAAGAACACCAGCCTTACATGTGGACGGAAGAGACCGATTGCGCGTTCCAGTTACTTGAGTCAGCACTCTGCAATGTCCCTGTTTTAGCATTCCCACAAAAAGATTGCAATTTGATCGTGGGCATTGGTGCTAGCAACAGCGGAATCGGAGGCCTACTATCACAGATCCAAGACGGACAGAAGCGAACAATAGCCTCTATATGCCGTGAGATGAGACATGAACATCACTTGCGCATAGGTGAATGTACTATCCTTCCCTCCCTCTCTGCAACGGCTGAGAGGGGCAAAGACAAGCCAGCTTGTCGCGAATGAATAAACACTACCATAACAGCGTGCAGCCAAAACAACTGTAGTTCACATGAAAGTGATCGTTGGCACATACCCACAGCAATAGCAAAATCCCTTTGTTCGTTATAAAGTTAATTTTTATACATATATAATGCCATAAGCAATATGCACTAAAGCTACACAAGCGGACTTCACTCTTTCGTTGACAGAAACGCTATGGCTTCTGCGCATATACTTCCCCCCCCCATCAGCCTTTCAGGTGAAGAATTGCCACTGCGCAGCTAAGGGAATTGCTCTTTTCTTGCCTCACGAGCTATACAGCAAGATGCTCTCCAAGATCGAGAAGAACTATGACGTTACCCGTCGTGAGCTCCTGGCAGTAGCAAATACGCTGGAGCATTTCTATAAATACCTGTACTGTAGGCCATTCTATCTGCGGACTGACCACTTCGCCCTCACCTAATTGTTAAGCTTCAAGAACCTAGAGGGCCAAACAGCCCGATGGATTCAGAGGTTCCACGATTACAACCACCTCAAAACACCGGAATGGAGAGTCACTCCAATGCGGATGCCTTGCGGAGAACAGGCGCAGATGTCCGTGTGACTTCAGTAGTGCCTGCAGACAAATGGGATAGTGCAGGCCTGGGAAAAGAACAGCTGGCGAATGCCCATTTAGGGCAGCTCATCCGAGAAGGGAGGAGTCACCTGGGTCTAGGAGTCACCTGATGGAAAGACACAGAGAGAGCTGCTGGTACTTCAGAGTAAGGTTATGAAGATACTGGAGGACGTGTTGCTGTTCCTGCTGACATGATGTTGATCTACGCATTACACTACCGGGATAACGCCAGCTAGTTTGTTCTTTGGCAGAGAATTACCCTTTCCGTGTGACCTGATGCTTAGCAGCACCACTAGGTCAAGACAGCCAGCAGTTGGCATGGAGAATGTTGTGAACCGTCCTCGCTGCCGCTTAAACCTACTGTACTCCATTATTTCTTTGGGTGAAAATATGTAACAAAGCCATTTCTGCGCCCGCCTCGGTAGCGTGATGGTTAGCGTGTCTGCCTCACGTTCAACAGGTCGCAAGTTCGAATCTCGCTTAGGGTAAGTTATCCGGGTAAGGTTTTTTCCGAGGTTTTCCCTACCCTGAGAAGATGAATGTCGGGTAACTTAAAGCTCCATGGACCTCGGGCTCATTTGAGCATCATTTCACCCATTTCATGTCATTCATTCGTCCGATATGACACAATGTTGGAGGACGTTAATTAAAAAAAAACAAACATTTTTGCAAATGTGTATCTCTATTAGTGTGAATCAGATACATAGAATAATAAAGTTTTGTAATAATAGTTTTTTGAAGAATGGATAGAGAGAGAGAGCAATACGAATGTTTTTTTTTTTATGTGCAGACAGGGTGGTAGAACTACTGAGAAGAAAGGACGTACCAGGAGACATCCTACAAAACCAAAGATAACCCCAGATCTAAAAAGAACGAAATGTGTAGGTGCCACTGCGGCACCAAATGTCGGTGTAGGATGTGCTCCTGTGACGGTCTGAAAACGAAGAGGAGATGCAAGAGTTAGATTTAATTCCATATGGGGCTATACCGTTAGAGTGTCTAAATCTTACAGTATCAATATCCAATAAATTATAATAGAAAAATAATAGTTATCGTGTCTTTGATTCATAGTGTTTAATGGCGCCGCCTGGGAACACATTGACTCCCCTCAAATATTTCAGAGGTCATTAGGCTTTACCCATGCTCGAAAACAAGTACACAAACATCCTATGAATGTGAATGGCTTGTAGAATTAGGATATTTTGTAATTTCCGAAAAAGAGGAGTCTTATGTTTATACAAAGTCGACGACTGTGGAATGCACTGGAGATCTCTAATCCACCAGGTAAATTGCACTGGATCATTAAAGTTATGCTCTGTAAATAACTACCTGTAAGCTGCACTGTAACATGGGCAGTTTGGGATGTAGATTACACTGGGGAAGCGTGTTCAATGTTTTTGAATTGACTCTACGATCTTCAATTAAATTTAATTCCACCGTAATTCCATAAATATAATTACAATACAAATGTCAGACAGATGCCTGTGAAATTTATGTTGTGTATTTTGCTTCACTTAGAAATATCATAAAAATGTCATAGAAATGTTCATAACATTCTAATCGTTTATTCTTTTTGCTTTACCATGCAAAATAATAGCAAGTGCTTTGACGAATGCAGAGCGATCTGTCTGATTGATCCTGCCCATATTTATTGATTTGCTCCTGAAAATATCGTTGTCTATTTATTGTGAAAGAGTGTTGTCTCTTGTGTAAATTTACTTCGCTGTTTATCTTGATAAATCTTGATCTGATAAGACATGCACTTTCCACAGTTAAATATGGTGATGGTATGACTGGCACGCCTTAGTAGTCGGTGCAGTGTCTGCTGCCCACATACGGGGAGGAAAATTGACACTTTGCACTGCAATTTACACATCATGAGGTATTAGGTATTGCAACGATGTGGGACACCTCGCATACTGCTATCCGGCACGGATCTGTTGCAGGCTACCACCCCGCTGGAAGGGAGAGATAAAGTTGAGGGAGATCACAACCACGGCATAGGACGGCAAAGGCAGCGCCACAGAAACGTGCCTAAATCCCTAACAGTTGACTGAGAGCCATCGGGCACCACCTGAAACAACTCGTCACTATACAGACAGACGGTCTGGCTGGCTCAGTTGGTTAGACACTGGCCTAGTGATCACAAGGTCGCGGGTTCAAATGCGGCCCAGATTGGTGGTTTTATGTGTGCTTAAAAACGACAGCTCATTGTCAGATTTACTGGCATATAAAAGAACTGCTTCGGGACGAAGCACATCGGACACGCTGATGTGATCCCGGCAATTGACAGCGTCGTTAAATAACAAACTTTTTTTTCCCCCTACACAGACAGGACGTCGCAGCGATCCTCACGACCTGAGTAGTGGCACGCAGTTACCACAAGCGGGGCCAGGGTTTAAGGATTTACACTCATAACTTCAATGATGCAGTGCAGTTCCCTCTTTGTATCCGAAGCCTTTGGTGGAATTAACAACTTCCCTCATGTTGAGTCATATTTACGTCTGTGCAATTTCTCACTTTCAGTACAGCTTAACTCCGGCCGCTTTCGCTGTCCACAGTTCGCAGTTCAAATCCCAACACTGAAGGCCGCTCTTGAACATTTCCTTTCCCAATTATCATCTCATTTAATGTATATCAGTGCCCTGCGCCTGTGGTGTCACAGGCAAAAACAGTGGGCATTAAACACTACTACACTGGCGATTCCGCATGTTGTACTGAATGAAAAATCTGATGTGTTGCACTCACAAGACTTCCTCTATTATTGTACCTACTGCTTCACGAGACATTTTACAAACGCTCTCAGCCGGCGCGTACATAGCAGGGAGTGGTGTGAGTGTGTGTGTGTGTGCGTGCGTGGAGCGTTCTGTCTTTGCTGTTCGACCAAGCCGAGGTGTATGTTACGGACTCCAGGACTAAAGTTTTAGGTGAAAATGGCATTTTCAATTTTTGAATGCCTTTTAAATATTCTATAGGCACCTGTGAATCGTTTTGGCTTAACATTTTTTTCCTATCACTATTTAAAAGGTCCAATGACATTTTTAAGTCACCCGTGTTCTACATTTTAAGGCAGTGTATCGGTGAAAATTAAATGTTTTCTTCTGATTGCTTTGAATTTTTTCCACACTTAGAACATAAAGTAAATAGTATGCATAACATTTTAATTTCAGATGTCAAATCATTTTTAAATTATTAATATATTTATTAATAATAAATCACTTTTTGGTATACTCATATGAAATGACCCTTGGAACCTACAGTTCATTGTATCCCTCCTAAATTTTTTATTTGAGTTCTGTATGCACATATGAAAAAATTTTCATACCAAAATTGCTTAGATTGAATTAGTTTAAGAGAAAAAATCCGTTGATTACTATGTATCAACATTTTCAATTTTTTCAGTATGAGTTATGAAAATTGTTTAATTTCAGCTCAATAATGTTTAATATATTTTTTGACTAGCACAGGACAGATTTTAATACCTTAATCTTTGCAGATTTCCTGAAAATTTCAAGCTAATAAGTCATAAACTAGGGTCCAAGGAGCATTTTGAATAGTGAAAAATGCTGAAAAAAGGAAGGACTGAGAAAAATGAACTTTAAAGTTTAAAGCTATGCCTTTGTTCTTTACCTAAATCCAATCATCTTAAAATTCCCCGGCATCATATGTGGGACTCTCTGTAGCTTTCTTCTTGGCCTTAGTAGCATTTCTTGAGAATTTTAAGCTTACTTGGTTGTTTCTTAATATGAAAACTTTCCTTTCCCCTTCGCATTGTTCACAAAATTTAGAAATTTGTTGTTCATAGCTAACCTCTGCACAATGCACCTTCGCAAATTTATACATAAAATTCATAAAAATATGTGCCTGTTACTGCTTTACTATAGACTAACAAATAACTTAAAACCTATTAACTACCTAAACCATGTCTAATATATAACTGGAACACTGAAATAACCTAGCAAGATTACAGAACGCTGACTGTTGTTGTTGTTGTTGTTGTTGTTGTTGTTGTTGTTGTTGTTGGGGGTTTTTGGACGCACTATCACACTCCTGGCAGGAGTAATCGATGTCTGCGTCGAATCGAAATATGTAGGAGAACTGAGAAAAACGTTGCATCACTAAAGGAGGATCGTAGCACAGATCATAGTTTCATTTTGCAGTTAACGAGATGGCGAAGTTATAGCCGTGGCAAATCGGTATCCGCACCATATACCAGGGAGGAAATATTCCATGGGCCATTTCCATAACGCTTGGCTAGTCTGCTGATAAATTGCGTAACTGGGAGTGCGTGTGAGGGGCAATTAAGAAAGATGTGGTTGATATCACCGTAGGCACCACAATCACAATTTGGAGAGGCTCTTTGGCGGATTTTAAATAGGTAGGCCGGTGTAACGGCGACTCCTAATCGGAGTTTTGAGATCAATGAGATTGCAGCTCTACTGAGAGTGGATTTCTTAAACCATGGGTAGCACTCCGTTATGGGAGGTACGTCGGGATAGTTAGAGAGGTGTGAAACCACGTTGTTATATATAAGCCGTGCAGCATCTCTCCAAGGGAGGGTTATCGGTTCCATCGGTACGGGGAGATGAGCCGCCTCTCTAGCCAGGCGGTCTGCGGTTTCGTTGCCCGAAATATTTGCATGTCCCGGGACCCACAAGAATTGAATTGTATTGCTGCGGTTAAAGTGTTTTGAGATTTCTAGTCGACACATCACCTCCCACCAATCCATCCCCGGATGCATACTGGGTGAGCTGATGCTTCGGAGGGCACTCAAAGAGTCTGAACAAAACAAGATCGTGGAGTTGGAAATTCCAAGAGTAGATCGTAGAGCTTGGTAGAGGGCATAAATCTCAGCAAAATAATTGCAGAACCCCGCAGGGAGAGAAACTCGTGCCGACGTTAGTGTTGTCCAATTTATGAACGCCGCTCCCGCACCTGTTGGGGTAACGGAGCCGTCGGTATATAGGTGGAAAAATGGTTGAGTCATGGATGCCTTGTGTTGGGACATGAAGTGGTGGAACCGTTGTGGAGTAGACGGGTCCCCGCGATGCAGATCGGCAGTCAGAAGAGTCGCCTGTGGTTGGTGGACTAAGTAGTCCACTAAGTATATCGGTAGCCTGGGGAAACTGGGCATGCCCTCTAATTCTTGGCATTTCCGAAATACTATTAAGTAAACCAACGGATGGCGTGTGGAAGCAACTACTTGGTAAAGTGGTAAGCGTGTACTTAACAGGAGTTTCGCGTACAATGGCGTTTCTCGATATTGAAATAGTTTGGCTATAAATCGGACTGCAAGAACCACCTGCCTATGCAGAAGAGGCTGCATTCCCAGCTCCTTGAAAACCTTATTCATAGAAGGTTTGCCCCCTACCCCAAGTATGGCTTTGCCAATGCGGTATAGGACCGAGTCTATTTTCCTCTGCCACACCTTAGGAAGATGAGTAATGACTATCAAGCCGTAGTCTAATTTTGCCTGACATAAAGATAAGAAAATGTTGTATAGACTCTGGGGGTGTGCTCCCCAGCTACGGCCTTGCAAGTAGCGGAACAGGGTACTAGAAGCCAAGAGGGATGAGTGCAGGTGTATCGCCTGCGATTTCCAACTCAGGTTATGGTCCAGGTGTAACCCAAGAAATTTGACGGATCGAGCTAAAGGCAGCGGATTTTCCCCAATGGTCATATTAGCATGTAGCAGAGGTGGACCGCGTTTAAAGAAAATCGATACGCACTTGTCAGGGTGAACCGTCAGGCCAAGGTCTTTGAGCTTGCCAAGAAGAAGGTCTAAATCGGCCTGAAGGGTGGTCGGAGAGTGACTCACAGTATGTAGAGGGGTTTGGGAATATAAGACTAAGTCGTCGGCATATAAAAGTAGTTGGCTATGCTTAAATGGTAATGTACTTAATGTGTGAATGTAAAGGATAAAAAGGAGAGGACTGAGGGACGTGCCCTGGGGGAGACCTTGGGAACAAAAACGTGGGGATTGTAACGTATAGCGAGGATGAAGGTAAATGCAGCGATTTGACAGGAGGTTGATAAAAAGTGTAAGTAGGGAAGATGGGAAGGCAAAGTGACTTAATCCTTGGATTAATGGGCCAACAGACACAGAATCATAGGCATGTAATATGTCTAAAAAGTGGGCTAAAACCCCTTGGTTCTGATGCCACGAGACTCGAACGTCGTGTGTAAGTTGTACCAGATTATGCGTAGTAGAGAAACTCTTACGAAAGCCATACTGTCCCTTTGGCCACAGACCAATGCGTTCAAGGTAGAAGGATAGCCGCGAGACCAATATTTGCTCTAATAGCTTGCGCAATACGGAGGCGAGCACTATCGGTCTATAGTGTGCTGCTTCGTCGCCCGACTTGCCCGGTTTGAGGATAGGGATCACATAAAATGTGTTCCAACCTCCGGGAATCGTTCCTGTGGTCAGGATGTGCGAATAGCATTCTGTAAGTAGGTGTAGAAGTTTGCTTGGAAAATGACGAATCATGTCATAGGAAATACCGTCTGGACCCGGCGTGGAAGAGTGGTTGCGTCGTTGGAGAACCATTTTTAGTTCTTCGATTGTCACTGCGGAAATCAACTCTCGTCTCCCAGGAATACACTCCACACAACTGTCAGTTGTGTCCTCCACCTCCGGTTTCTCGGCTTCGTAATCTGGGGTTACGGAGCATAAAAATTCCTGTTGTAGCTCAGGGTTATATTCTATGGGAGACATTGGTCCCCGAACACGCGACGTGAACCATCGAAGTTTACGCCATATCTCACAGGATGAGACGTGGGGTGCGAGGTTAGAACAGTAATTCCTCCATCCGAGGCGCTTCGCCTGTTGTAGAATTCGTCGAGTTTGGGCATATTGTCGTTGCGTGGCCAAGTAGAGGGATCTGGTAGGAGATTCTTTGTACTGTCGCAGGGCCTGGCGCCGTTTAGCTACTGCTGCAGAGCACTCCGGTGTCCACCACGGAGGCTTCGCAGTTCGTGTCAAGGCATACTGACGAGATTTGGGGTAGTATTTAGGGAGAGTAGTGTTTAGCGTGGCATCCAATAGGTCGAGGGGATTAGAGGCTAGTTGTGTGGAAGTGATTTGAAGAAAGGCACTATCCAGGTCCTGCGTGAATTGGTTCCAGTCTTGTATTTGCGGGCGTATTGGGATATGGCGAAGAACGCTGACTGCATTTCTCTGTTTGGCAGCAAAACATGGCAGAGTCGCGGCATTTCAGCTCGAACATCGAATTCATTTCAGCACAGCCAACTTACAACACTTCTTAAGCAAACTTCCCTACAAGAGACCAAAATCAGAGCCAGTGAAAACGAAAAAAGCATTTCAAAGCTCTAGCGACGAAGTTTAGTGAGGAACGCTCACCCACACTAGGACATTTAAATGCCCTCCTGGAGCTTTAAAAATGGCTGATACTGAAAAAACTGAAGTGTGCCGTTAAAGTACAAAGTACAGCTGGATTCACCGTTCTTGGCCCCTGAAGGAAGTAAATGTAAAGGCTGAAAGCGAGTTTATTTACCAAGCCAGGTGACAGTAGACAGCAAGCGAAATTGGTGCGTCAGCATCATATCTACTCACATAACGTTCTACTTCGTGAAGTAGTATGTACAGTCCATGCAGAAAAAATGTCTATACAATGTACCTAGCTTAATTAGCTGTTCAAATGTGTTAGTATTAATACATGCATCACTGCAGATATTGTAAATTTGGTCTTTTTCCGTTTAAAACCCAATTTTCTCACTATTCTGTTTAAGGATGACTTGCTGCCCTGGAAGTTAACGCCTTCTCATAAAATTCTAAGTAATTTAGCTATTGTTTTCCCTAATCTGAGAAGACGAATGTCAGGTAACTCAAAGCTCCGTGGCCCTCGGGCCCATTTGAGCATCATTTCACACATTTCATTCACCGTCCGGTGTGACATTACGTTGGAGGACGTTAATTAAAATAAAAAAGAACGTTTTTCCTGAACACAAGAATTATGAATCGTTCTTCTAACGACACCTTTACCGAAGCCATCTAGATCCGTTACTTATTTCGGAACTTTTTTTGCCTGGAGTTCCAAAATGTTCTGATTTTCATGTTGTTCGCGTTCTTGAACAATTCTTTTCACTGTTCTTTCTGACGCTCCTGTGGCATCTGATACGCGTTTTTGAAAAACTCTTCTGATAAGCAGTTCTTTGCTTTTAGGTTTTTTCTTCAAGTATGTAGGTACATTTGAAACAATTTCGCTGCTCTGATTGTGTAATGTTTTGGATCCTAATGTGGAAAAAGTGGTAGCATAATTGATTTATGCTATGACCAATGTCTCATAAATTCATTATATTCACTTCTTATCGCAAATATCTTAATATGTCTTCAATTACTGTACGCTACACAAAAAAGCAACTATGAATTTGCAAGGACTGTCGAAATACAGGCATCACTACCTTCCCCATCCCCAACCCACCTGTTGTACATGGTTTCATTCCTAGAACTATATGACATGACGAGAGAGACAGAAGAAATAGATTCGCATACAGGACTTCGACTCAAGGTCAGGGGCCAAGAACGCTGAATCCAGCTGTATAAGCATAATAAAAATGTAAAAATAAAAATTTTCAGCAATTTTCACCAAATTTCACCTATACATTGCCTTACCGCACTGGTACTTTCTTTTTCTCAGTTTTGCATTTTGTATGAAATGTATTCCCTACATTTAAAAAATAAATCTTATGTGTTGCACTCACATGACTTTCTCTACTCTTGTACTAACCATTCTCACAAACTCCTAGTTCTTCTATCTTCGTGTTAGTTGAGATAAACATCTGCAGAAATTATCTTATTGCTCGTTTACTTGCACATGCAACGGGAATATGAGAATACAGTAGGCTTTGAGCGATAGTCATATCTTTTAAAGCTTTCAAATTCCGTTCTCTTTGCACGGTTAGCGTATTAAACTTGAACACTGATGTTCCATTTTACAGAAGTATTAGTTCTCCAAAACTTACACATATAACAAGGAATATCTCCGAAATGTTTCGCTCCACAAAAAAAAAAAAAAAAAAAAAAAAAGACATAAATTGTGTGTTTTAGCAAGATCTACATTTTTTGTATAGTAAGATGTCTATCTCTTACGGTTTACCATTTATGCAAGTCATCCAGAGTAAATAGGACTTCATGGGCTATAGTCAGAAAATTCAAGATATACATTTCATTTATCATAAAAATATCTCAAACACATGGCATTTTAATTAAAATTGTTAGCCATTTTCAAGAAAATCAAACTTTTCGAAAAAATGTTTCATGTAAAGGGTAATTTAGGTTGGAGCAATTTTCTTCAACATCTTGGTGTAGCATCTTTGAAACACATTAAACTTGAACACCAACTTTGGTTTTTAACCGACTTTTAGTTTTTGAGTTATGCCTTCCACAGACTGACAGACACACATGCACACACGGACCTTGTTCTAAAAATGCTTTCTTGATTCAGGGGGCCTCAAAACATATATTTCCGATGAAATCTCGACATCGAATTTTTGGGTGGAATACAATACTTGCTCTACTGTACTATACGTAGTAAAGAAAGTAAAAATTGTTATTTTTGCTAATTAAAAGTGTTTCATTCTATTAGCTGAGAAACTATATGACATAGAACATTGAACTTTTATAGTCACTTCTTGAACAACTTAGAAAATTCAGTCCTAGTGTCCCTTAACTGCCGAAGCGATGTATGCAAATATTGCGGAGATGTATTGGGGAATAACTGTGTATGTGGGAAGCGAATGTGCCATTTGAAGACATTGCTCGAAGTTATATATTCACATGTGAATAGTCTAGAACTGTGCAGTAAAACGTCACAGCATGCGTGAGAAGGGACACAGATACACATACCTCCTCCTTGCTTACACACTCCATTTATAAAGGCCAATAGAATGCCTCCCGAAGCTGTGGGAATGGCATAAGTGGAAGTGTGTGTACAAAATATGCTTACAAACGCTTTCCTCTATGTATACTCTGTTCATCTAGAGATTAGAGGAGACGTAAACCAAGCCACGTGCGTTTTGACCACAGCGAGCCCTCTTGACGCTTTCGCCGTTTAAATAGTTCCTTGAAGAAATACTGTTACTGAGGTCTGAAATGTCACTTAATGTTTGATACAGCATGAACTAAGTGTACTAAGCATAGTTAAAGTGTAAGAATACGCAGTTAAGTGAATCTGTAACCAGCCTAATTCTTTCTGCGCGCGCATTATTCAGTATGAAAGTAACATGTCGGAACAAGTGAATGTGAAACATAAGCGCGGCAAACCGTTGAGAAGTGGTGAAAAGACAACAATATTGAACGTGTTTAACAAGTTCTGCCAGAAATATCCCGAACTTGCTATCGAAGACGTGATGAAATTAACATCCGAGTTTACCGGTGTGTCAGTTGCAAGTATTTACAACACACGCAAAGAAAAATCGTCAGTTGGTGAAGATCCCAGCCAAAAGCTTCCACGTACCAGATAAATAGTGGATGTAGTTTGCGACGAATTTGTGAGATCTGCAATCCGTCGAAAAGTTCACCAGCTCGTTGTTAACAATGAACCTCCACCTTAAACAAAGTGCTGTTGGCAGTTAGCTCTGATCCCGATCTTCCAGATTTAAAACAAACTGCTTCTGGAGATTGGTTTCGAGATTGTGAGCAGGAAATGAAAAAGTATTATTGTGGACAGAGATGACGTAAGTAGCAGTTAATTTCCATGTGCTACATGTTATTTGGATCAAGTAAATATATTTTTTTAGTAGTGTAAAATGCATATTATACCTACGCGTAGTGGTAAGTAACCGTGTTGCGTCATTGTGAAAGCACGTGGCCGCGGAGTGATACAAACCGGTGTTTTGTTTACATCTCCTCTAATCTCTTGATGAACAGAGTATACTTCATGTCAATTAAGAATTTGCACGAATGATATTATTGCTAATTTTCTTATACTGCTAAGGGGAATTTAGGAATCCAGTAGGTCTAGGCCATAGGTTAAAACTTTTTAAACCGGATCGCTGTAAGAAAACTTTTAATTGCATTCTCTTTGTATGACCGAGAAATAAAAGAGTAATAACGACTTCACAGCTGAGAAAAATATTGCACCAAAACGTTAAGATGCAAATTCCTGTTAGTTTTCTATCACTTTATTGTCCTCTATATTTTACTACAAATGTATAATTTCTTTCCTGTTGTTGACACTGTTTATGGTCCTTTCTACTATTACAATTCACAATTGTTCTTCTGATAATCTTTCTCAGTCTTTCTCTAGTTTCTCTGTTTCTTATATGTTGACCATAAGATACAATCACTCGACGGCACATACGTACTCACTGATAGACTGGCCGACTCACTCTCGTAACTAAAAGCTAACTGTACACGACGACTTACACAAGTAAACAACTCACTCAAAACTAAATTGCTACTCGAACTAACTCTAAACTGACTTCTGGCTGCTCTCGCAAGCTGTTGTGCCATGCAAACAGCCTTTGGTAATTAATGTCTGTGCCTATACTGTTCAGTTAGAACCTGTTGCAGATAGAAAACAAAGAACACTGTTGCAACTGTCACATTGGCTGCATCAGCTGAGTGGTCGTGACCAGTCAGCCGCCATGTTCAGCGACACATTAAAGAGCTTACCTACATATGCACTCCACAATATAGGCTGTCCCAAAATTAGACCGACAAACTTTGGGACCTGATACATATTATTTTAAACACTTTTTGTTACGGATTTTTTTTTTTTTTGCGGTGCTTCGTTTAAGCGCTAGACGAGTTAATGCCATAGTTTACTGCCTGCCATCCAGTTTAAGTATTGACGGCAAGATCAACAATGGAAATTAGTATTGCATTTATCTTAGTAAGGCACACAATCTTAATCCGAGAAACAAATACAGAACAGAAAAACAAAACACAAACATTTCATTGTTTACAGTTAATCACAGCTTCACTATTCGAAATTAAACCAACAAACTTTGAAACCAGAGAAATGACTGGTGTCTTTGTGAGAGTAAGTTGTTGTAGTGTTTAACGCCCGCTTTTACTACTACAGCACCGCAGTCGGTGACACTGATGATACATGGAATGAAGATGGAGAACCGGTGGGATGAGATGGCGGGGGAAACCGGAGCACCCGGAGCAAACCCGCCCTGACGCCGCTTCGTCCACCACGAATACCACATGCGGGTCCCTGGGATCGAACCCGGGCCGCCTAGGTGGTAGGCGAGCGCGCTAACCGCTCGGCCACGGCGCCGCCGTCGTGAGAGTAAGGCAGAATAGGGCGCGTCGATGCACTCTTTGTATAAATCGCAATGGGCGTACGTTCCAACATTTGCTCTGAATAATAAAGCTGTGATTAACTGTAAACAATAAGATGTTTGTGTTATGTGTTTGTTTCTTGGATTAAGATTGTTGCCTTACTTAGATAAATGCAGTACTAATTTGCATTGTTGATTTTGCTGTAAATACTTAAACTGGGTGGGAGGCAGTAATCCATGACATTAACTCGTCTAGCGCTTTCGTTAGCAAAAAGTGTTTAAAATAGTGTGATCTATCAGCTCCCGAAGTTTCCGGCCCAGACCGATGGTTTTTAAGTGTGCTTAAATACGACAGGTCCATGTCAGTAAATTTACTGGCATGTAAAAGAACTCCTGCGGGGCAAAATTCTGGCACACCAGCGACGCGGATGTGATCCTGGCAATTGACAGCGTCGTTAAACAAAAAAAAAAAAAGCTCCTGAAGTTTGTCGGTCTAATTTTGGGACAGCCTGTATATTCTAAAAGAGTCTTCCGGACTGGTTTGCCGTAGTCTGCTGGAGTAACTTGGTTCAGACGTTTCGTCCACTACTGCGGTGGACATCATCGGTGGCGTGGTCGAAGTCTTCTTGGTGAAGGCACTGTTGCGTCTGAGGCGTTGATTTTTTTTTTTAAACTTAACTAAGATCTATGGGTTGTTCTGTGTTGTCTCTATTTATTTTGTTTGTGGGTGCTAGTTTTGTCCGTTACCGCTGTCGCACCCGGAGGTTTGTGGGTGATTGTTATTAAGGAGAGGTGGTGTAAGAAATAATTCTTACTACCACTGTGGTTGGTAGGTCTCCGGCCATGGTCAACGCCCTGACAGGGACCTCCGGCATGTGGTGTGATGTCGGGCTGGTCTACTCAGCGTTGCTCTTGTGGCTTCTTCCGGGCCCGAATGGGATCTTCTGTTCGCTATGTAGTCCCTGTATGGAGCTCTCTGGTCGATGTGTGAAGAGGGGTAATGTGGTGGCGGGGAGGGAGTGTGTGATGTGCTGGCTCTTGCGGAAGGTGAGGCTGCGCTAGGATAGCGCTCTTCTCTACTGTTGCTGATGGCCGTGATGATCGTGCTGGTGTGCCCATTAAGCAACTCGGTGAGTTGCTTGTGGGTGGCGATGGTTCTGGTGTTGTTGATGTACTCAACTATCTTCTCGAGCTTGGTCTTGAGATAGTTCCTCTCTGTGTCTGTGGCCTGTTGTTTTTCACGCAGTCGGACGATCTCATCTGTCATGAGACGGACTGAGTTTTCCAACTGCGCTACTCTGTCAACAAGCTCTTCAAGTAGTGGTGCCTGAGTGTTGTTAGTAGTTGGTTGTGCGGCTGGAGGTGTGATGCTGTGGTCGGTCCTAGTATCGTGCGGTTGTTGGTGAGTGTTTGAAGTTGGATGTGCGGCTGGTGGTGTGATGTTCTGGACGGTCCGAGTAGTGTGCGGTTGTTGATTGCTCGGCCGTCTGGGGCACATTGATTGCCCTGTGTAGTGGCCCGTGCGATTGCATGTCGCACAGTACACAGGGTGGTGTGCCAGGCTGTGTCCGGTACAGTGAGTGGTCAGTGTGCCGGCGCCACAGTAGTGGCACCGGGCTGCGGCTGTGCAGGTCGATGCTGTGTGGCCGTACTGGCAGCAGCGCCGGCATGGCATGAGACGGGCGCCCCGGCTTTCCTCCACTCTGAGTACCTGTCCGAGGACAGGTAACCCATCTCGAAGGGCCACGCGGAAGTGCACCTCGTCCAGCAATACCAGTCTGACTAGTGGTGACGGCCCCCTAGCGGTGTGAATCCTCTCCACACGGGTCGCAGATGGCCATAGTTGTTGGGCGGCACGGAGGAGCAGTGAGTCCGGGATTTGCCTATGCACTCCCCGGACTACTGCATTAAAGCTCTGAAGGGTGCGGCTGTGTTCCGTGTGTGAGTCAGGTGTTTGCGGCTGTCGAGAGGTGTGTGTAGGTTCCTCGGCTGAATTGTCTGGCTGTGTTGCGGCGGGTGTTGTGTCATTTTCCGGTGATTGTGGCGGCGTTTGTTCGGAGTTGTGTGTTGGCTGAGTTGCGGCTGGTGATGGAGTGTTAGGTCTCGTCCTCTCTTCTTCTGCGTTGCTAGTAGAAGCGCGGTTTACGGCCAGGGTTTTTCCCCCCTGCAGCTTACCGGCGTGCTTCTTCTTGCTGCCTTTACCCATGATGTGTCGATTTATCATGATAGGTCGGCGACGGATGTGAGGCGACTGCCGTTGACTGTCTGGGATGCGGAATTTATACACGGAGGGGTCTTCTCTGATTGGCTCGGGGCTCGCTGAGGCAATGCGGTTGGTGGGAGGGGGCTAGCTGCATCTCGGGCGCTACTAGATTCTGATTGGTTTGTGTTGCTTGACTGTCTGTGTTGTTTAATGTTATCGATGACGGGGTACCAAGTTTTGTTGAGCTTAAGGGCTTCCTCTTTCCTATTGAAGTTATTGACACGTTTATAAATTTCTATGGCTTCGCGCTGTAGTCGAGCATGGTAGTGTGAGATGTTAGAGAGAATGCTGGTGTCCTGAAACTCGATGAAATGTTCCCCCTCCGCTTCTATAGCATGTTCAGCGACCGCTGACTTTTCAAATTGTCCAAGACGGCAGCATCTCTTGTGTTCGTTTAATCTGGTGTTGATACTACGTAGCGTCGTACCAATATATACTGCACCACACATTCAACGCATCCCAGACAGTCAACACCTCAGACGCAACAGTGCCTTCACCAAGAAGACTTCGACCACGCCACCGATGATGTCCACCGCAGTAGTGGACGAAACGTCTGGACCAAGTTACTCCAGCAGACCACGGCAAATCAGCCCGGAAGACTCTTTTAGAATTTCGAACACCGGCCGTGAAAGCCTACGCCTACTCAGCCTGTATATTGTTTTATAGGGCAAGATTTGTAGTTTTTAAGCGACACTGGGAGTGAAATTTGAAAGTTCCACATTTTTTGATAGATTTTTCTGAAATTTTTACTATGTTTGTATTTTGTATATGAGAATAGGAGGCACACCAAATTTCATTAAAATTGGGTAATTCTTTTAGGATATATAAATTATCTTATGAATTTAACAGGCACATTTTCAAAATAGAGCTCGTGTCTATTGACTTTTCAAAATTCGTTTATATTGGCAGAACTGATACTCTAAAACATGGGTAACAATTGTATGAAGAGATATTTCAAATACGATTGCTGATTATGCTGTACATATTTTTTTAATAACAACGAAAATTTAATCTTAAAAATTATTGATTTTTTCCATACGAAACAAAAGTTTTTGGAATTCATGTTAATGATAACATCAATATTGAAACATAGTTTTGTTTAGCTGCTATTTATGAATAGTTTTGGAAATTTTCATTGAATTTGAAGCAAAACTCAGGTGCGACCTTCTTTTGGAATGTGCAGAAATGTAGTTTTGAGAAAAACAGGCTTTTATATAGGACCATCCTATTTACGTTAAGGGAAGAGCACTGGGCCGTAATGACCACATGGAGTGGGGGATATGAAAAATGTTAACTGATCCAAATGCACCGGTGTTCCAGGAACATTTTAAGCTAAAAAAACAATTTTCGACTTTTTGACAATTTTGACCAAAATTTCACTCCCAGTGTCCCTTAAAATAGAAAAGAAAAAATTATTTTTTTCACTCCCAAACCACAACCCAGTCCCCTTAAAGAAGCACACCTTCTTTGAGGGAAGCCTTAGCTCTTAGAACAAAATCCTACATGATCTGGGATGTCAGTTCAAAAATATAGATAGCAGAAAACATACTAGAAATATCACATATTGTAGCACCAAGAGCTTTGTTTTTAAGAGAAATGCAAAACAAGAACTTGAAGGAAATAGTGTGGTTGGATGTAACCTGGGTAAATGCCCGCCATACCGTGTCAAAGGACTGGCCTGAGGGTTCGCTTGAAAGTACAACACGCCTTATAGGAAAAGGTGAACGCTTTAATATCACTGTTGCCAATAGAGGATCAAGAAAAATAACCAGAGAAAAATAAGAAATCCGCTAAATGTCTGTGTTGTCGATGTTAAAGATATTTTTCTCCAACTAAATGCAGTTTATCAAACAACTAAATTCCTATACTAGTAATGTTAAATTTATAAATTTTGCCAATTAAACATCTTCCCAAAAAGACCTATTTTAGTTTAAAAACAACTAAATTGGCATCACTGTTTATTACTGGTCATGTTGGTACACCCCAGGTTATTTTTATGCGCAGCTGCTCTTTGGAGAGAGAGGGAGGGGGAGAAAAAGAGGAGGGGCGGAATTCAACTGTAAAATAGGTACTCAGAATCACAATTATTGTGTAGATGCAGACAGTGAATTTGTATTGAGAACAAATTACTTTTATTCTTAAAGAAGGCTAATATAGATTACATCTTCATGTTTTTGCTGCTGTGATATAAACCCAAACGCTTGTCTATATGTTCCAACTGAGGGTTATAGAGCAGGATGAGGGGTAACTTGCTATCTGCATACTGACAACACTGCAGCTCTCCAAATGGAGAAGCCTGTCATGTATCTTCTTTTAAAAATCAGACTGTAGTTGCTGTAACTGCGCCATTCAGAGAACTATGCCCAAGACCCATCCAGTGCAACAGGGATCCATCATTTACAGCCTCCTTCCTTGACTTCAGAGTGACATCTTCCACACTAGTTTCTAGACATAAATTATATTTTAAAAATTTGTTTGGAGGTTTAGGGAGATTCATTACTTTACACAACATCCAACCTGCTGCTAGCCCTTTCCCTTAGCTCTTAGAGACTTAGACTGTCCACCAATCTTATGTTCATGTCAGAAATGCACCATCACTATTTGGGTGCAATTTATTACTGTTGAACTTGGTATTCTCATTGTAAAGTTTACACTCTGTGGCTAGGTCATAATGTTTCAACATTTCTAATCTCAACTCTAACCTAGAACACTGTTTACATAAAACATTCTCTTCTAAGAAGTTTGGTAAGTTTCACAATTCATTGACATTTAACCACTTCACCTATTACCCCAAGAAGACTTCTAATTAAGAAATGGTTGAAAATTTTCTAGCACAACTTCTCGTATACATTTCAATCTTACTTCTCTACAGTTTTATTCCGACTATTCTCGTTCAGTACCTTTTACTTTAGCACACACTGCTAGATGGAACGACTATCTTTATGCTCCATGATATCTAGAATTACTATGACTGTATTGAAGAAATATTTACATTTCTCCAATAATGAAGATTTAAGATCCTGCAACACATCCAGATCCAACATTAAATACAATTTGGAATTATAGTATTTCCCTCTAGGAATCTAGCAGCTACAGTTCAGAAGCATTAACTGAAAGGCATTCTGATTCAGATTCAAGTAATTCTGTAGATATAAGTGCAGCAAGACAATGGGTGCAATTGCAAATAGGTGACGATGTAACTCCAGCTCCAAGATATCCATTTACATCAGCCTCTAGCCTGAACCTTACAGTGAATCCTAACAATGATATCACTCAGCCTTTTCCACCTGTTTTGATGAGCTACTGGATGTAATAAAGCAAAATATTTGTCTTTATATTTTAACACAACAAAGAACAATGTAACAAACCCAAGAATACTTGGGATAATAGAAGGGTATTAAAACCCATTGTTTCTATAAATTGTTGCATGTTTTTAGTGATTCCTCCATAACACCTAAGTAATAGCCAAAGAAAAACAAAGAAAAAAAATATGATGTATTTATACCATTTCTCAGAAAATAATTAAGAGCGTGAAATAGTTAATATGTCACACTGTTCCAAATTACTTCTGTAAATCTTGTCGCTATTAGAAAGCTTTTTTGTAGAAGTGAATTCTTTTTTCCCTATGTTTTTACTTCAACAAGGAATTGCACTTTCAGGAATGATAACTTTCTTCTCACCAAAATTTTTACGTTTTATAATGCTGGGATTACAATGAACTTTACTTGGCATGGCTTGGCCCGACAGGATGAAACGAATCAAGAGACTAGAAGGGCTATTAGGATGCAGTTAACGTAATGCAAATGATTCTGATTGGTTATTCTTGTGTTGGCAGACATTCAATTTTCTAATCAGAGGTTGTTTCCCGAAAATGAAAAGAAAGAGAATATGAAAATATGAAGTGAAAACATTTTTAAATGGCAAATAAAGTACTATGGAGATGGTCATAACCTACTTTAGGAGCTGAAACAGAGAAAGAGTTCTGATGCAAATAGTTACATAGAGAAGCACAATTTATTCCTGCATGGCACTATTCACCGATTGGTTCAAATAGTCATGTGACCTCCAAACTTGACTTAACATGAGGGAAAAGTCTGGCATTGCATTGCCCAACTGTTACGTTACATCACGTTAAGTTGACCCTAAATAGCTTCATTTAATATAGTGTGCTAGACTTCCCCGTTATGTCCCGTCACATTAACTCACATTATGTTAAGTTCATTGTAATCCCGGCTTAAACACTTTTCCTGGATATATGGCCATTTTTAGTGTAGAAAGAACATCCAACAGGATAATAGAAAGTAACAGCAAATACTGTAAATGACAATACAGGATACTTCCAACTTTTCCCACGCTGCTGTGGGCGCTTCCGGTGTCAGAAGCTGAAAATTTCAAATTTTAACACTGCCCAAGTGGGAAGAATCAACAGATCAAAGTATTATATTTCAATGTATGGAATCTATAATAATGGAGAGAGGTGGGGGAAGTTAGGGTAGGGGGAGAATGAAGAAATCTCCACATTCAATGCAATAATAGGAGCAAAGCTGTGGGTTCTGCTACTTATATGAGGTACATTAATGTATAAGCTGAAGAACAAATTGCATATGAATGTTGAAGTATTTATTTTACTTTTGAAATACTCCTTTCATCCTCTGAGAACCGTGCAAGTTAGCATATAAAGTAAGCACAATATACATACATTATACGAGAGCTGTAAATAAAGTAGTGGCAACAATGCATCATATTCCTTCAACATAGTCACCCACAAAGTCTCTGACCTTTTGCCAAATATAAGGCAGCCATTAGGGACCATCGGCAAGGCAATCTCTGTTGATGAATGCGATGGAGTGCCCTACTGTGTGGACTACTGATGCCACATCAGGAAATCGGCAGCCTCGGAGGGGTTCCTTCAACTTTGGAAACAGGTTGATGTCACAAGAACTCATGTCTGTTGAGTACGGAGGATTGCCATCGTTGCAATAAGAGCTGGACATTGTTTGTGACGTGAAGTGTGTTGTCATGCAACATGAGGTGATCGTCTCGCAATAAACATGTGCGTTTGTGTCACATAGCTGGACACAGATGTTGTTCCAGAAATCAGCAATAGCAGTCACTGTTGACGGTTTGTCCCAGGCACAGCATGCATAAGAATAACCCCCTCGTAGTTGTATACCACAATCAGCATCAGCTTCACCTGACTGGGTTCCCATCAAACTTTCTGTGGACGTGGTGAACTTAGGTGACACCATTCATTAAACTGATGCTTTAATTCTGGCTTGTAAGCTCCTGCCCACGTCTCCTCAATGGCGACAATATGCTGCAAAAATGAGTCTCCTTTGTTGCGGTATCTGTCCAGGTGGATGCTAGCCAGTGCATACCGGTGCCATTTCTGGACCTTGGTGAATCGATGTGGAACACAGTGGGAGGCAATTTTCCTCAGGTGAAGACATTTTGTCAGGGTGTGCCACACCATTTGATGACTGAGACCAACCTCTACATATAACTCCTGGACAGTCCATTGATGGTCCACAGCCATGAGCCCACTCATGTCAATCTAATCTTGAGGAATGGATGGCCGACCTGAGCAGTGCAAATGTGCAATCTGAGTCTGACCCACACCAGATGCCTTGACCCATCATGCAACCGTCCTGTACGGTTATACATTCTCGCCACAGGCTTCACGTAATCCTCTATAACACTCTGATGCATTTTTTCCATGGGCTAACTCGATTTTAAGCCATGAATTCTGATTGCATTTGGTAAACATGCTTTGGAGTGGTATACTTGACATTGTTCACTTCAACGCGACACAGCAACAACACACTCCCAACTGGCAGCCAGACCAATGCACACCACAGATCGACACTAGTCACCTGGTTGCTCCCATATCCTATTGGCTCATACCCGCTCTCCTGCAAATGTGAGAAATATGTTGCCACTCCTTTCTTTACAGCCCTCCTATCTGTCAACTACACATTAGTTCATTTTAAAAAGTTAAACACCAAGGAATTACAGTTACAAACTTGTGCTTAAATGTTAAATTAATACAATTCCATATTTATGTATGCACAATACATATGTACAAGTAATGTTTAAATTTACTTTAAATTCATCTTATAAAACCAACAATGAAGTAAAAGTTTAGGTAGATATATCACTGTTAAAAGTGCAGAACTTTTTTGCTTTTGCATTTTTTGTCAAACTTTTTTTTCCCCATGCACAAATAGCATTGTATTAACCCTTTCTAATGCCATGGGAAGTATGCTTCCCACTTGTGTTATGTTTGGAAGGCTACGGGAAGCCTGACCACTATGAAAATAAAAATTTGAAAAAATATTTGTGTAAAGTATACCCATAAACTACTATTATGCATACAACAGCAAACTTGTAACACTCACAGAATAAAACAGCCCATGAAAGGGTCAATACAGTTAAGACATTTGTTTACAAACACAGCAGCAGTCTTTTCATATACAGTCTACAGATTCAATACAGATGTCTTACATTAACCTCTTTTTCACATTAAGCGAGTCCACAAAACACTTTCAATCCTGCTAAGCCTTGCCCAATGCATCTCATAGAATACACTGCCCTTTTGTTGATAGAGTAGATATTGCTTTTACTACCTGACATTGGGCTATTATAAACAGAACCAATTTCCCCACAACTGTCACATACTATACATAACCTACAACCTAACCCTTAAACATTATTTATACTTATGTATATCTATTAATCCTCCACACACACAGCGAAGACACTTCACTAATGTATTGTACATTAAATCTAAATCAATTATGATATTGCCTGTACATGTGCCAGTAGCACCTGGGGCTTCTGTTTTCAATTTAGGTGAGGTTATTTTCCTCTTTGAAGCACTGCACTTCACATTTTTCTGCTCATTTTCACTGTTTATGTTCTTTGTATGCTGATTACCATGGAAACACTTCTTTCGTTGTTTGTACGCCGTCTTTTTATTGCCCATTTTAACTTGTTTCTGATACTAATTTCACTACTTGCACTGGAATCACAAAAAGAAAAAATTTCACATGCTTTCTGTTTTCACCAGATAAAAATAAACAAAAGAACAGCGAATACAACATGGCAGAAGTATGAGAAATCTAACCCTCAACGCATTGCGCACAGCAGGTATGAAACATTTCGCTTCCAAACTCACCAAAATTGAAAACAAATAAAGATTTGAGAAACTACTGCCTAAAAATGGGCGTGGCTCTCACTGACATGACCTACTTAATGACGCAGCATCTGGTCTTTTAAATCATTACACTTAAACTAATGCAGATATCCGAAAAAAAATTTCTGCAACACACTCTTAATTGAAAATTTTTAGCTGTACCTACCCCCTTAAGCGAAAGGCGAGAAGAAAAAAAAAACATGTGAATGTTATGTTTTATATTAAAATGGATATGATAGCAACATTTTCCACGAAGAATACAGAAACATGACTAATATGGAGGTGATCGGCAAAGCGGTTTATGTGTTACGTAGAAGAAAAGTGAGTATTAAAAGTCATGTGAATGTTCCGTTGTATAGTAAAATAGCATAGAAACATTTTCCATGAAAAAATACTTGTATGCACCGAATTTCACAGTGATCAGTCAATGGTGTTACGTATTACGTAAAAGAAAAGCGAGTAGAGAAACCCATGTGAGTACAGTAAAATGAATAGCATAGAAACCTTCTCCATGAAAAAAATACACACATGCGCCGAATTTCACAGTGATAAGTCAAGAAAGAATAGAGGCCAAATATGCAAAGTGGCATCTCCCATTGAAAACTAGCAATTTCAATTTTTTAAAAAATATATACATTCATCATTAGCAAATAGTTGCAAAATATCACAAAAGGGAAGTCATGGTCGCTACATGAGTTGGTGCCACCTTATATACCGTGGCCCAGTGATTTGATTCGCTTACCAGTGCACGAGATACACATACTAATTGTCTATTTATTGCGTTTACTCTGTAGCTTCGGACCTCCCCGCTCAGTTACTAGGCCGGCCGCTGTTATATACTAACGCAGTTTCAGTGTAGTATCCGTGAGAGTTTTAAAAGTTCACTACTTATAAATTAACACGCACATGTTTTTACACCAGTTTCCCATCATAGGTTAACACTAATATTTTTTAAACTTTTGATGATAAATCTGATGCGTCACGTTAACATTAGCTCCTTTATCCTGTTTACTTTGTCTACTACGTATAGTAAGTAGGGGAGGTACTGTGTTCCACCTGAATATTCGGTACCGTAATTTCACCAGAAATACAGTTTTTCACAGCCCCTAAAACAAAACAAGCATTTTTCGAAAAAAAAAAAAAAAAAAAAAAAGCTCTGTGTGTGTGTGTGTGTGGGGGGGGGGGGTATGTGTGTGGGTGTGTGCGTGTGTGTGTGTATGTTTGTGTGTGTGCACTCGCGCGCGTTCGTGTCTGTTGGTCTTTCTGAGAACAAATTAACTCAAAAATGAAACGATTAATAATAAACTTGGTACTTAAAATCGATTCCTTCCAACAATGCGACACAAAATTTTTCAATATTGTTGTGTTTTCTCAAAAATGGCTCTAACGGTTTTGATTAAATTACCATATGTTTAAGATATTTTCATAGCAAATGAAACGAGTCCTTGAACTATAGGAAATTGCCTCTGAAGTCCTCTTCATTATGGATTACTTTTGCGTACCTGCTAAAGTGTAAGATATACACAAAGTCTTACTTGATAAAACTGTAGATCTCTGTAAAACACAAAGTTTATGTCAAATGCAATTTTTACTGTTATTGTTCTGAATTTTGAAATATTTATACTTGTCTGAAATGAGAGATTGTTATTCGTTTTTTCCTCCAGCACTTGTAAAGAGAACCTAATTTCAAAGCCAACACATAGAGGCGAGCTCTTTTCAGGTTTGGCTACCACTTAAGCCTACTGTATTTCGAGATTCTTATGACCTACGACGATAAAGTCATTTGCCTATTTAGAGTGGCGTGAAATAACAGAGCGGGGTGGCTCAGGCGGTAACGTATATGGCCCGCCTTCGGGAAGTCGCTGGTTCGATCCTATTGGTCGACCTTCCTGACCCATGGTTTTTTTCTGAAGTTTCCCCGGGTCGTCAGGCGAATACATGGACGGATTTCCATTTCCTCCGAATTTCCTGTCAGTTCATTAATCATTCCATTTTTCCCTTCATTCCGGTAGGTTTCTTTCGGGGTTGGAGGAGTCGGCGAGCGTAGCGACAGCAGCACATCAGGGGGAACAACAGCGCTCTGGAAATGACTTCCCCCGGCTTTAAAGGCGAGCCACTGTTTCCGGCCCCCCATGGTGGTATAAGCCCTAGGGGGGAGGGGAGTTAAACCAACCTCCACCGAGATGCTTCTAACTGGGAAAATAGAGCGACCCTCCCACATGCTCTGTCGTGGTAAAGTTCCGACCGCGTTTAGGATCCATTTGGCTCATCCACCCTCCCCGGGGGTCCCCAGTAAGGAGACACCCAAAAGATCGCCTTCAGTCGAGGTGCCAAGTCCCCCTCTACAACTTGTCATATTCCTTACGTCAACGTGAAGTAGATACAAGAGTAAGCGATTTTAAGAATAGTTTGTGAGTAGAGAAGACTATGTGAATGCAAAACACTATTCTTTTTAAAAACAAAGAAAGTGTGTTTCTGTCGGTTAAATACCAAATTTGTCATTTAGCTTCGCGAACAACAATGCATGTACCCACTGATTTATAATATTTCTGTACTCAGTACGAGTATATTTTATGAAATTATTATTGTTATACACAGGTTCGTTTATGTACTCAGAAGTCCCACATCTCATATTTGTGAACTGAGTTTCAGATGATCGCCGTTGAATTTGTGTTCATTACTGTGGTAATGACTAATAGTAGAAAATATTGAAATAAACTTAAGATTTGCGATTCAAATGGATGAACCGCTGGGTGCGTCTGATGTTGTTGGTCTACTTATTCTACCTATATCTTCTGTATTTTGAGGTTAAAAAGGATGGTATTACCTATGGAATACCAGGATATAAACAACAATTAGATTATAGTACGGGAGAGGTTATTACATTTTTTGATAATTTCATAAGATTAAAGTTAAATCTGTCATGACACTGGTGTGCAAGTTTGTCCACAGATGGTGCAGCTTCATTGACAGGAAAAAATGGTATTTTAGTCGTATTCGCGAAATTAACTTTAAAATAATTTGGTAACATTACTTTATACACAGAGAAAATTTGAAAATAACTCCTCATTAACACGAAACATTGAACATTGCTATAAAATTAGTCAATTTAATAAACGCATGTGTACTGAACTCCTGTATTTTCAAAAGAAATATGCTCCTGAGAATATACACGTGTTTTATAAGAAAGCTTCACTTTGTAATAACTGCGTTATTAAAGGTAATACTGCAGCTTTTCCAACTGTGTTGGATCATAGTGACCAAATGAAGTTACTGTCAATTGCTGATGGACCTTTGGAAATGATCAAATCCTACCTACAAAATCTCCCGTTACAATATTACAAATACTTAACAAACTGAGAAAAATGTAAGTATGGATCACAAATGCGTTTTGCAGCACCGCCACAATTTCTCTGATCTTCCCATAAAATTAACAGAAAATTGTTTGGATATGTCCGTTTACAGTTTACTGAAAATAAATATTGAAAACATGTCAATTTGTGATTCTGGCATTATGCACGCAAAGAGTGCACTAATCTTAGTGACAATGTTTCTTCCATTCCCCTATTCTTATTTGTTTGATCTGCATTGATAGCGATAAAAACGAAACAAAAAAGCGAGTGGAAACCAGAATCACCTTGTTACTGGCATTAACGAAAATTCAGTCGAAAACTCAAACCAGTAACAAATAAGGAATATCTCGGAAATGGTTAAATCCGCAAATAAATTTGACACAAAGTGTGAGCATTTACGAAACTAATTTTTTTGGTACAGTAAGATTTTCTATGTCTTAGGTTTCATCTCCAAAAAATATTTTCACGCAAGTGTGTGTGTGTGTGTGTGTGCCTGTGGGTGTGTGTGTGTGTGTGTGTGTGTGTGTGTGTGTGTGTGTGTGTGTGTGTGTGTGTGTGTATTGGTTCTGAGAACAAATTAACCCGAAAAGGAAAAGTCGATTAAATAGCAAACTTGATAATTAAAGGTCATGTCTTCCAACAATACGACACAAACTTTTTCAACAAAATCCTGCAACTTGAACTACCCTTTACTTGCAACATTCTTCGCAATGTTGGATTTTCTCAAAAATGGCACAAACTATATTAATTAAATTACCATGTGTTTAAGATATTTTCATAGCAAATGAAATGTGTACTCTGAATTATTAGGGAATAGGCTCTGAAGTCCTCTTTATTTTGAATCACTTTTGTGTATCTGGTAAACCGCAAGACACAGACAAAGACTTAGTACATAAAAATATACATCTCTTTAAAGAACACCCAAATGTGTCAAATGAATTTTTTCTGGAGTAAACTGTTTCTGGGATATTTCTTGTTATTGGTATGAATTTTGAATTTTTATACTTTTGTCAGTTGTAAAGTCATTCATTTCTTCCTCCTGGACATGTAAAGAAAACGTAATTTCAAAGCCATTACAGAGCTACCAGTTCTTAACACGTTTGACTATCACTTAAGCCTATTGTATTCCCAGATTCTCACGCCTACAAGGAAATGTGTAATAAAACCGTTTCTACAAATGTTTATCTGGATTAACATGGCGTAGATAGAGGAATAAGCGTTTGTACGAAGTTTGAGTAGACGAAGTTGTGTGAGTGCAGAATACCACACGCTTTAAAAGGTCTGTGTGTCTGTCGATTAAGTATGAAATGTATCATTTAAATTCAATATATTCCAAAGATGTGAAACAAAATGTGGAAGAAAATCCCCTACCACTACTACATGTGTAAAATATTTTCACAACCAATAACTGTTTTCTGAGAATAGTCTCCGAGGCCCACTTCCTTCAGCTGTTTTTGTAGAATTTTGTGTGACTAGTACACCATAAGAGAGAGACAAACTCTTACTGCACAAGAAATGTAGATGTGTACAAAAAACACCATCATTATTCCAAAGAACCTTTTTGTGGCAACAGCCATCCCATCTTCATTCCACCAATTGCTCCTTCATCACCTTTCCTCTCATTAGTTTCACTTACATTTCATATCTTCGTCTTCCTCACTCTCATACCTGGTTACGGGGCCGCGCCGTAGCTGAGTGGTTAGACCATTCGCTTCTCACCAAAGAGGCTCGAGTTCGATCCCAGGTAACCGCATGTGAGATTCGTAATGGACGAAGCGGCGCTGGGGCGGGTTTCCTCCAGATTCTCCGATTTCTACCGGTTCTCCATCTTCATTCCAGTGTCACCGCCTGCGGTGCCGCAGTAGTAATAGTGGGCGTTAAACATTACAAAAAGTACCTGGTTACGGATGGACTCCCGTTCCTGTCTCTTTGCTCAAACTACGTTTCAAGGGTGCGATGCTCATCCCAGTACATCAAAGGGATATAAGAGTTCAAGGAGATCTCCTCGAAGATCTTCTTCTGGGGCATCTTCAGGGGTGGACTCAGACCGGCGCCTTTCATCTTCGCCGGTCCCCATTAGCAACCGGTTCGAGACACTCGAACCCAAGTTTGCTATGGGAAAACGCATGTCCTCGGCAGAGGACATGGAAATAGAATCTGCCCACACTGGAAGACCCCCAGTGGAAAAGAGGCGCGATAAAGCGTCTGACAAAACTATAAGCCCAAGAGAGAAGAAAAGGGCGAAATTAGTTCGACAACCGCCTACTCCAAAGTAATGAAGAGTTACCTTGGAATTACCTATCCCATACACAATGCAATATGACTATCCTACAATGGAACATACGTGGAATTCGAACTCAAAGACCAGAACTTGAGCTTTTGCTCAAAGAAAATGAACCTCTGGTTGCATGTTTGCAAGAGACTAAGCTACGTCCTCATGACGCTTTCCATCTAAGGCGATACACCCCAATACGGTGTGATGTTACACCAGAAGAGGGTGTCCCGGCACATGGCGGCGCTATGATGCTTGTTAGAGATGACGTGTATATGCAAACTCTACCATTGCACTCTGATATACAATCAGTTGCTGTATGGATTAAACTGCCAAACATACATTTCACCATCTGCAATGTTTATTTGCCTCCGTCCCATGACTTCTCGCACATTGATTTAGAAGATCTAGTTTCCCAGTTGCCAACACCGTTTCTGTTGGTGGGAGACTTCAATGCGCACCACCCACTTTGGGGTTCAAGACGCGCTTGTGCGAGAGGTACGCTCATTGCCGATTTCCTGGATAGTCACAACCTAGCTCTCCTCAACACTGGAGAGCCTACATTCATTTCTGACTCTCACAGCACCTTCTCACACCTTGATCTTGCAGTTTGTTCACCTCAGTTGGCAGTCTCCTTACAATGGAATGTCATCTCTGATTTACACTCTAGTGACCACTACCCATGTCGTATTAGTCTCTTGACACAACATACATTTTCCACACGTATGCCCAGATGGCGTTTGGACCATGCCAATTGGAACCTGTACACCCAGTTGGCTGTCTTTACCTACAACGAGCACGACTCAGTGAATAATTTGGCGCAGCATCTCACGGAGACGATTCTCTCTGCTGCTGAACAATCGATTCCGCGGTCGACTACACACCCCCGTCGATTTCCCGTCCCCTGGTGGGCGGAAGAATGTCGGAATGCCATTCGTGCTCGAAGGCGTGCTCTTAGGGTTTTCCAACGTCACCCTACTTTGGAAAACCTAATCGAATACAAGAAAATGCGCGCCAGGTCCAGACAAGTCATTAAGGATAGCAAAAAGTCATCATAGAGCAAATTTTTAGCTTCATTTAACCGACACACACCTTCCTCGGTTGTGTGGGATAGATTAAGGCGTCTTGCAGCTAAAACGACCCAAATACCAATAGCGAGACTAAAAACAGCCACAGGAGCTGTTGTTGATTCATTTGAAGTGGCCAATACCTTTGGTAGTGCTTTCGCACAAGTGTCTAGCTCGGAAAACTACTCCCTTGAGTTCCTTCCAATTAAAACTCAGGTGGAATCTCAAGGCTTATCGTTTTGTTCTAGAAATGTAGAAGATTACAATCGCCTTTTCACCATGGCGGAGCTGGAGCATTCCCTGAAATCTTCGCGATGTTCAGCACCAGGACCGGACGGTATTCATATACAAATGTTACAACAGCTCTCTCCTGAAGGGAAGGCATTCCTGCTCGAGGTCTATAATCGTGTTTGGGTTGACAGTATACTCCCAGAAAATTGGCGGGAGGCCACCGTTATTCCCACCTTGAAGGCTGGAAAGGACCGTCATCTTCCCTCCAGCTACAGTCCTATTTCCCTCACCAGTTGCGTCTGCAAGGTGATGGAACGCATGATCAATGGACGATTGGTATGGTGGTTAGAAAGTCGTAACCTACTGACTAAAATCCAGTGTGGTTTTCGACGACACCGTTCAACTGTTGACCATCTTGTGTCAATATCGACACAGATAATGGACGGCTTTATGAAGAACTGTCAAACCGTTGGCATATTTTTCGATCTTGAGAAGGCTTATGACACGTGCTGGCGAGCAGGGATTCTACGTTCCCTGTATGCCTGGAACATACGTGGACGCCTACCACTTTTCATTCAGGAGTTTATGAAGGACCGCTTTTTCCGAGTAAGGGTCGGCTTGGTTTTTTCTAATTCTTTTGTTCAGGAGGAGGCAGTACCTCAGGGTTCGGTACTAAGTGTCACGCTCTTTGCTATAGCAATTAACTCCATCTCGAAATGTGTTCCACCTGGAGTTTCGTCATGCCTATTCGTAGACGACTTCGCTGTCTATTGCACTTCTCAGCGCACGGCGTTCTTACAACGGCGCCTGCAGCAGTGTTAGGACAACCTTAGAGAATGGAGCGTGAGAAACGGCTTCCATTTCTCAACTGAGAAGTCAATCTGCGTTAATTTCTAGCGCCGTAGGAGACGATTACCACCTTCGCTCCGATTTGGTCCAGATTCACTTCCCTTCGCAGAAGAGACGCGCTTCCTGGGTTTGATCTTGGACAGGAAGCTTAGTTGGTCGTCGCATATTGCACAGCTAAGAGCGAGATGTGACCGTTCCCTAAATATTATGCGAGTACTGAATGGCAAATCGTGGGGAGCGGATCGGACAATTTTGTTGCGAATATATCGGGCATTGGTCCGATCCAAACTAGACTATGGGTGTATTGTTTATTCCTCAGCACGACCAACTCTGCTGAGAAGATTAGACGTCGTCCACAATAGGGGCATCCGCATTGCAACAGGAGCTTTTCCAACAAGCCCAGTGGTGAGCCTTTACGCCGAGTCCGCAGAACCTCCTCTGCAATACCGGCGTGAGATTCTCTTGGCAAATTATGGTTGTGCGCTTAGGTGTATGCCTAAGCACCCAACGTTCGCTTCTTTTTTCAACACTACGCTAAGAGAACGATATAGAAATAGCACCCTTAGTCCTAAGCCTGCGGGGTTCCGTTTCCAAGAGCTCCTAGTGAAGCTTGGAGTGGAACTGCCTGTGATGTTCGGCAAGGGCGAGAGACTTTACCCCCCTTGGCTATCTGGTACGCCCCATGTAGATCTTGGGATGACCATACACCAGAAGTCCACGATGCCTATTTCAAGTATCCGCACGTGTTTCTTAGAATTTTTGTCAGGCTACACTGACCGTCGATATATTTACAGCGATGGATCAAAGAGTACCAACGGTGTTGGATGTGCTTATGTTTATGGAACCGAACCATATACATTCGGTTTTCCAAATAGCACTTCCATTTTTACTGCAGAGCTTTATGCAATTTATCGAGCCGTTTTGTATGTGCGCCGTCGTAAATTAGGTGACTGCTTGATTTTGAGCGATTCCCTTAGTGCACTGCAGAGCCTTTGTCAGTTGTACAACCCCCACCCTATTGTACAACGTATCCAGGATGCCCTCCATGTTTTACACGCTTCTGGCGTTGACGTGGTGTGTGCATGGATTCCTGGTCACGTAGGTTTGCCGGGGAATTAAATGGCAGATTTAGCAGCAAAGACGGCAACTACAGAACCTAGTATTGCCATCTCACGTGTTACTTCGGAAGACTTTAGGCTTGAAGTGCGGAGAGCGGTGCTGTCGTCCTGGCACGACGAGTGGTCATCTCTCCGCGGTAATAAGCTTAGAGAAGTGAAAGAACTTCCGATAAACTGGGTAACTTCCTGTCGCACATCTCGTCGCGATGAGGTTAGTTTGGCTCGATTAAGAATAGGGCACTGCAATTTTTCGCATGGTTACCTATTTAAAAGGGACCCTGCGCCTCTATGTCCGCTGTGTGACAACCTTTTGTCGGTTCGCCACGTGCTGCTAGAGTGTTGCTCTCTAGCGCACCTTCGGGATTCTCTGCAGCTGCCTGCCAGACTTGCAGAGGTCCTAGCGGACGACAAAACAGCGGTTGATAGAGTTTTTAATTTTTTAGCGGAGTGCAATATCAATTTGAGGATTTAAAATTTTTAATTATCTGTTTCTGATTTTGGACATATTTATCACCCTGTTTCATATCTGGCTATTCCCACTGCTTTTTACCTTTGTATATTTTTCATGTTGCTAGTATTTTTATTTTTTGAGTGAAATTTATATCTGGCTATTGCCATGAATCTTTTAAGGGCGCTGATGACCTTGAAGTTGAGCCCCCTTAAACCAAATCAAATCAAATCAAAACCAAGGGTATAGATGAACGAATTCTGTTGTACAATTGTCTTAGATTTTCTACACAACTTTTACACACAATATGAGAAGCAAAATTCTTGTCTTGATCTCCTAATTTGATTTTAAAATAGGCCAGATATAAACTCCTGATAAATGGATGGATGGATGAATGGAGTTTAGCAGCCCGTCGACAACTAGGTCATTTGGGCCAACTCCTGATAAATGTGGTAATGTTTCTTGTCTGCTAATTTATCACATAACAACCACAGATATAACAGAAATTGTTAGGATTGTTCACACAGTCCCTCCTAGATATACCACTTGAGCTTGCCATTTTTTCCACATATAACATTCACAACACAACACAGCTTGAAAAAACACCAGCTGAGATGTTTAAAACTAGACTGCAAATTCCAAGATAAGTTCCTATTTATGTATTATACAATAAATGTTTGAAATAGGTTCAACATTACCTGTACACAGAGATAAACATTGGTACAATATGATGATATATGATTTAGCATGTATGCATGTTTTAATCAACCATGCTGTAGGTAGAATTTGCAGTGATGTTAATACTGGTGTACCGAACTTTCAATTTTGTGTTGAATCAGAACTATTCAAAATCTGTACGTGATGCGCAAAAACTATAATTATTTTCAAAATCGGAACATCCGAATTGATCATTATGATGTAAAATATTCCATGCTGCAAAATCTTCGCAGGCCGGTGTATTATATCTGAAAACCTATTCTTGAAGAAGATTCTCCATAATATTAGAATAGCATTCATAAGTTTCTAGTTTACAGTGCCTGTTATTTCATAAAACAAAATGTTCATTCTCCCAAGGTTCTTGAAAATTACAGGGTAACCTATTTACATTGCGACATATTAGCTTTGTTCACGCCTGATACAATAAGCTTTGTATTGTTGCTGCTCACAACTCAATAGAAAGGGATGCCACAGCCAACAGAGCCTGTGTAGGCACATAGTCAACATGCCTACTCTCAGATGCAAGACAATCCCTTCATTTTCCTGAAACTAATTCACAAATTTAGTATTAACGATGAATATGTTGTTGTTGTTGGCTAATATTGCATTTCTGACAATGAAGTCATTAATCCTCTTGCTCTCCAATATTTTTCACTGATGGATGGGGCACTAGAATTGGCCGGGCATATTTGAAGGTGGTCTCGGTCCATTTCCTCTTGCAGATCACATAGAGCACAGAGTGGTGAAGAATATGCCCCAATTCTGTTTAAATGTTTTGCCGGACAATCATGCCCTGTAATCAAACTGAAGGTTGCAACTGTTGTTTTTCGAGGATACTCAGGAATTACTGTTTGAATGTTTGGTAGTTCTCATGTTTTATTTTTTTGATTTTTCATAGTAATATTTTGCAATAATTCTTTTGAATTCAGAATTGACCAATCTTTTAGCTGCATAAAATGGTGGATTAACTATAGATTTCTGTACACTGTTGGTATCCTTTTTTGCAAGAAAATCAGCTTTCTCATTACCACTCAGTCCACAGTGAGCTGGTATCCATTGGAAGACTAGGTGTTTTTGAAGTGCTGTTAGATGGGTAAGGATTTTCCAACATTCCAT
Organism: Tenodera sinensis; assembly: GCA_030765045.1. Taxonomy (NCBI): domain Eukaryota; kingdom Metazoa; phylum Arthropoda; class Insecta; order Mantodea; family Mantidae; genus Tenodera; species Tenodera sinensis. Next base: position 346,353,504 of record CM060964.1, read on the forward strand.
AATTGTTTGGTTATTTGGTGACAACTTGGAAGTAGTTGCTATATTTGTTGTCCTGGAACCTGAGAGAATAAATGCTTGATGAAAATGTGAGATTCTATACAAAAGCATTTGTAGGGCCATTTGAATTGCTTCAATTTCTTCATCAAAGTTTATAGTTCCATAACTTAAAGATTTGCAATAGGAAAAGGGGTGACATGTGCCTCCAGCCTCTGCTCCATCTTTGTTTGATATAAATGATCCATCAGTATAAATATGGAGCCATTCATGTTCCGGAAATCTAGTATGGATTGTCTCTAATGCCAATAATTTTAGAACATTAGTTGGAGCATCACTTTTCTTAACTTCTTCTGTCAAGATTAAATAATATGTGATGTCTAATGTTTGTGTTGGATTGACTTTATATATAAAGTTTTCCTTTGAATTAGGAAGGTATACATTCTCCTTGATGTCTTGAATTTTGGAAAGAAAGCTCTCCTGGGTCTTTAGTGTATACGTAAACTTTCTCTTGTTCCATGTATTGAATAGGAGTCTGATCAACTTTTCGTGTTGAATAAGAGCTGCTTCTTCTATTTCATATTCAATGGGGTATTGGTTGGTTAGTATTTCTATAGCTGGTATTGGTGTGGTTTTGATAGCAAACACATTTGTTCCCCCTGCCGTGCAGTTGCTGCCACACTTGCCGACACCTCCAACCCTGAAAGAAACCTAGTTGGCTGGAGAATGAAATGAAATGAATTAGGCAACGAGGTGGAGGGACAGAAAATTCGGAGAGTAAGGAAATCCTTCCCAGCGTTCGCCTGGCGACCTGGGGAAACCTCCAAAAAAAAAAACACGAGTCAGGATGGTTGGCTACAGGGATCAAACCCGCAACCTCCCAAATGTGGGCCACAGATGTTACCACATCAGCCATCCTATTCGGTATCCACTCCCTTTGGTAGTATGGCCACTGTTTTCTAAGCTGAGATAAATGCAATTTTAGCCTGTGTAATACATATAAATACTTTTCCATGCAAATGGGTGGACATTAGAAAGTGTTCAGATAGCACGGTAGCTTTGAAAGCCCTAAATGTGGCCAAAACCACATCCAAACTGGTATGGCAATGCCAGAGAATGTTAGATAGACTCTGTGCCAGTTGCTCAGTTTCCTTTACATGGATGTTTGGGCATACTGGTATTAGAGGTAATGAACTGGTAGATGCCTGGTGAGGAGCGGTGCAAGTCTGGAATTTAAAGGATTCAAGCATCTTCCAGAAGTGTCAAGTATGAGACAATTCAGCTCATGGTTCTGGCTCTTCTTGAGACCAGGAGTAAACAAACTGCTGCCAGACAAACCCATGATTTCAATGTGGGACCAGGTGGCAAACTGAGCGTGCTTCTCCTGAACTTAATTGGATCTAGGCATAGGTGTATTGTTGGCTATTTGGCTGGCCACAACATGCTATACAGACAATTACACATAATGGGGCTCATAGAAAATCCCATGTGCAAGAAAGGTGGGATGGACTTTGAATCCTCCCCACATACACAGTGCTTCAAAAGGTTACTGAAAAACTTATGAAACAGAAAGAGTAGACAAAATAGAGTAACTTTCGACTAGGAACCCTTGTTCCCAAACATGATCCTGAGTCAGTACCAATGATAATACTGTTAAGTTGTAATACAACATATTTTGAATGGGCCAAGATACCTGATCTTCTTGGAACAAGTTTTACCAAAGTTGTTAGAAGATGTACCACTTGCTGTATGCCAGCAAGCTTGAATGCAATTGAATGGAGCGCCACATGTTGACATCATATCCTTAATGTTGGATCGGAAGATGAGGACCACTTGCATGGTCACCCTGTTCCCCGGACTTAACACCACTTGATTATTCCTTTTGAGGGCATAACAAAGCTGTGGTGCATCAGACACCAGTGGACGATCGAGAAACACTAGTAGCCAGAATAGCTGTGGCATCCAGCAAACTTTTGCACGTGTGCCAAAGCTTTATTTGATAGTGCAATGCCTGTATTCATTGTGGTGGCAGTGTGTTTGAACATATTTAATAACCTATTACACTGAACCCCGTGCATAATAAAGTTGTTGTTAGCTAATGCTGGATTTCTGACAATGAAGCCATTAATCCTCTTGCTCTCCAATATTTAATATATTGATAGAGCAATAGCAGTATAGTAACCGATTTTTAGAGAGCACCATATTTTTATGTTTTGGCGGTCACATCGCTCTCTCACAACTCCCAGAATGTCTGGAGGACCACACCTGTCATTGGTTTACGGGTCTCACCGACCTGACCGGGAGAATTAATAAAATAAATTCACCGACCATATCCTCTGATTACCAATCAGAGGACGTATTACATGCCATGACAGGTCAGCATGTTAGGGGTTAAGAGTTTATAGAGAAATTAGAGAAACGGAGAGGTTGGAAGAATAAAGACTCCCTAGCCCTCGGTAACCCTAATAGCATCGGGGTCGGAAGAGAACAAGAGATGACCAAGGTAAGGTCAGATAGAAAAGTTACAGTAAGGAGCAAAACACCAGGAAGTGGAAGTAATGTTCTGCTCAGCTTGGGTACCTTGTGGTAGCTATTCACATATCCCCTAGACGGAGACCCCTGAGTAGTTGTTAAATTATATTGATTATAAAAAGAACAAAAAACAGAAATTATGGGACCACACTGTAAACTTAGAGAAGTGAAATTTGAACCTGCATGCTCTCTGTCATGGCATTCCATTTCTATGATCTACACTACTTGACCACATCTCCAGCTATACTTAAGACTGCTACAGGGAGTCCTAGTGTCTTACTCAAACAGGTGCTTTTGCTCATCCTCTGAAATTTGGTATCATCTGCAAGGGACATAATCCGAAGTGGAACTTAAAACATATTCTGCCTTTCAAGAATGCAGCCATTCCTTTTTTTTTTTTTTTTTTGAGTAACTGCGCCATCAGTCACACCAGTTGCTACCTAGGGGATTGAAATAATATGGGAGAAACTGACTGTAAGCAACATTGGAAAATTTGAAAAAGTTAAATCAAGATTGCTAAAGAAAGCCATTGGGGCAGGTAAGAGTGCACCAAGCAGAATGGTGTATATGCTCAACAGGAAAACCTTCTTCCTGGAAGTCTTAATAATGTATACAAGATGTTACTACCTCAACAAGAACTTACATCAAAGCAACAGCTAGGACAAGCAAAAGGAAAGGGAGATGGATACCAATTTCTTCAGAACAGATGCCATGGTATACCAGGAATGGACCAACAGCCACCAAAAGCAGAGGCATGCAATCATACCACCACAAAATGTGCACAAGGATAAATTCTACCAAGCAGACAGCCAATATGTATGTAAAGTGTGAACTGTACCACTTCAACAAATGCAAAAAAAGGAACCCAGACTGAATGAACATATAAAAGCCACCACATAGATACTGAATGCTCTCTTGAGTGCACCTATTACTTATTATTATAAAGCTTATCTACACACGGTTTGTAGCAATTAGAACAATCAATTATCATTGATTGGCCTGATATATGGAAATAAGAGAGCCATTAAAGATATTTCAACTTTTAAAAAATAAAATGTGACAAATTAGTTCAAATTTTCTAAAAAAGGATACAAATTGAAAAAATAACAAACCTGGTATGTATCAAACTGTTTACAAGTTTACATTGAAAAGTGTATAATATAATTTGGAGCTCAAGTATAGGGGCACTTCAAATATATATTAAATACATATAAAGGGGCTACGAATATCTGATTCCTCCATCACACAGCTATTTGCTGTTGCCAAGCCAATTCCGCTAGGCCGGCCACATACTTAAACAAATGCTCTGTATATGTAGTAGTCTATTTATTGCCACAGCTACAAACTATGATTTCAGTCCAAATATTAACCTCTACCAAGATTTGTTAATGAGCTGAAAATTACATTGCAACCAATAAAGTGTATTACGGCTTAACAGAATATCATAGGTACTGACTCGGGATCATATTTAAAAACATAGTTTCCTGGTCGAAAGTTATTCTATTTTGTCCACACTTTCTGTTCCTTAAGTTTTCAGTAACCTTTTGAAGCACTCTGTATATCTTGCAGATGCAAAGCATTCACTATTCACCAATATGTTTTCTTAGGCTCCTTCGTGGAGTCTGACAATATAAAAGGGATTGACATCAAGGTTGTCCATTTTATTAGGACTGTCAAACTTGAGTGGTCACCTACCATCTGTTCACCATCTCATGGTTCTAGGGGAATGGAGGGAACAGGAGAGACATTCCAGGTAGTGTATACCGAGTTGCCAACTTAACTCCAATCTTATTTGCGCTGTGATTCCTCAATGCTAATTTCTCTTAATTTCAGTTGTAAAATCATACTTGTCACCAGTTTTATGTCAGAAGTAATGGTAAAAGTAATATAGAAGCAGATAGCCCTCCGCCTAGGAGTGCTGTGAAATCTACTATGATATTGTGGTTGCGGAACAAAGGGGTTCAGAGTGACAGTTCTATGTGTAAAACAGATCTTTATAGGATGATTGAAACAAACGAACCTAAACCAGGCACCCTTTTGGTTTTATTGGGGCTCATTGTCATTTATTTTCCCCCATACGTGTGTGATTACAGTCCCATAGAACTAACATAGACCAAGGTAAAATAAATGCTTAAAGGAATGTAACAGGTGACTAATTCTTACAGGAATTGCACATTTCATGCTACAGGATATATCACTTGAGACTGGAACAGACCAGCAGGATTTTTGAAAAATATAGAAAAGGTAGAAAGTGATAGTGGGAGAAAGACCTAAGAGTTGAAAACATTATTTACATTTTATAAGCTAAACATACTCCATGAACTGAAAAAACATTTAAATTGAGCTACTCTGGGCAAGTTCTTTGCTTTAATCTAGCATAAATATGCATTCCAGGGTTGACACCATTATCACAAATACAATTAGAAACATATCCTTCAGACATCGCTGTATATCTGGAATTGTTTACTGATGTACTAGCTGGCTGCAGTCCTGCCAGGGACAATGAGATAGTGAACTATCCCTGTAGTACATACCTCAAACGAGGCCACTCAGTTTTCATTAACACATATTCTTTGAAACCCACTGAGTTTACTGGTAAATTGCTTCACACAAAATTAAAGGTTGGTTCACAACAATCTGATAATGAGCACAGGAAGGTATTTTGTTGATCAGCTTATCAATAGAAAGTGGAGGTTAATATTGTGCATAGGGAATTCATTTGTTTCTAACTGACTAACATCTTTTCTAGCTTGTGACTAGAGAAGCTCTAGCAGCTGTTTCATGGCACAACAGCTTCGAATGATTTTGATACCGAAATTTAGATTTCAAATCGAATGGGCTTGATAAAGATACGTTTTAGCTTAATTGCCGGATGTGAGATTTGCGATAAGTGTTGAGTAATAACATAGGTAGATAATAGAGTAGGAAGTGTTGTAAGGTGAGCAAGATATGAGTAAATAATAGTCGTTAAATTTGTAGGATAAACACATTATTGGTTTGAAATTAACGAGTCATGACGTCATACCACATAATTGGAAATTCAGGTCTGCCAATCTTAAAAGTCGCGCGATATGTTTAATAAAATATAAAGAAAACATCGTTTAATCATAAAAAGGTAACTAGATATTCGAAATTCAAAAAGGAACATGTTTTAATAGAAAGGGACATTTATAAATTGGGAAAAGGAATGAAATAGCATTTTGGATACGAGTCTTTCTTTTGGATGACGCCATGAAATTTAAAATCGGAAAGAACGTTTTCTTAGCGTGGGGACGCCAGGAAGCGTGATCACTCGCCCCAGACCGGTAGCGGACGTTGTGGTGTACACACGTGAGTGCGATTCCTCTGCAAGTATATATAAGTATCGAAAGTCGGTATAACTCCCGAAAATGTCAAAAGAGTAAAAAAATAAATAATCTACGAAAGTTCTTCTGGAGTAATCTATAAAACATACCTACGCATACCCTGGATTAAAGAGATTTCATGCTGAACTAGCCGGAGCAAACATCACCATTCCGCATCAAAGGGCGACACAACGTGAATCACCATCATCTCATATATTCCGCTACAATTTCCACACTAAGGGAAGTGCCTCAACTCAAACAGCTAAAACCAATTGGAAATACATTGAAAATATAATGTACCTGTTTGTATAGCTATTGACGTCATTCATCTGTAAAATTACGTGTGCAGTCGCTAGCACCATCTGAACATCAACGTACTGGCCTCACTGCGCTGTAGTTGTACAGACAGTATGAGCATGACTGTTGCAGTGTTCAGTAGCAAACTGCACATACTGGCATCAAACGCGAGTAGGTTGAAGCCAATTAATCCTGTGAATGTTGTTAACCTACTGCATGGGAATGTGCACAGTTTGAATAGGCCACAGAATGTGGATTAGTAATCCACTATTGGCACGTTCAAGTGTGAGCTTTTACAGATTATTTCACAGCCTCCAATTTTGATGTTTTATTTCCCTTGAGGCGGCCTGGTTCTTGCCTTTTGTGTGTCATATAATCTAATATTATCTTGTAGTTGGATTTTGAACAAATGCAGTTATAACAGTTTATAAGTTTTCTCTAAGAATGGTAACTACAATTAAAATAATACTCATAAATATTGTTCAATGTTTGGTCATCAATACACTGTAGCACACTGCGTCGTGACATTTTTGGGGGTGAAAGTGCGTATTCACTTTGGCTTGCAGTTCTTTCATTTGTTGGAGAGGAAGCTCCAGAACTGTCAGAACTCTCATACCCATGTGCAGTTTCTTCTCCGCCATCATACTCACAATCACTATGCATATCCAATGTGTCAGTATGTATTTCTATTAAATCCCTATAGTATTTATGTATTCTGATGTCTCATAACATGCATGCAAACGGCTCATCCTCCACGCCAATTACATACTCATTATCTGGTGTGTAAGTTCGACGTACCTTTCTGCACAGCAGATTGACAAAGTTTACAGGGTTAATTGGCTTCAGCCTACTCATGTTTGATGCCAGTATGTGCACATTGCTACTGAACACAGCAACGGTCACGCTCATATTGTCTGTACAGCTATGGTGCAGTAAGGCTAGTACACTGACCTTCAGGGGGAACTAGCGGCCACACACATAGTTTTACAGATGAATGACTTTGATAGCTATTTGAACAAGTACAACACTATATTTAAAATGCAATTCCAATATGTGTTAGCCGTTCGAGCTGGGTTACTTCCCTTGTGAGAAGTCTAATATGCACAATATGAATCTAACATGTAGTGCCTGGAAATGAAAACAAGGCCAGTGGTTGTGAACCAGCCTCTAATGTATGTATATTGACTTGACAGTAACCTTCAGCATTTCCTGTGTGCATCTCATCTCCGCTACACCAAAACCTCAAAGTTTGAAGTTAAATTCTTTTCATGAACTGTTTAAGTAAGGGCAAACGGTGTGTCAAATCCAAAAGGGAAGGGTACTGTGTCTAAACATAGCTGACCCTCTGTTGGAGCAGTAGCATAATGCGATTCATAATTTCCAAAAGCTAGATACACTTTGAAGAGTGAAAACTGAGTCCATTGACAATACCTTTTCAATTTTCCAGAGCATGTTTTGGAGCATTATCAGCTATACATAGACTGATATTGGGTGATGAAGCTGATCTATCTGTGGACTGCTCTGGTGGTGGTTCCAATGGATTGCTTTGGGGAATGTCAAAATTGAATATCATGTAAATATCTTAAACAAAATAATTATTTTTTGAAGAAATCCAAATTAAGATGCTGAAAACTCCCAGGGAATTTTTTTCTAAAAGTGCTTTATTTTGATTCAGGGGATCTCAAAACAGGGCAGAATGCAATACAGTACATTAGAAATAAAGTACAGTGGAATCCCAATAACTTGATCTAATGTGGTCTTAGAGGCTGTTGAGTTACCAAAATGTCCAGTTTTATGGAATAAGGGGACTGTTAAATGATGACGTAGAATTCCACGGCCTCTGTCTATCACTTATTTTTTGTTTCTGGCATGGGCCACATCTTGTTGGAGGAGAAGGAACAAATAGGATCATGAGTGGGATGGAACATCGAGGCCAATCAGAGTAGGCAGTGACTAATTGGATGGGTCTTTTGCAGTTGCCCATTGAAGAAGCCGAACATAGTTTTGTGGTGAAATGTCAGCATAATTTTTAAACTTTTAAAAAAGCCAAAAAGATGGGACCTATACTGGAAACAAGAAAGAAGTAAGGGGTCTGTTGTTCACAATTCATAACATAATACATGTTTTAGGACAATATAGGAAGTAGAAAAGTATAACACATCCTAAAAACAATTACTGTAAGAGTACATTTAAAAATATGTTTATACTTACATAAACTAGAGAAGAAATAGCCAGTCCCTTGCTGCCTAAACAACAAATGAAGTGCCACGTATTACTTTCTCAAATTTACAAGCTTTCAAACTCTTCCTTTGCTTTAAACTATGAGCACCGCTCTTTCCACATACCAAGACTCGATTTCGGACTCCTTTTTTCCACCCTATTATTATACTTATTCCTAAATCTATGGCAATTTTGTTAATATATTCCTCTTTGTTCAGTCTTTTAATGTATCCAATTTAATTTCTATTGACATATTAGCCTATTTTTTTCTTCTCATTCAACATTTTCACTGGCAAAAACAGCTCAACATAACAGTAACAGTAAGCCTGAAATGTTGGAAGCTGCACTGTAACCAGAAATATGTAACTGAAAGTTTAGCTTATCATGTACAGAGCTATTTTTAGAAGTGGCGAATGACCTTGCTAGGATCTGCATGAGTGACATTATGCAAATTGATGATGGGAGTAATGTCTCTTGTTTTCTTCCTTGAAATAAACAAGGCACTGCGTGATTAAGTACAGTGTGCACCCACATTATCAGCAGTGTTCCACAATGTTTACTACATGGAAGTCAGAAATATAACCTGACATCCTTGTGGTCTTATAAACACAAAAGTGAACTCGACCATAAACCACTATGCAATTCATCACATCCAAAAAATACCTCTGTACTGGTAAAGCAATAAACCTTCAAACATGTATCTTTTTATAAGCTAGTAACAGTGATGTGGATCTAAATTATAGTGAAAAATCTGATGTGTTGCACTCACATGACTTTCTCTACTCTTGTACTAACCATTCTTACAAACTCTTATTCCTATATCTTCTTTGTGTTAGTTGAGATAAACATTTGTACAAATTATCTTATTGCTTATTTCCTTGTATGTGCAAGGGAAATATTGGAATACAGTAGGCTTTGAGCGATAGTTGAATATTTTAAGGCTTTGTGGTCCCGTTCTCTTTGCACGCTTTTCATATAAAAAATTAACAACGATGTTCCATTGCACGAAAGTTCTAAGTTTTCTGAAACTGACACACAAAACAAGGAATATCTCTGAAATGGTTCACTCTACAAAAAAATTTATTGAGACATAAATTGTGTATTTTAGCAAGATTTACATTTCTGGTAAAGTAAGATTTTGTCTATCTCTTATGATTTACGAGTTATTCAAAATTCATCCAGACTAAACAGGACTACATAGGCTATAGCCAGAAAATTCAAAAAATACATTTCATTTGTCATAAAAATATCTCAAACATATGACATTTGAATCAAAATCATTAGAGCCATTTTCAAGAAAATTAAAATTTTCGAAAAATTTTCCATGTAAAGGGTAGTGTAGGGTGGGGCCATTTTCTTCAAAATCTTTGTGTCGCATCCTTGAAAGACATTAAACTTAAATACCAACTTTGGTTTTAACTGAGTTTTCGTTTTTTAGTTATGCTGTCCACAGACTGACAGACACACAGACTGACACACACACAGACCTTTTTCCAAAAATGCTTTTTTTGGATTCAGGGGGCCTCAAAACATATATTTCTAGTGAAATCTCGACATCAAATTTTTGGGTGGAATACAATATTTCCGCTACTTACCAATAGAGAAAATAAAAATTAGTTGGGCTGAAACACAGAACATCACTTATATATAATTAGTCTTGACATGGAAGAGAAAGATACAGTCGCCGCAATTGAAATCTTTACATTGTTAGTGCAAGGAAAATCTTTACGTAGACAATGTGCTCAGTTTGTTCTTCTCAAGCCACTATACAAAGGAGCGGGCGGAGCTGCAAATCACGTGATTCTTGAGTGCACAGTAGCAGCTTGCTTCTATTAGCAGGCCAGGTCTCAGTCACTCGCTGGTATTTGTACAGAGTGTTCTGTTTGCAGTTTGTTGTCGTTATTAAATTTTTAACCTGAGTGCCATTTTTAAAGTTGTGTATTTCTCATTATAATACAAATAATGGGACGCAAGAAGCTCACTTCTGAGGAGAAGACTTGTGCTTTAACTCTATTGGAAGTAGGTACCTCTGTGATTCGTGTAGCTGTCAATCTAAAGGTTTCAAGACAAGCTAAAAATAGCAGCAGCATCTTTTTTACCTGGCAATACACCAAGATGAAAAATCAGCTCAGGTGGTAAAAGAAAGACTTCAACAAGAACTGGTGACCTGCTAAAATGTGAAGTGATGGCTCATCCATGGATTACAGTGGCAGGGTTAAAGAAGAAACACCCAGATCTTCTCAACAATGTCGCAATAAGGACCATTCAACATCGACGTCAAAAAGACTTAGGTTTACCAAGTCGGTGTGCAGCCAAGAAGCCTCTTCTGACTGAAGCTATGAAGAAGAAAAGGATAAATTTTTGCAACACATATCAGCACTGGACATCAGAGGACTGGCACAAAGTAATGTTTTCTGATGAAAGCACTTTCAAACTGGTCAGAGGAAAGTCCAAAATGGTGAGGAGGCCAAAAAATGTGTCACGATATGATCCAAAGTTTACTGTCAAAACTGTTAAACATCCAGAAAGTGTGATGGTATGGGTGCTTTTAGTGGCAATGATGGTAGAGGTGGCTTGTACTTTCTCCCAAAGAATATCACAATGAAGGGAAGTAGCTATTTAGAAGTGTTACAACAGCATTTGTTCACATTTTGGCCAATTCACCAGTGTCAGCACTTCATGCATGATGGTGCCCCTGCACATAGGACAAAGCTGGTTCAGAAGTTCCTGAAAGATAATAATATACCTGTACTTGAATGGCCTGGTAACTCTCCTGACCTAAATCCGATAGAAAATGCTTGGAATCAAATGAAAAATAAAATAGAAGAGCTGCAACCATCAATTATTAAGGAGCTACAGGAAGTGTTGAAGAAGTTGTGGGTGGAAATGGACAAAAAATATTTTGAATATCTAGCAGGCTCAATGCCTAGGAGACTCATGAAAGTGAGAAAAGTTAAGGGAAATATGATCAAGTGCTAATTGCATACAGAAGTTAAAAATAAAACCATGTAAAGTCGGTATTTGTTGTTTTTATTACCTTGTGAAGATTTTAAATTGCGGCGACTGTACTTTGCCATTTTTGGACTTAACAATAATTAGATGCCAAAATAAAATCAGTTTTAGTACCTACAGAAAACCTAGCCATTCAGAAAACTACTTAAAAAATAACAGCTACAGCCTAGTCCCACAGAAACTTGCAGTCCTAAACAGTTTATCTTAGAGATTGGTTTTTACCCCATTATCAGAAGAAGAATACAAAAAAGAATACAAGCACATAGTCAGCATAGCAATTAATAATGGATTCAACAAACAAATGATTGACAAGAAAATAGCACAATTCAAAAAACAGAAACACTTGAAAGAGATCACTAAACTTTCAACAAAAAAGCAATATGATTTTCAAAAAAATTCAGTTACCATCCAAGTAAGCACTTCAAATTCCACAACATCTTCAAAAAATACAACATTATCTTGGCCCCACAAAATAATTTCAGCATAGAGATCTCACTGTGCAACAAGTCAACAGACCAGATACCACAGAACAAAGAAGCAGTAATCTATCAAATCAGTTGCCCGCATTGTGACCAGATTTACATAGGGAAAACCAAGAGGGATTTAGAAACCAGACTAAAAGAACACATTACACGCATCAAATACAAACAGGTGGATAAATCTTCAGTTGCATATCATATTTTTTGGCCATGCAACTGCGTCGTATCTTGTTTGAGTTTAAGGAGCCTATATATTTATTTTTAATGTTAAATTAATAGCCCTCTTCTTCTCGTTCTTGGTCCTCTTGTTCTTAACTTGGCTGTTTTTGAGACTGCTTAATAGGTCGTGGGAAAAATGAGTGGTTATCTTAGAATGGATTGAAATAAGGATTAATAAAAATGAAATGAAGGAGAAAAACAATTGTACTTTTATTACAATGTTCAGCAGCTAAAACTTGAATACTGTACATTATAAATATAGACCGACTTTCAATAAATATGCCAAATGATTACTTATTACTTATTGTAATATATGGAAATATTTATTTAAATTGGAAATATCTTATTATGCACGCGATACCGTCTCACAACCACAACATTACACCCCACATAAAACTTTTAAAAGCTACAAAAGACGCTGCAGAGTTGGATGCTTGGGAAAAAATTCATATAATAAAAAACAAGCTCCATGTAATGAACTTTGATTTGCCTCCACAAAACCCTTTATGGAAAGAGGTAGAACTGGAACTTAAAAATTCAATGCCACAACTGGGATTTGAACCACAGAACTTCCGCTTACCGGGCGGCTGCTCTACCACTGAGCTATTGTGACAAACTGCCAGAATGGCATTAAATTCTCAAACCAGTTTGTATTTCTCCTGGTAAACCACAATGGCTTGTGTGTTTAAAAACACCAACAGTAAGTTTGTTGGCATAAATAAATAAATAATAATTACCCTTTATGGAAGTTTATCAGCTCGCCGCTAGATGTCATCTCAACCTACCATACATCAAACAATATCAACAAGAACTAGTTGTTTTATTCTGATGATTGGAGCAAGTTAAGCTCTTGAAACTGGTCAAGACTAATTACATGGAAGTGATGTTCTGTGTTTCAATACAACTCATTTTTCATTATGATTTACATCAAATAAGTGCTTGTGCTATGTATCCACATTATTAGTGGCAAGCTTCTGATAATTACAGTAAGTTTAACAATAAAGCTCGTACCGTAGCACAGTTGGCAGAGCACCTGCCTGCTGTGCAGGGGGTCCTGGGTTCAATTCCCGGCAGAAGGGTAGGAATTTTTCTCCAGCCAGGATTATTTCTTATCCTTTCCTGAGTCTGGAAGTATAATGGTGGTGCCGTGGCTGAGTGGTTTGACCGCTCAGCTACCATGTAGGTGGGACCCAAATGTGGTATTCGTGGTGGACGAAGAGGCGTCTGGGTGGGTTTTCTCCAGGTTCTCCAGTTTCCCCTGCCATTCATTCCACCAATTGCTCCATTATCACCCTTCGAATCATCCATTTCACCTGTGTTTCATATCATTCTCTTCCTCACTATCATACCTGGTGCTTGGCTGACCACCTACATCCAGGTGTTCACTCTGTCCAGACAAGAGGTCCCTCTGCTCCCTGACAGGCGTCTGACCCTAGGCACTGGCTTGTAAGCCCTAGGGGGTGTAAGTCCTACATACGGGGAAGCTAATCAGGGAAAGAAGAAGTTTAACAATAAAAGCAAAAAAGGTCGAGTTACATGGATTGTCAAGTTATCAGGATTCTACTATACTTGAAGTATTAATAGAGGATAAACCTAAAACAGACATAACTGAGCATTGGGTGACTGTGAATTAAGAGTTAAGATTCACTGTATAACAAATGTGAAACATTTTTATGTCCTCTAGATGAAACTATGATTCTGTATACACAAAAGGTGCTTGATTTATACATGAAAACCAAAATGGTCGGTCACGTACCCTTTTTTTTTAGGAGACTCACTTTTCATATTTATACAAGGTAGTGAGAGAGCGAAATGTAAGTGAGACTACTTACATAAACACATACAGTAAAATTGTTGTTTTGTATACTTTTGCTTGCAGGCATATGGTGGAATGCCCCTGATGGCAGACCAACAGTATCCAGGTGGAAAATTTTCCCATACTCATCGCTAACTGTGCCGAGGTTTTCAAGTGTTAAGGACATACTACAACCTACATGAAAAAATTTCCACCATGTCATGAACAAAATTTATGGTTTCTAACTTCTACTTCTCAAAATTTTTGTCATAAGCAACTAATTTCTCAGCCAATAAAAACCCTTTCTTTAAACTTTGTCGCACTTAAATGATTGAATTTGGTTCTGAGATGCAAGAAAGCCAATCCTTCTCTCTCCAGCGCTTTTACAAAAATCTAAAATAAGAATAAATTAGAAACTAAAAGCTTCACATATCTTATTAATGTTATTAATGTTCCAATGCTGACTAGTTTCATGTTGTATCCAACTTATTTTCAAAGCTATCCAAGCAAGTTACCATAGTTACTGATTCTCAACTTAAAAGATCTATTTGTTGCCAAATAGATAAGTGAAGGTTTTAGTTTCTAATTTGTTTTTAATTTAGATTCTGTTGCATCACTGTTAATAGCTTCAATTTTCCTTGATTTTACAAAATTGTTAATTGAACCAAGCTTAATGTGCAATGGTGAAAGAAATACTCAATGCAGATTGATGTGGAGTTTTTAATGCCAGGGATGTTGTTGTTGTTGTTTTCTAGTGCCTTGCATCTGGCAATGAAGCCATTAGCATTCGTGCTTTCCAATACTTTTGAACTGTAGTTTCTTCTGATCTTAATGCTTCACAGGTCTTCAAGTGTTCTTCATTCATTTCTGCTGGATCGTTACACAGGACACATATTGGTGAGGCTGAGATACCTATTCTGTAGAGATGACTTGCCAAGCAGTCATGATTTGTCAATAGTCGGAAGGCTGCAACAGCTGTTTTCCTTGGTCTCTGGGGGATTATATCTGGATTGGAAAGTAGTGTAATCCATTTTTTATCTTTGGCATTTGTTTCTATTTCTTCTAGGTATGAATGACAAAAATTTTTAATGATCAAGCGTTTTATTGAGGAATATGAGAAATTGAATTTAGACTTTTGTGTTATTGTTGTGGCTTTCTTTGCAAGTGAGTCTGCAGCTTCGTTCCCCATGACTCCACAGTGTGCTGGAATCCATTGGAGATGAACAGTCTTATTAACTTTTTGGAGTTGTGTTAACATTTTGTAGCATTCTCTAATTTTTGTTGACTTCTTTGTAGTATTTGAACATATTCCCTGAATTGCAGCTTTAGAATCCGAAAGAATTACTGCCTTGTTAAATTTATTTAAGGGAAGATTTAATAATTGTCGGAGAGCAATGTATATAGCCTCTATTTCTCCATCATAATTTGTTGTGTCTCTGCCAACAGAATGATAAAAGGAAAAATGTGAACATGTAACTCCAGCTCCAGTAAGGTTTTCCTTCGAGGATCCATCAGTATATATGTGCAGCCATTCTTCTGTGGGATACCTAGTATTGATTGTTTCCAGAGCTAGAAGTTTTTGTATTTCTTTTGGTGTGTCTGATTTACTTATTTCCTCTATTAATTCCAAATTGAAGGTAGGTTGCAATAATTCCAATGGATTTTCTCTAATAAGTAGATTTTCTCTGGTGTTAGGAATGTTCAATTTGGATTTAATCTGTGTTACCTTTTCTAGGAAACTACTATGAGTTTTAAGGATTGAAGGGGGGAGGTTCTCTTCTGTATGCCAGATGAGGCTCTGGGGACCGAATCACAGCGGTATAACTGTTTCATCTAAAATGGAGGAAATGTCATTTACATATGTGCTGCCCTATCACAGCACAACAGCGTCCCTCAGAGGCACATGAGGGGAAGGTCGGTGGATCCAAATATCATCTATTTAGTCCTCCCGGCTAGGTCCGATGGACCCGTTGACCAACGATAGGTGTGGTCCCCCTTGCAAAATGGGGGTTTAAGTCGGGTGATGTAACTGCCACATTGTAAAACTGGTGCCCGTTAAGAAAACAGTTACATGAAAGCCACATACATGAATATGCCAGGGATGTAATTTGGGTAATGTTGCTGAATACAGGCTTAGGGAGCATGTAACACAGAGCGACAATTTATGACAAATGAATGTAGCCAGTGGTAGTACCACTTAAGTTGTACGAGATGCAACACAGGAATTGTGTAGTTGGCAATGTGTATAAGCAAATTAACCACATAATCATACAACCTCAAGTAACTATGAAATCATAGAAATGTAGTTGTGCAGTATGCAGATAACCTTAAATGGGAATATGTTTCTAAATATATTTGTAAATATGAAAGAAACACAAAGTTGCATTTCAGGAGCTTAAACTGTGTAACCTGAAATGACTATGAAATTATAAGCTCGCGCAGTTATCCAGTACCTAGATAACCTTAAATTGGAATATATTTCATAATGTACGTTTATAAAACAAATATGTTTTATAAGAGTTACATGGGGCAGGTGCATGGGCATCGGCAGACCTTTTTTCAGGGAGGGACAAAAGGTTGGAAGTTTGCAATCAAACAATACTAATTCTTATTCTGTTACCAAAAACCATAAAGGGTATGAATTACACCGTTCTGCATGGATTTTGCTTTTTTGAAGTGAATGAGCATTCCTGAATCACATTTTCACACTGATTGCAAAACTGAAATCTGTTTGAGAGGCAGAACTGGAACTTAAAAATTCAATGCCACAGCTGGGATTTGAACCACAGACCTTCGGCTTACCAGGCGGGTGCTCTACCATTGAGCTACTGTGACAAACTGCCAGAATGGCATTGAATTCTCAAACCAGTTTGTATTTTTCCTGGTAAACCACAAACGCAGTCTCACATCAGAGACAATTACCCCAATGGTGACTTACTATTGCAAGTACTTTATGTCCCAGGATTAAATAACCTTCAGATGGTTATGTTGGCATAAATAAATAATAATACCATCTGAAATCTGTTTTTGTGTACCACGTCAGAATTTTTTGCAGTTCAAAATGTTACGTTTTGAATATTTTTCATAATCCTCATACTGTAGTAATATTACTGCATGCTTATCGTTTGTTAGAAAGGATTAACAGCTTATAATTTCAACTTTATTACTTAAAATATGAAATAATATAACTATTACTATGTTTATATATATATTAAAATCTAACTATATCTGCCATAGGGGATGTACAAAAGTTTGTCATGGTGATAAGACATGCAATGTTTATTCTTGGATATGTTTATCTACAGTATCAGATACGTTGCCATCTGTGTCCAGTAGCACTGAAACTGAATCTCCAGTGGATCATACTTATGAACCAGATAACTCTGATGAGGATAGATGTTTTAATCAAAGTGAGCTTAATAATTTAGTGAGGGATTTAAATTTGCCTAAAGAATCAGCAGAATGTTTAGGCTCTAGGTTAAAAGAAAAGAAAGTGTTAGCTGAGGGTACACATTTTTCATGGTACAGGCATAATGAGAAGGCACTTGTCCCCTTTTTTGCTGAAGAAGAAAATTTTGTGCATTGCCAAGACATCCCTGCTGTTTTCAGATGATATAACCAGTGGCGGCTCGTTCACATTTGTTTAGAGGAGGAAAGAATTTAACTGCATAAAATTATAAAACCTTGAATAACAGTTCATGCAAAAATCGCATAAGGGTAAAATGCAATACCTTTTATTGATAGAAGAACTCTGCTCTTCGCTGTTTCGCTGTCGCAAAATCTGTCATTACTTTATCATGCCATTTTGGATCTTTTTCCAGCTGCAAAAACAAGTCTTTTTCGATAGACATGAGAGCAAGAGAACCTAGTCTGTGTTAACCCATAGTGTTTATACAAGAAGTTTTTATTCTTTTCAGTGTAGAAAAGCTTCTTTCAACACTTGCTGTCGACACAGGTATCGTAGCAATCAAGTATGCCAATTTGTAGACATTGGGAAGACATTCATGAATACCTTTCTTAACGAAGAGAACTGTTAACTCTTGGACTCTTGATTCAGTTCTGCTGCAAATCACGGTTGTTGTAAAACACCACAAGTTCGTTTTTAAGCAACTCACTTTCAAATTGTTCTGGGAAACAGTTCAATAAGGATGAAAATTCAACTTCTGGGAACGTCTTGGGAAAATGTTCAAATTTCGAAGCGTTGAGCAAATTAATAAATAAGTTCTTCAGATCTTCGAACGTGACTTCCATTTGCATTGCTAGCGTATCGATCATGCTGAAATACAACTGGCAGAAATGAGTTTTGAGATCAACAGCTGCAAGGCGTCTTTTCTTAATCTTAGGAAACTGGTCAACAGTTTCATTAGCAGCCAATTTGAAGTGTTCATTATAGGCTGCATCGTTTCTAGATTTATGCAGAAAAGGAACCATATCAAGAACTCTCCTACAGCGGTAATCAATATGATTGGTTTTAAGCTGGAGTATATCGAAAAGAATGGCAGTTTTCGAAAATACTCCACTGAAAACCGAAAGCAAGAAGTTGAATTCAAAGTCTTCCAATAGACGAATGTAGCCTTTTACTTCTCTAATTGTAGCATCATCCCAGTTGTTTGTTTCTTCCAGCATTTCGGAAAACATTGCCAGAAGACCTTCCCTGAGCAATTTTACAGATTCTACCAAACGACATTTGAAGTTCCATCTGGTATGAGCATCTTTAGGCAGTCAAAGTTTGGTCATATTGGTAAGAGCCTTCATTTGTTTTGAGGATTTGAAAAAATGCGGGCAAACCACTGATACTAGCAAAGAAGACCCTGCACTGAGCAATGCTACTACAGCTATGTGATAGCACAATATTAAGCCTGTGTGCACGACAGTGTACAAATAATGCCTGCTTTGCTTTCTGCTTGATCTTCGTCTGCAAGCCGTTTAGTTCTCCGGCCATAACAGCAGCGCTGTCATAAGACTGCGCAACAAGTTTTCTGTCATAATTCAATGGCTCTAACTGCTGATTCACTAATTTGTATAAGGCATTGGCTGTTCTATCTCCACTAACACTGTGGAAACCAAAAACTTGTTCTTGAATGTAGCCACATGGATCTACATATCTTAAAATCATTGAGTACTGCTTTGAGAGACACGTTCGAAGTTTCATCAGCCTCCACTGCAAAGAAGGCAGCTTTATGAATTTCATCCTCTATTTCTTTCCTTACAAGGCCTGCAACAGATTCAATTAAATCATTTTGAATGGTTTTTGATAAGCCGATGAATGCTTTAGATTTATTTAAATGTGTCTGAAGTACTTCGTTGCGTTTCATTAATAACTTGAAAAGCTTGCGGTAGTTCCCTTTGTTTGATGATGATTCATTTTCATCGTGTCCTGTGACAGCTAGTTCTTGCCTTCCTAACAAACACACGATATCCATTAAACTTGATAATACGTGTCGATTTTGCTTCACTTGTTCATTGTGTTTGGCCCGAGAAATCCTAGCTGCTTCATTTAATGCTAGATTGATGCGATATTCACTTTTACCGAAGATTGTTAATTTTAGTGCATTGTCGAGATGCTCTCAAGATTTTTCATGCCTCTGAATTCCTCAGCCCAGATTCTTAACATCACTGAATCCACCAAAGATCCAAACATCCTTCGAGCTGGAGAACAAAACACAAGGAAAACAAGAGAATTTGCCTTTTTTCGCAACCTGTTAGCCAATTGGCTTCTTCATACCAAGTACTGGAGAAGTTCAACTTCCCACCTTTGCTAGTAGCACACATGAGTCCAGACAGTGGTGGAGTTGGTCGTCCCTTCTGCATAACAATTATTTCTTCCTGTAATGTGAGTCTTTTAAATTCTCCAAAAACTAAAACACTTTCACTGTTTATAACAACAAATTAAAAAAGTAAAGCTTTACCATCATACTCGCACGTTGGAAGAATCACAGTAGAACATACCTGAAAAAGGAGCAGCAACAAAATACGGGACTGAAAGGTTTGCGATGCACAATGATCAACATATCCATGAAGGGAAACTACCTGTTAATAGATCTGGTTGAAAATAAAATCACTAGATGACAGCAACAGTATTAATACTGGTGCGGTTTTTTTGCAATTATTACTATCGTTGTGTCTTCGTGCTATTGAGATCTTTGTGATCTCAGGGCTTGGTAACGGATGGAATGAAAAATCACACAATGTTTCTTCACCACAATGTATTATTTTATTAACACTTCATCGATATTTTACATTAAATAATTCCTCTCAGCACCATTCTAAATGATTTAAAATGCTTCCACCTCTCATTTAGTGGAACCAATGCTTGATGAAAGTCTGGTGAAAATTCTATGTTCACACTACCTAAATATGTCCTTTCACTTCGCTTATAAACACGAGAGTGGGAGTTTATGGCATCATCTGACACGACACCGCCTTTTTCGTATACATCCGCGTATGCGTCCATCAAATAGTTCTTTCTTGTTAGGGAAGCGATCCCTAATCATCCTCCCCTACTTTTGTTATGGAACACATATAATTCTAATATTTATACATATATATTAAAATCAAATATGGAAAGATTTATGACGTCTTTGGGCAAACTTAGTTGTTCGTAACAATGAACATTTTTAACACGTTTTCGTCATTTGATCAATTCATACCAACATCAAAAAACAAATTACACTTTTAACAAACATTCACATGAACGATTTTCTTTTGGGGTCTTCTAATATTCTGTCTCACATGCCCCTTGTTTTGTTTTTCAAGTTGTCACCTATATTTACACTCTTGAAACACAATACAATACTTCTCCCTACTCCTCTGATGCAATCACTTTGTACAATATTTTTTTTTCTTTACAGTGTTCTTCGCTGTTTCCTTTGTCTTTTGTTTTGGCATGACACAGCATGTCTTTATAAATTTGACATATTCAGTTACTACACAATACATGTTCAGTTATTATACATCACATATTCAGTTATTATACAATACATATTTAGTTATTGTACAACACATTCAGTTATTATACAACATATCCAGTTATTATACAACATATGTTCAGTTATTACACAACACATATTCAGTTATTATACAATACATATTCAGTTATTGTACATTTGACATTGACACAAATATAATTTAAGTGTATCATGGTTTATTGTGTGGCTTTTGACTTATGTTCCTTGTTATGAGGAGAGAAAAACAGGATACAAATTTTGAGCTAATGATTATGATCATATTTATGGCAATATTTTATTCAGTTCTTTGCCTTCTTTGTCTTGTAAGCTTATTATGTATAGGCAGGTCATTGAGTCAGTTCTTAAACTCTGATGTTACTAATGGTACCATTTTTTAATTGGGTTCTTATTCATTATTATTTGGTTCAACATTTCTTCATGCTTAGCATTGGCTATATCCATCTTAATTCATGGGCATTCCTTTTCTGATTATGGTTTTTCTTACTTCACTAATTGTCACCTCTTTGTCTCTTATCTCTATAAGAGAAAACTTCTATACTTATAATTATTCTGCAATTGTATTATTTTTCTTCTTAATTCACCCTCGACATCTTTGTGTCAAAATATTTTTATCTTTGTCATCACAATTGATTCCTTTTTATTTTTGTCCCTGACATCCTTATGTCAAAAACACATTATTTTCCGTCACTATAATTTGTTTCTTTAATGACAATCAGTGTCCTCATCTGTCTTTGTTGACAATGCTCTTTGTGGTCAATATAGCCAATGACTATGTTGATTTTCTTTTTTTTTGTATTTTCCAATCTGAACATAATCTTCTATAAGCAGCCCATTAAAAATTGTTATTTTCCATCATCTCTACTATTCTTGCCTTACATATTTGTTGGCAAAGACTATTTGGTCCTTTCTTTGTATGGTTTTAATTTATTTTTATGGTATCTTCCTACCAACTTGCCATTTGTATTCTGTAGCTCATACGTGTGGTCACCCAGCCGTTTTGTTATGACCAGTGGTCCAGTGTACAGTAGTTCCATCTTTCCAGATCTTTTCTCAGATGCCTTGGATGCTTTGTGGCTTCTTAAGAGCACCTTTTCTCCAATTTGTGGGGACCATTTCCTGATAAACCTTTTTACCTTGTTCCTCCCTTTTTCAGCCTTTTGCTGTAACCTTCTGAATGCCAATTGACATTTTTCCTTCTCTGTCAATTCCCTTTGAGCAGCCATCGTAGTGTCAATGTCAATTGTCAACCTTTTGGGTTTTGTGTTGGTCATCAATTCGATTGGGGTGAACTTGGTCGTGGGGTTCACCGAATGGTTAATCACCTCCTCTATGTACCCGCATTTTTCCGTCCAGGAAGTGTGGTCTTTGTGGCAAAGTAGGCAGAAATATATATTTATATCCCTCATTGTTCTTTCTGTCGGGTTTCCTTGAGGATAATACGTTGAGGAATAGTATAATTTTATTCCTAATGTTCTTAAGGTGTCCTGGAATAATTTACTTTTATGCACTGTTGCATTATCTGATAGTATAGATTTTATATTCCCATATTTTGGGATGTAGTCCTTAATGATTTTATTTAGACAAGTCCTAGTTTTAATGTTCCTAATGGGGTATATCTTAGTGAATTTTGTGAAAACATCAAACATGACAAAGATGTATCTGTTTCTATCTTTCCCCCTTGGTAGCTCGCCATGTTCGTCGATGCACACCAATGCATTTTTCTCGTTTCTCACGATGGATTGTGGAATGACATCATATCTTACATTGATTGGCTTGGCCTTCTGACATAGGTCGCATGAGGAAATTAACTTCCTGACTTTCTTGCCAAGATGTTTGATGTACAGTACTTCCTCAATTGCAAGCATTGTTCTCTCAGTACCAGAGTGAAGCATCGAGTGATGGAATGCCAAAATAACCCTGTCCTGTAAGGAATTTGGTACCATCATTTTCCACTTCCTTATGTCGCGATCATGTAATTTAAACAGGATGTTCCTAAATTTCCCTATCTTGGCTTCCAATTTTGGTGCTATGTCTGGAGCCTTGTCGAATAGCCTTTCCAATTCAGGGTCTTCTTGCTGTAGCTTTGCCATGTTTTTGAAGTCTTGTAAGATTTCGTTGCTTTCCTCACTATTTCTCTGCATGATTTTTATTTCATGGTGTGGATTGTATATCGTCTTGGGTATGTGACTCTCCGATCTTAATCTTGACAATAAGTCACTAAAGATGTTCTCCTTGCCCTGGATATGTCTGACCTCTATGTCATACGATGTTGTTTCGTGTATGTACCTCGAGATTTTGGAGTTGGTTAGCTTGCATTTTTGGATGAAGGACAGGCTTACATGATCAGTATGTGTAATTATTTTATAATGGTAGATATATTGCCTGAATTTTTGTAACGCAAAATGGATTGTACCTATTTCTAATTCTGTTATGCAGGTATTGGCTTCTATCTTGTTTAGAAATCTAGAAGCTGTGGCAATCACATGTTTGTTGCCAACTGCATCTTCTTGTGCTAATATTGCTCCATATGAGTGTGCACTAGCATTGGTGTATATTAGAAAAGGTGAATTTGGATCCGGTCGTTCCAGGAGAATACTCTGCTTAAAAAGTTCTTTGATTTTCTCAAAGGCTACCTGGTGTTCGGCATTCCATTCCCACTTAGTATCCTTTCTCAACAGTTCTCTAAGGGGCACTAATTCCCTAGCGTAGTTGATCACAAATTTTGACTGGTACTGTAAAATGCCCAGAAACCTTCTCAACTGTTTCAAGTTACGTGGGGGTGGTATACACTCTATGGCCTTGACTCTCTCCGGATTAGGTTGTATACCATCAGGTGTAATGATGTGGCCTAGAAATTCTGCCTCTTTGACAAAAAATTCACACTTTTCCAAGTTCAGGGTCGTGTTGCTTTCCTGAAACTTGGACAATAGGACTGCCAACCTTTTAATTTTGTCAGTTACTTATTATGCAGATTCTCGTTTAATATACTGCTTCCTTATGAGTTTCAATTCATTATTCTGTTATATTTTGTTGATAATTATTACAAACACTACTTTATTCAATTTCAAAGATGTATTTTATACAGCCTTTATGACCTGCATCTTAGGGAGAAATGAATGCGTCATGTTGATCAGTCTGGCAAAAGTAGTAAACAAGGAAAATGGTGCCATGCAGCGTGGTTTGTGAAGACGATAGACATGAAATGAGTGAAAAAAATTGTGGTGGTAACTATTCCAAGAGAAAAAGCAACCGTGATAAGTGGAAGCGCGAAATAATAAAGAAGAAATTAAGGTAATCCTGTAGGAGTGCGTCCTCACGTGGGTGATAGGCAGTTGTTTTGTGACTGAAGAGTGTTGTTATGAGGTTCATTTCCTTTAACTCGTTGGTGACGTATGTATTGCCAACGCTGGAAAATTGAAATCAGCGGAAGTATGTGAATATTGCCAAAAGGTTCCAGTTGTACAATGTTAAGTTGGCAACAGATATTTCTGCCTTGCAGCGCCATCTTCTTCCGTTGTAGGTCAGTGACATCATAGAACTGTCAGTGAACCACGCGAGGACGCGCTCGTACAGGATTGCCAAAGTTATGTTTTATTTAGAATGAGTGTTTCTTTTTTATTACCATTTTCTTTTATAAGTTAATTAAAAATAATTTAATATTCCTAGAACTGCATTAAAAAATGTTTGAGGTGTGCCCTTTAACCCTAACTCAAATAAAGTTTGCCACATGTGTCAACTAATATTTCTTTTTCCAACAGATACAAAACTCTATTTTTCTCAGTTTTAAAAAAGTGTGGGTTAGACCGTTTTTACGCACATACCTTCACTTACTCTGTGGGACACCTGGATTGACACTTGTGTATTATGTTGAACATTTGGAAGAAATAGCCAGGGTTGTAAGTGGATTGCCAGATGATATTGTGGCATGTGTGCGAGTTGTAAAAGAACTATTGCAGGATAGCACACTAAAGAAAGACATTGTTTATGCACAGTCCAATCTTTCTTTCTTGCCTCCTTGCATTATGAAACTTGAAGCAATAGGAAAGTTCCTTCCCTAGCAAATTGGTGTCATTAAAGAAGTAGAAACCAATGTAAATACAGTAATGGGGATAGTTTGTGACAAAGCTAGAAATAAGTAGAGTGCACTGATGAAAAACAATGCTGGGTTTTCTGTTTTGAAAAATGTGTGTGATGTGCTGAATGACTAGGATGTAAGTCTGCCAATACAAATTAACATGTCAAATTTAGCAAAATTTAAATATGCCCGGTTGCTGCAGTTTCTGTGAAACGGTCCTTTTCAGCTTATAAAATGGTTCTATTAGATAAAAATTGCAGTTCAACACCAGAAAATTTGGAAAAATTAATAGTGATATATTGTAATGCCAATTATAAATAGGGCACAAAATGCTGTAACCATTAATAATTGAAATTAAAAAATCAAATGCTGAAATAAAAAACAGAACATTGTACTTGTACAGCAAATGTTTGTTTTTTCCATTGAATTGTTCTGTTATAAATTTATAGCCCCATTGGACTGTCATTTTATTTGG
Source organism: Tenodera sinensis (assembly GCA_030765045.1). Classification (NCBI taxonomy): domain Eukaryota; kingdom Metazoa; phylum Arthropoda; class Insecta; order Mantodea; family Mantidae; genus Tenodera; species Tenodera sinensis. The sequence continues at coordinate 346,378,914 of CM060964.1, forward strand.
GCTTTCTCTGATAGAGAAAAAGAAAGTATTAATGTATATTTTGAAAAAGTATGTTCTTTTGAGGACAATAAGCACTTACTGGTTGCAGTAATTAAAACTTTCTTCCCCTATTGCTAATTTTTGCTATTTAAGTTGAGCGAATTCTGGTGTTATTTGTTATTAATCTTAAAGATTTAATGATCTTTCTAAGTTCTATAAAATTTAAAGAACCTAAAATTGCATTTTTAGGATCTATTTTAGAGCTTTTTAAACCTGTTTTAGTGCCTAAAAGATCATTTTTAACAGCCTAAAAATCCGAGGTCTAGATATGAATTAGCTGCTTGCAGGATTCCCCTCAGAATGTTCATGCTGGCACTACCCGTAGACAAGACTTTGTTGAATTAGTGTTTGCTCTGTTTGCATGTTGTAATGTCAAAATTCACATACTAAAAGTGAGCTTTCAAGACAGTGTATTCAGGACTGTGAACTGTTACATTATACTACAGACAGAAAATTAATTTTTTGTTAAGTGCGTAATAAACAAGCTGCATGTGAGAAAAAATTTCAGCCAACATTCAACTACAAATCAACATCTTGCAGCTAAAAAGAAAAGTTCCTCAAGGTAAATGTTATTCACACAACAAACCTCCCCTTCATCTAATTTGAAACACAAATTTTCCAGTGATTTATGTTGCATGCTAATTGTAGCAAAGATACCATGGAATTCACTTAGCAAACCAACGTTCTGGAATTTCCTAGATAAATATTGTAATCATACCATTCCAAATGAATCAACCCTCAGGAAATAAAGAATAGAGGGGGCAATAACAGGTCTCCCTGATGCAGTAGCCAATGAAATCTGGATAAACGCTTACAACATTCTCAGGAAGTCGAAGCCACCCTCACTAAACACCACCAGTAAGGATTGGATGGCACTCCCAGATCTTGTTTCAAACCTGGACCTCTGTATACTTCCAGCCAACAAAGGAAATGCAATGTTAATCATGGATTCCAGGGTGGACTACAAGAAGATCTTGGACATGTTGCAGGACTCAATATATAGAAAAATCTGATGTGTTGCACTTAAATGACTTTCTCTTCTCTTGTACTAACCATTATTACAAACTCTTATTCCTATATATTCCTCATGTTAGTTGAGATAAACATCTGCAGAAATATTTTTGCTCATTTTCTTACACGTGCAATGGAAACAAGTAGACTTGGAGCAATAGTCAAATCTTTTAAAGCTTTCAAATTCCATTCTCTTTGTACTCCTAATGTATCAAAAATTAATAGTGGTGTTCCATTTGCCAGAAGTATAAGTTCTCCAGAACTTATATAAGTAACAAGGAATATCTCAGAAACAGTTCACTCTTCAAAAACATTTATTTAGGCATAAATTGTGTGTTTTAGCGAGATCTACATTTTTTGTCCAGTAAGATTTTGTCTATCTTTTTTGGTTTACGAGTTATTCAAAAGTCATCCCGAGTAAACATAACTACATAGGCTATAGCCAGAAAATTCAAGATATACATTTCCCTTGTCATCAAAATACCTCAAACATATGGCATTTTAATCAAAATCGTTAAAGCCATTTTCAAAAATATCAAAATTTTCCATTTAAAGGGTAGTTTAGGGTGGAGTAATTTTTTTCACAATCTTCGTGTCTCATCCTTGAAAGGCATTAAACTTAAATACCAACTTTGGTTTTTAACCAATTTTTTGTTTTTGAGCTATGCTGTCCACAGACTCACAGACACACACACACTCACACACACACACACGCACACACATACACACACACACACACACACACACACACACCTGTGCTTGCACACACATCTTTTTCTAACAATGCATTTTTTTTTATTCAGGCAGTCTCAAAAGTGAAATGTCAACACCAAATTTTTGGGTTGAATACATGTAGAGAAAGTAAAAATCTGATGTGTTGCACTCATATGATTTTCTCTACTCTTGTACTAATCATACTTACAAACACTTATTCCTATATGTTCTTTGTGTTAGTTGAGATAAACATTTGCAGAAATTATCTTATTGTTTATCTTCTTGTAGGTACAAGAAGAATATGGGAATACAGTAGACTTTGAGTGATAGTCAAATCTTTTGAAGCTTTCAAATTCCGTTCTGTTTGCAGGGTTAGCATATAAAAAATCTGATGTGTGGCACTTGCATGACTTTCTCTACTCTTGTACCAACTATTCTTACACTCATTCCTGTATCTTCTGCATGTTAGTCAAGATAAACTTTTGCAGAAATTACCTTATTGCTCATTTTGTTGTGGGAATACAGTAGGCTTTGAGCAATAGTCAAATATTTTAAAGCTTTGCAATTTCGTTCTCTTTGCATGGCTAAGATATAAAAGAAAGAACGCCAGGAGACATCTTCCGAGACACTTCCTATTAAACCCTCCCTTTCTCCTTTGTCCACTCAAAAAGTGGACAGTCAACTGTTCTTCAATTATCTAGAAGAAATGGGAAAACTCACCAGAAAAAATGAACCCATTGCGATCGAGGCCTTGAATCAACTTCTATGCAAATTGATATCCTGAATCAGAGCTAACTAAATTGATCACACTCATAGCATGGCTCCTTTCACGATAGTTCAATGGAACGCCCGTTCCATATAGCCAAAATTACACGATCTACAACATCTCTTAGAGAGATATCACATAGACATTATAGTGATTTCAGAAACATGGCTAACCCCTCAACAAACATTTCGATATCGTCCATTCCAGGTTATCCGACAGGATTGCTTGCATGGGGGAGGAGGAGGAATCATGGTTCTTCTTCATCCTTCTTTGTTGGTGTCCTCTTTTCAAACAATGAACAGTTTCGATGAGCAATTTCAGGCCATATTGCCTCCAACTTCCTAGTCTGCAACTAATAGCAATCTATAATGCACCACAACATTATATTTCTTGTACTTTCTGGATGAATCATATACCATTACTTCCAAACAAAAACACCATAATCTGTGGCGATTTTAATCTTGGCCTTACTCCAAACCAAATTCGTTGTTCCCAACATAATTTTTCCTTTCTTCATCAGCTAATAGAACAACATTTCCTTTTGCTTAATGACGACTCACCAACCCGATTTGGTCCTGCTCATCAACTTCCCTCATATCCAGATCTATCACTAATATCATCATCACTATGGCAAAATACCCATTGGAGAGTAAGACTTGATTTTATGGGAAGTGATCACTTTCCCATATTTATAAACATAGACAAACCACCTACTTTAGATGCTCGTCGACCTTCCATCCCTCATCAACAAATACTGGATTGGAATGATTTTACCAACAGGCTAACAGCAACTTCTTTAACATCTAACAAATCATACACAACACAACATCCTATGGATCACGTGTCTTTCATTGTAGCAACAGTACTATCACATATATCTCCAACTCGGATACACTCTTCCAATACAACTAGGTACAAACCCATTTGGTGGTCTCCAGAATGTTCCGAGGCAGTTGCTAAATGTAGATTAGCATTAAACCAATACCGTCAAACACCAACCTGTAACCAATTTATAGTTTTAAAAGCACAATTCGCATCCACTTGACGCATCATCCGATACCATAAACGCAAAGGTTGGCAAAAATTTTGTACGGAATTGTCACCATCAATTACTACCTCCACAATGTGGCGTACACTACGTTGGTTCACACGACATACCGGACACCCTACTAATCCCATAGTCATGGACAAATCATTCCAGGGAGGGATGTCCCTTAGGAGACCTCCCTTATATTATCTAAAATATGATCAGCTGATCCCTAAAACCAAATTTATTCTGTCTAACTGGCAAAAACATGGTGTTGCTACCCCTAAACAGTTTGCATACTTCCTAGACCAGTTTTCTCAATCTTTACAATCACCCCCTCAGATTATATATACTGATGGATCACTATCTGACCATGGGGCGGGAGCTGCATATTTCAATCAAACCACGGATACCAGAGACTTATTCACTCTTCCACGTTATTTTTCTAATTATTCAACAGAAATATACGCAATATACCAAGCTCTATATTCTTTACGTCATATACATAATTCCACAATCCTACTCTGTATCGACTCCTACAGTGCTATACAAACTCTTAATAGATTCCAAATAAAACCTTCTCTTGATTGGTGGGAAATATTATGTTTCCACGAACTAGATTCTTTAGATGAATGACATAACATGACACATATGATATGGATACCTGGCCATTCCAACATAACAGGTAATGAGTACGTAGATAAACTGGCCAAAGCAGCTGCCAATAATTCTCCCCCAAATCCATCACCAGGAATACACATTCAGGACGTCCGACAACATATTACTCATCATATTGATACTTATTTCCATCTACCTAGATCATCTAAAACACCATGGTTTTCAGTGGGAAATATTGATAAAGAGGCTATATCTCTGGCAATAAAATTGAAATTAGGCGTAGCACCCACCCTGGCATATTTATTTAAGATCGGAAAACGCGATACAGATTGCTGTGAGTGTGGTCAGTTTGGCGATGCAGATCATATATTCTTTCAATGCCCTAAAAATTACCAACATTCGACATCTCACACATATGTACACGTATTGGATACGGTCCCTGGAATATTTCTTCACTTCTAAATTGGAAAATACGTTATATAGCCCAACTTCCTCTTCGTTTCCTCAGAAAATGTAAAATGAAACTATAATACCAACGGCAGAATAAGAACATACGTATATTCAAATTATATCTTATGTTACATCTACATCTCTACTTCATCAAGGACACCAGAGGCGGAAATCCAGAATACACTGGATACAGCGTCATTAAATAAACCAACAACAACAACACATGAATTGTGTGTTGTAATGAGATTTGCAGCATTTTTTGTATAGTGAGATTTGGTCCATCTCTTTAAGTTTGCAAAAGTCATCCAGAGTAAATAGGACTACATGGGCTATAGCCAGAAAATTCAAGATATACATTTCATTTGCCATAAAAAATTTCTCAAACATGTCATTTTAATCGATATCGTTAGCTATTTTCAAGAAAATAAAAATTTTCGGAAAATTTTCCATCTAAAGGGTAGTTTAGGGTGAAGGAATTTTCTACAAAATCTTTGTGTCACATCCTTAAGACATTAAACTTAAATACCAATTTTGGTTTTTATCCCACTTCGTTTTTGAGTTATGCTGTCCAAAGTCTGATAGACACACAGACACAAAAATAGATAGACACACACACTCGTTCGCGTGGACGTGTTTCTAAAAGTGGCTTTTTTATTCAGGGCGCCTCAAAACATTTCCAGTGAAATCACGACATCAAAATTTTGGCTGGAATACAATACTTCCTCTACTTTATGTAGTAGAGAAAGTAAAAATGAATAACGACTTCCCATTTCAGGAAAGTATAAGCATTGGGAAATTCAAATCAATAACAGATCATATTTCGGAAGTTGATAATGCAGAACAATAGCAAGTTGTGTGTTTTAAATGAGATGTGCACCTTTGTGTATAAGATTTTGTCTACATCAGTTATAGAAAGGTTAGCCAGAATGAAGAGGGCTTCAGAATGTACTAAAAGATATAAAACGTATTTTATGTAGCTAGCACTTGCTTACAAGCAAGAGACCCAGGTACGATTCCTGGTAGTGTGGGGATTTTCTCTCACAGAGATAACTGTTTCAGGGTGTTCTCAGCCTCGTTAAGTCTCTGAGGAGCTACTTGGTTGAGAAAAAGCATCTCCTGGTTACGAGGAACTTGTGTAGCAGCCTAGAGGGATTTGAGCGCTGACCACGTCCCACTCTCTAGTACTGCATCCAGGTCATGACTGACATAATGGGCACAGGTACATGAGTAGCAACTATGCGAAAGTGCTGTTGCACCACAGGGTTAGTTATATTCTATTTAGCATGCAAGCATATTAAATATATGGTATCTAATCAAAATACTTGCAATAATTTTTGAGGAAATAAATAAGGTCAAATGTTCAATGTAGCCCTGAGGCAGGCAAGTTTCCTTTAATTCTCGTGTCGTATCCAGTAATTTTCTGTTCTGGGACAGACTCATCAAGGAGGCCATCCACATCAAATTACACCCCAACAATTACAACAGAGATAGCGGACTCAAACTAAGCTCCGCGTGGACAACAGCCAACAGAAACACCTACAATTTTTTTTTTTTTTGTTGTTGTTTTTTTTTTTTTTTTAATACCGTGGAGGGGAAAAACCCGTTACAGGCGGAGGTCAACATGCTGAGGCCAACAGTGTGAGGGTCACTGCGCCCTGAAGGGGGAGGGTTACTCACTAAAAAAAAACCCCTCCACGTGTTAGTTCGTAAAATGCTAAAGGTTTCGTGCAACATCGTGCATTAGTCGGGTCCCGCATAGCACCCCGGTTAGTAATTGAATGCTTTAAGCTGGCATGAATTTCATGCGAGCGAGTCAAATGTTGCTTTTTGGTAATGCCCATGAAACCTGGGCATGACCAAGAGAGATAAAATGCATTGTTAAATTTGTGTTGATATTAGACGCAGTTACGCTTACTTATGATTAGGTTGCACAGGCATAGGCCTATTAGTCAAGATGTAATTTGTGTGATGCTTAATTCTAGGGTTGCACAGGTATTTACCTGCCAGTCGTTATACTTTCTGCTAATTTTAGTGTTAGCATACCTGAGGTTATTCGTGCTATGTTTCAGCTTATACCTAGTGTTTCACAGGTGTTTACCTGCCAGTCGTTATAATATTTGCTAATGTTAGAGTTAGTGTAACTGAAGTTAATCGTGCAATATTTGAGCTTGTATCTAGCGATGCACAGGTGAAACCTGCATTTCGTTGTGAGATAAGCTAATGTTAGTGTCAGAGTAAAAGGATATTTTCGTGCAATATTTAGGCTTATGTCTAGTATTGCACAGGTATGTACCTGCAAGTCATTAGAATCAGCTAATGATCTGTGATTTTTACGCATGCTTAATATAAATGTTATCGTGCTAGATTTCTTCTTGTCTGCCCTAGGCAGGCAGGTCTTGTATAAGCGTTTGTCCTGGTCTCGCCGTGTCGTCGGAGTGTCCTACTCCTTCATACGGTGGCCCGCGTTCACCGCGCACGTAGGACACTGGTGGGAGGCCCTAGTTCTCCCGGTCCGCCTCGGCATCGCCGAGGGCTTGTAGGGCTCTGTGGCAGGCTGCGGTCTGAAACAGGGAATAAGGAAGGTTTAGCTGTGTGGTGAGAGGGAACAGTCCTCTGTCTAAGTTTCATTTAGTCGTGTAGTAGGTTGTTCAAGAATTCCTCTACTTCTACTTCCGTGTTATTTGAAGTTAAATTTCTGTCGAAAAGCGCTAGCGGTCTAGCGTGTTTATAAATTTCCATAGTATAGTTACCGAGGTTCGTTACTAACGGGTTGTGATGTTTATGCAAGTGTTTATACGTATCGTGTGAGAGCTTTTTAATGAATTGCTCTATCGTGTGCATTTTTAATTCGTCGTGTAGTAAGTCCGCTGGTGCCGTGTAGGGCACTTTTGCTACCATTCGCAGTATTTTATTTTGTAGCCTTTGTAGACGCATAATATGTGTTTTTGCGGCATATCCCCAAACCGGAGCAGCGTAAGTGAGTATAGGGCGGATAAGCGTCTTATATAATGTTAGTCCCATTTTGAGTTTTAGATGCGAGTTCATGTTTATATGGGGATATAGTTTGCCTAATTGGGCGTTCGCTTTTCCCCTTATTTGGAATATATGCTGCTTCCATGTGAGTCCCTGGTCCATTTAAGCCCTAACCAGGTGACTGTGTTTTTCCACTCAATGTTCCCTCCAAATATGGTGAGTGGTGGAAGCTGGTGTTTTCCTAGTCTATGGTTGACTCTTTTGGTGAATATGATAGCCTGCGTTTTCTTGGCATTCACCTTAATTCTCCATTTGGTGAACCAATCCTGTAGCTCGTTAAGGGCGTTTTGTAGCCTCCTGTGTATGAACTCGACTTTCCCCGATTGCGCTACGATTGCCGTGTCATCTGCATAGATGAATAAGTTCGTGTTGTGTGTTTTCGGGATATCGTTCATTGTTATATTAAAGATAATCGGCCCCAATATACTTCCTTGTGGGACTCCCGCTTTTATAGGGCGGGGTGAAGAGAGGTGGTTGTTAACTCTGGACTGGAATGTCCGATTGTGTAGATAGTTTGCGATTAGTTTAATTAGAGAGTCGTGTATATTTAGTGTTTTGAGCTTCTTGAGCAGGCCCGCGTGCCAAACTCTGTCGAACGCGCATTCTACATCAAGTAGCAGTGCGCCTGTCGATTTTCGGAAGTTGAACCCATGCGTGATGTGTTCAGTGGCTCTCAGTAGTTGCAGGGTTGTGGAATGGCGAGCGCGGAATCCGAATTGTTCATTTATAGTTATGTTTTGTTTGATTAGTTGTGCATTTAGGCGTTTTAGTATTACTTTTTCGAGTAGTTTTCCCAGTATGCTTAGTAGACTAATTGGTCTGTAGCTCTGTGGGTTCGAGAGGTCTTTGCCCTTCTTGGGAAAGTGTACGACTATAGCTGACTTCCATCTGTCAGGGTAGTACCCTTTCTCTAGCACATAATTGAAGATTTTGGATAGTAGTCCTACAAATTTTTTTTTTTTTTTTTTTTTTTTTACCGTGGAGGGGAAAAACCCGTTACAGGCGGAGGCCGACATGCTGAGGCCAACAGTGTGAGGGTCCCTGCGCCCTGAAGGGGGAGGGTTACTCACTAAAAAACCCCTCCACGTGTTAGTTCGTACAATGCTAAGGTTTCGTGCATCATCGTGCGTTAGTCGGGTCCCGCATAGCACCCCGGTTAGTAATTGAAAGCTTTAAGCTGGCATGAGTTCATGCGAGCGAGTCAATTGTTGCTTTTTGGTAATGCCCATGAAACCTGGACATGACCAAGAGAGATAAATGCATTGTTAAATTTGTATTGATATTAGACGCAGTTACGCTTACTTATGATTAGGTTGCACAGGCATAGGCCTGTTAGTCAAGATGTAATTTGTGTGGTGCTTAATTCTAGGGTTGCACAGGTATTTACCTGCCAGTCGTTATACTATCTGCTAATGTTAGTGTTAGCATACCTGAGGTTATTCGTGCAATGTTTCAGCTTATATCTAGTGTTTCACAGGTGTTTACCTGCCAGTCGTTATAATATTTGCTAATGTTAGAGTTAGTGTAACTGAAGTTGATCGTGCAATATTTGAGCTTATGTCTGGCGATGGACAGGTGAAACCTGCAAGTCGTTGTGAGATAAGCCCTACATTTTTTTTTTTTTTTTTTTTTTTTTTTGTGGTGGGAAAAAGGCTACTTACGCCCTAACAGCATGCATGCATGCGAGTGTAAGACTCCTACCCTGGCTTCGAACCCGGGCAGCCTACTCACTAAAAAACCCCACCGGAAGTCTTGAGGTCAAGGCCTCTATGCTGCAGTACCGCATAAAGCACCTGCGCATTCTGTGGTGAGAGATGGAAGCTGCCTGCCAGTGGCAGTAACAGCGAGTATTACTGATGTGCCGGAGGGCAAACATGAAATAAGCCCTGAGTGCCCCCTGGTAGTAACTAATGGTGATGTGTAGGATAGTTGATGGTGTTCTTTTTGTGTTTCAGCCATTTGGCATCGTTAGGTGTAGATGGATGTGAGGGATGAGTGAATGAGCATGTTTTGTTTTAAAAATCCACCCGAAGGTTTCGTTTCTTGTCCTTAGCGTATTATTTTTTTATTATTATTTTTTTTTTAAAAATTTATATTGCGTCCTATAATCTATGCTAGTAGTATTTTAAGAAATGCTTATATAACTAGGTGCAGTTATGGTGATATTTATAAGATTTACAACTTGTAGAGATAACTTCTACTGTGTCATTTAATCTTAGTTACTAGGGTGTGATTAAGCCGGAGGCTTCGTCATTAATCGTGTACCTGATCTTGCCTGGTCGTATAAGTGCACACATGGCGGGCTGTCTGCCTGAAGTGCAGGAGCGAGCCTGTGCCACTACCGGGGAGGCCCTCGTCTCCCGGGGTCCGCCTTGGCTAGGTAGCACAAGGACTTCTGAGGGCTTGAGTGTAAGTGTATGTTTTTATAGTGTTGTGTGTTTGTTGTGTGCTTCCCTTCATCCCCTAACCAGTAATTTCATGGTACTAAATTATTCAGGTATTCCTGTATGTTGAGTTCGGGTTCGTCTATACTTATAGTGCGATCGAACAATGATAGAGGGCGGAGGTGTTTGTCGCGAGTCATATCATACTCCCCGAGCATTCGTATTTGCTCATTGTGGTTCTTATTCTTTTTGGCGTATAGGTTGCATGCCAGGTGTTTAATAAACTGCTCGATTGTGAGCATTTTCAGCTCTTCATGTAACTGGTACGTCGGAGCCTCTGGCGGTAGTTTAGCAATAATTCGCAGTATTCTATTTTGCATCGTTTGGAGGCGTTTTATGTGCATTTTTGCCGCATATCCCCATACCGGGGCGGCGTAAGTTAAGATGGGTCGGATCAGCGTCTTATAGAGCGTAAGTCCCATGCGTAGCTTAAGGCTGCTATTAAGATTTATGAGCGGGTACAGTCTGTTGAGTTGGCCATTGGCCTTTGCTCTGGCTGAGTTAATATGCTCTCTCCATGTGAGATATTCGTCCATCTTAACCCCTAGGTACGTGACGGATGTCTCCCACCCGATAGGTTCCTGATTTAGGGTGAGGGGTGGGAGGACTCGCCTCCTTTGCCTGTGTAATTTTCGCCTGGTAAAAATGATTGCTTGGCTTTTTCTTGCATTTAGTTTTAACCGCCATTTCGTGAACCAGGGCTTCAATGTGTTTAGAGCATTCTGGAGCCGCAGGTGTATGATGCGTGGCTGAGTAGATTGCGTGGCCAGTGCCGTGTCGTCCGCGTATATGTATTTATCTACTCGTACTAGTGGTGGTAGATCATTGATATATATTAAATAGTGTAGGTCCGAGTAAACTTCCTTGTGGGACTCCCGCGTTTATGGGGTGCAATGAGGATTCGGTATTCTCAATTGAGATTCTGAAACTCCTTCCACTGAGGTAATCTTTTATTAGGGCGACCATTGAATCTTGTACCCCTATGTGAATGAGTTTGTGGAGTAATCCTGCATGCCACACTTTATCGAAAGCGCGTTCTATGTCCAATAGGACCACGCCTGTCGATCGTTTAGTGTTAAATCCCCTGGTGATACTTTCGGTAAGCCTAAGTATCTGTAGGGTTGTAGAGTGATTGGCCCTGAAGCCGTACTGGTCGTCAGTTATCACGTTGTTTTTGATTAGGAATGAGTTGAGGCGTTTAAGTATTATTTTCTCTAGCAGTTTACTTAGTGTGCTTAAGAGGCTAATTGGCCTGTGATTAGTAGGAATGGACCTATCTTTATGTTGCTTAGGAAACATAAGGATTCGTGCTTCCTTCCAGCGCTTTGGGAATTTTCCGTGTTCCAGCGCGTAGTTGAATATATCCGCCAGCACTTTTAAGGCTTTGGGCGGTAGATGTTTCAGGACTATATTGGGAATGTTGTCTGGTCCTGGAGCCTTGCGAGTAGGCAAGTGTGCTATTAGCCATTTAATTTCGCTTGCACTGGTCTTTCGAAGTTTGTTGTGCGTTGGAATATTCCCTATTTCAGCAATTTGGTCTTCCGTTGCTGTTGCGAACTGTCTGTCGCATGGTTCAGCATTCGGTTGGAATACCTGCTCTAGTGTGTCAATTGTTACTTTTTGGTAATGCCCATGAAACCTGGACATGACCAAGAGAGATAAATGCATTGTTAAATTTGTATTGATATTAGACGCAGTTACGCTTACTTATGATTAGGTTGCACAGGCATAGGCCTGTTAGTCAAGATGTAATTTGTGTGGTGCTTAATTCTAGGGTTGCACAGGTGTTTATTTACCTGCCAGTCGTTATACTACCTGCTAATGTTAGTGTTAGCATACCTGAGGTTATTCGTGCAATGTTTCAGCTTATATCTAGTGTTTCACAGGTGTTTACCTGCCAGTCGTTATAATATTTGCTAATGTTAGAGTTAGTGTAACTGAAGTTGATCGTGCAATATTTGAGCTTATATCTAGCGATGCACAGGTGAAACCTGCAAGTCGTTGTGAGATAAGCTAATGTTAGTGTTGAAGTGAAAAGATATTTTCGTGCAATAATTAGGCTTATGTCTAGTGTTGCACAGGTATGTACCTGCATGTCGTTAGAATCAGCTAATGGTCTGTGATTTTTACGCATGCTTGATATCAATGTTATCATGCTAGATTTCTTCTTGTCTGCCCTAGGCAGGCATGTCTTGTATAAGCGTTTGTCCTGGTCTCGCCGTGTCGTCGGAGTGTCCTACTCCATCATACGGTGGCCCGCTTTCACCGCGCACGTAGGACACTGGTGGGAGGCCCTAGTTCTCCCGATCCGCCTCGGCATTGCCGAGGGCTTGTAGGGCTCTGTGGCAGGCTGCGGTCTGAAACAGGGAATAAGGAAGGTTTAGTTGTGAGGTGAGAGGGAACAGTCCTCTGTCAGAGTTTCGTTTAGTCGTGTAGTAGGTTGTTCAAGAATTCCTCTACTTCCGTGTTATTTGAAGTTAAATTTCTGTCGAAAAGCGCTAGCGGTCTAGCGTGTTTGTAAATTTCCATGGTATAGTTCCCTAGGTTCGTTACTAAAGGGTTGTGATGTTTATGCAAGTGTTTATACGTATCGTGTGAGAGCTTTTTAATGAATTGCTCTATCGTGTGCATTTTTAATTCGTCGTGAAGTAAGTCCGCTGGTGCCGTGTAGGGCACTTTTGCTACCATTCGCAGTATTTTATTTTGTAGCCTTTGTAGGCGCATAATATGTGTTTTTGCGGCATATCCCCAAACCGGAGCAGCGTAAGTGAGTATAGGGCGGATAAGGGTCTTATATAATGTTAGTCCCATTTTGAGTTTTAGATGCGAGTTCATGTTTATAAGGGGATATAGTTTGCCTAATTGGGCGTTCGCTTTTCCCCTTATTTGGAATATATGCTGCTTCCATGTGAGTCCCTGGTCCATTTTAAGCCCTAACCAGGTGACTGTGTTTTTCCACTCAATGTTCTCTCCAAATATGGTGAGTGGTGGAAGCTGGTGTTTTCCTAGTCTATGGTTGATTCTTTTGGTAAATATGATGGCCTGCGTTTTCTTGGCATTCACCTTAATTCTCCATTTGGTGAACCAATCCTGTAGCTCGTTAAGGGCGTTTTGTAGCCTCCTGTGTATGAACTCGACTTTCCCCGATTGCGCTACGATTGCCGTGTCATCTGCATAGATGAATAAGTTCGTGTTGGGTGTTTTCGGGATATCGTTCATTGTTATATTAAAGATAATCGGCCCCAATATACTTCCTTGTGGGACTCCCGCTTTTATAGGGCGGGGTGAAGAGAGGTGGTTGTTAACTTTGGACTGGAATGTCCGATTATGTAGATAGTTTGCGATGAGTTTAATTAGAGAGTCGTGTATATTTAGTGTTTTGAGCTTCTTGAGCAGGCCCGCGTGCCAAACTCTGTCGAACGCGCGTTCTACATCAAGTAGCAGTGCGCCTGTCGATTTTCGGAAGTTGAACCCATGCGTGATGTGTTCAGTGGCTCTCAGTAGTTGGAGGGTTGTGGAATGGCGAGCGCGGAATCCGAATTGTTCATTTATAGTTATGTTTTGTTTGATTAGTTGTGCATTTAGGCGTTTTAGTATTACTTTTTCGAGTAGTTTTCCCAGTATGCTTAGTAGACTAATTGGTCTGTAGCTCTGTGGGTTCGAGAGGTCTTTGCCCTTCTTGGGAAAGTGTACGACTATAGCTGACTTCCATCTGTCAGGGTAGTACCCTTTCTCTAGCACATAATTGAAGATTTTGGATAGTAGTTTGATGGCATCTTCGGGTAGGTTGGCTAAGGCTACCGCCGGGATGCTGTCTGGCCCAGGGGCCTTTCGTTTCGGTAAATGTTTAATGAGCCATTTGATTTCGCTGGGACATGTTTTTCTTATTTTATTGTGGGTTATTTGGTCTTTATATTCGCGCGTTTCTTCTTCGGTTTCGGCGGTGAATTGTGGGCAAGAGGGGGTGGTGTTTGGGGTCAATGTTTCTTGCAGTGCGTCCGCGAGTGCATTTGCTTTTTCTTTATCGGTGGTCGCTATGTTTTGATTTGTATGGAGTGGAGGGATTTGCACTTTATCGCGTGTTAGGCAGCGAGCTACTTTCCACACTGAGTCTCGTTCATAATCGAGATTCTCCAGTGTGTTCTGCCATTGCCTCGAGACGTGATTTGCGATCCTTTCGCTTACTATGCTATTTAGGTGTTTAACGTACTCGAGGTGTGTTAAGTGCCGCGTTTTTTGCCATTTGCGTCTGGCTCTGTTCCTTTCGGCTGTTAGAGAGGTTATGTCTTGTGGGAGTTTAGATTGATGTTGCCTAGGCCGGCTCATAGGCACTGAGGCAGCTGTGGCTATTTTTATGGCCTTTTCCAATTGGATGACCGCTTCGTTGGTGCTTTCGTTAGTGTTTAATGGGACAGTGGGCAAGTTTTTGCTTACAGTATCTGCAAATTTGTCCCAGTTCGCTCTGTTATAGTTTGGGCGTATAATTGGCGGGATTAGAGCTGCATTGCCCTCTAGTGTAATTATGAGGGGCAGATGGTCGGATGACAGCTCATTCATGACTTTGAGATGTGTTCTGCGAGTTATGTTTTTGGACAGGGCTAGATCTAGCACATCAGATCTGTGTGTCCTGCAATATGGAACGTAAGTATGTTCCTCTGGAGTATGGATTAAGAGGTCCGAGTTGTTTTCGAGGTGTAATAAGGCTCGTCCCTCTTTATTTGTCTCGTTGCATCCCCAAATTTGGTGTTTCGCATTGAGATCACCGGCAATTAGGGCCCTATTGTGCTGCTGCGTTAAGTCCGTTATATCGGATGTTATTAAAGTACCTGGGGGGGCATAGGCCGCCGTTATGAGCACTTTGTTGTTGTCGAGTGTAATTAGTACGCTGGTGGTTTCCAAATTTTGGAGTTGCGCAGGGGGGGCCAGGTCGTGTTGTATATCGTGTTTAATAATGACCGCGGTGCCGCCCCCGCGCCCGTCTCTGTCTGTTCGGTGTGTCGTGTATCCGGGGATGTTGAATCTATGGTTGTCTTTGAGGAGAGTTTCTGTGATAAGGGCTATATGAATATTGTTACGGGAGAGGAATTCCTTGAACTCTGTCTTTTTGCGTCTAAGTCCCCTAGCGTTCCATGTCATGATGTATAAATAGTTTTTATAGGCCATCTTGATACTTAGATGAAGCCAGGTGTCACCAGCAGCTGGAAGAAGTCTCTATACGACGCTAGTATGGAGCGGACCTCCGACAATTCCGCTTCCATCAGCAACCCGAGGATGTGCCCCGCTGTCTCCCTCAGGTCGCCGTCTTCCATGCCGGTGCTAAGGACGCGCCGGTACATTTGCCTCTGGTGGTGTAGTCGTGGGTCTCTGGTCTCTCGGGGTCGTCTCTGTTGGTCTGGCCGGTCCTTCCGTGCTATGCGCGGCACTCCACGGGGCTGGCGGGGCGTCCTGGAACTTGACGGTTCCTCAGCGACCGTAGCTCGTGCCACAACCTCAGCCACACTTGGCACTGGTGGAGCCCGCTCGGGCAATACTCCCCGCGCCCGGCTTCCATCTCCCACAGCCGCGTGTCTACCAGTCCCCTGGAGGGTACGTGCCGCCGCCGCTAGACAAAACAGCAACACCATGGACCCCGAACAAAATACGTACCCGCAGGAAAACACTTCAGACGAGGATACACATACCTCATGACAGCAGGCAAAAAAAAAAAAAAAAAGAACCCAATCACAGACCATCACCCGCTCATTGGCTAGGACAACACAACCCACATCCTCCAAACTATAGTATATATTTGGAAAACTGAGGAGACCATAAAATCCCTAAGAGCCCGAAAATCCCCTGGACAGGACCGTGTAACAGCGGAAATGCTCCAGCACCTTCCCCCTAGAGCCGTGATGCGCTTGACCCGGATTTACAATGCATGCCTCAGCATGCGTCATTTTCCAGCTGTCTGGAAACAGGCGCGTGTGGTATGCGTGTTAAAGCCGGGCAAAAATCCGGTCTTCCCATCTAGTTACCGCTCCATCAGCCTCCTACCAGTTATCTCGAAAGTATTCGAGAAACTGTTCCTGTCCCGCCTTGGACCCCTATTGGAGGAAAAAGGTCTCCTTCCTGAACATCAGTTTGGTTTTCGTTCTGGCCACTCCACGACCGAGCAACTACTGCGTGTAGCCGAAAAAGCTTCCCTGGCTTACCAGGATAGGGCTAAAACGGTGGCAGTGTTGCTTGATGTGGAAAAGGCATTTTCTACCACTTGGCACGAGGGGCTTGTCTACAAGCTCATACAGCACGAAATCCCCCCTCCATATATTTACTTGGTGGCTAGTTTCCTACAGGAACGTAGCTTCCGGGTGAAGGTGGAGGGATCATTCTCCAGAGAGAGGCCCATTGGCGCAGGAGTCCCCGAGGGCAGTGTACTGTCACCGGCACTCTTCGCAGCTTACATGGCCGATCTCCCCACGCACCCAAACACACACATCTGTCAGTATGCGGACGATCTACTGATCTTCGCTACTAACAAGAACCCGCGCTACAGTTACCACCAAGTACAAGCCCATCTCCGTACCATCAGTAGATGGTGCGAGAACTGGCGTATGTCTATAAACCCGGAGAAAAGCTCTGCGATGGCGAATACGAAAGCCAACCGGCTCCCGCGGGACCTCGTGTTGCGGCGCCGTCGGATCCCCTGGGTCACTATGGCGAAGTATCTCGGAGTCACGCTGGACCGGCGGCTGACGTATAGACATCACGTCAGGGGCAAAGTACTACAAGGTCATGCTGCTCTCCGGCAGCTATACCCAATCCTCAGTTCCAAAACCATGCCCCTACGCCTGAAGCTCCAGCTGTATCGTGCGATCATTCCACCTCTGGTTTTGTACGGATGCGAGATCTGGGGAGTGGTGGCAAAGTCCACCTTCATCAGACTCCAGACGTTGCAGAATCGGGCGTTAAGGATGATCTATGATACCGGCTGGAGATTTCCTGCCCATATCCTCCATGAGCATTCCAGCATCCCGTACATTGTCGACGTGATTAAAACCCGCGCTCGCACAATGTACAACAAACTCCAAAATCACCCTAACCCTCTGGTAAATACTCTGGGCCAATATGACCAGAACCAGCCGCGCCGACTACCATCCAAAAGACTACCAAAGGACATACTAAGTCCGGCGGTATAATCTCAAAGATGGGAAAAGCGACAGTTCAATCTGTATCCAAAACAGAGTAAATTACCTTTTCAGATCACCTCTCAGTGAGTGACTGATGGCCAGAACCCTGGTGGGAATGAGCGCGTCACCTGATTGGCCAGCCAACCAGAAGCCGCGCACTGCCAGCCCGTGGATAAATCCCACCCACCCGTTTTCCTGTACCAAAAATACCCCTGATCCCAAATAATGTTCCCCAGATGACATAAAAATCCCCGTAGAGAGAACATCCAACTCATTGCGCAGGTTAAGCCGTACAACGGCTCGGTACTGCGGACAAGACACTCGGGCGGGGGGCAATCACTGTCCCCCCGTTCGACCCGAACTGCCTCTGGAGCCTCTGGACTTTTTCATCTTTCCTGAAGATGGCCATGGAGTCTACAATGGCTGAAAGATCGACATTTATAAACCTAACACTGCTGATCACCCGTGAAGCCTTGAGCCATAACGTTTGCTGTGAAAGCTTCAAATCTTACAAAAGAGACATACTTGGAATTGTTAATGCTTATTCTAATGGGAAAATGCCGCTGACATCAGAAACACTCTTATTCTTACTGATTCCTACAGCATGCAAGATCATACCAAGTACTTTAGCAACTGGAATAAAAGGCCCCCATTCAATTTCTCCTCTTTGAAATATTCTCTTACATATCATATTATTTGCTGCACTTGTCCTTTTGGGACACCTTTACCAAATACAGTTCTATTCAGTTGACAAGTACGCTCAATTTTTCGTTTCGCAGTACTATCTTTGTCACTATTTTTTGACATTGTTAAATATTCATTAAAAGCATTAGCACAGTTACAAAAGCTTGAAACACATACATAGATACACAGACTCAGGCTCACATAAACATAAAGCAAAGGAAGGCATTATTTGTTTATATGAAGCGTTAGCAGAACATACGGGGGTTTCTGTAAAATAAGCTTCCCAATGATCTGCAGTCATGAGGAATGCTGCTACAGGAGGCCCAGCAACACTGGGGTGTAGCTTGGTTCTCCTTTCCCCAGTCCCCTGGCCTGCGAGCTGTCTGTGATGCTCATTGTTGGCTTGGCAGCTGTTAGAAATGAAGCTTCCACTCGCTTCTCCTGCCAGGTGTGAATTACGCATTGTGATGCATTTTTTGTGTGCAAAAGGATTGCATCGGTGGACATTCATTCCCAACTGTGTGAAGTGCATGGAGAGCAGTGTATGAGCATAAAACAAGTAAGATTTTAATAAACATTTTCTTTGAACTTCATGCTATTAAGAAATAAGAAAGTAGTAGATAAAATGCAAAATATTAGAAAGAACATGGAATGAGTGAGGAAAGTTAGAAAGAAGTTAGAATAAGTGTGGAAAATAAAAGTATCTGTTAGAAAAAATTATTCAACAAATGGAAATAAATTTAAATAAGTTTAAATATTTTAAGGCAGGATATATGAAAGAGTGAAAGCAACATAGAAAAGAATACAAGTAGTTTAAAACAGGAGACTGATTTATAGCTTTTTTTTTTCTTTTTGTTTTTGTATGTAAATTTTGTTACAGTTCATGCATTCAAACTGGAATATTCCTGAATGATTAAATGATTACATAGACTTTCACGGTCTTTGCCTATTGCTTCTTTCTTGTTTCTGGTATGGGCCGTGTCTTGTTGGCTTGTTTAAGAAATTAAAAATTATGCCAACGTTTCACCGCAAAACTATGGGCTTCTTCAATGGAAGACTGCAAAAGATCCATCCAATTAGTCACTGCCTACTCTGATTGGCCTCCTCCTGTCCCACTCGTAATCCTATTGGTTCCTTCTCCTCCAATAGGTTGACTTGTTAAACTTTATCGGTGAGGCATTATACATTACAGGTTTGCTAGTCTTCTGTGTTGAGTTTGACGTTTTTGTTGGTGATCTAACAGTTGTATTTTTTTCACCCACAGATTTTGTACATGTTGATACAGATGTGTACACTGATGTTGAGGGCTTTGGAATAGAGCTACGAGCTACAAGTGTCTATCCTGAAATTCTTGCCACATTGAAATCACTGGTCTGCCTTGCAATCTCTTGCTTCAGTTCAAGTTTAGCTGCAGCTGGGCTATAGGTAATAGATCTTGGAACAAATGGTTGGCATATATGCAAGAGCTTCCGGCTTCTGAGAAGGGCACCTTCTCTCTCACCTGTATCTCTTTGATCGCCTTTTCCTCTACAAAACAGGGGCTATCTCGGGAACTAGATGGTTGTTCACCTCTGCAGTTCACGCATGATGAAGCTGCAGGGAATTCATTTCCACAGTTAGGGCATATAGCTAGTCCCTTACAAAACTCACTTGTATGTCCAAAGCGCTGGCATTTGAAACATCTGAGTTGCGTTCGCGATGAAAGGCCTAACTTCAATGGATTCATACCTTGCCTTAATTCTTTGTGGGAGATCTACCTGACCAAAGGTCAGGAACAGGGAATTAATTGGCTTTAACTCACCACCTTCTTTGTGTTGAACCTGGTAAACGTCAATGACACCTTGTTCTGTCAGATTCTCTTGAATCTCCTCATTGGAAAATCCCTCCAATGCACGGGTGTTTATCACACCGTGTGAGGAGTTCAAAGTTCTGTGCGTCTCAACACATACAGGATAACTTGCTAGCATATTTGCTTTCAGTATTTTAGCATCCTGGGTACCCGAAGTGCCTCAACCAGGATTGTGCCATTGCAAGATCTATTGCATGACTTTACTGGACCAGAAATGTAAATGTAAATGGGCTCACTGATATAAATTTCTTATCTGCCTCAGTTTTACCTATTATTAAGTGGCAAGGACCGCTGCTACTTCCTTTACACTGACTTTACTAATTTCTTTTGTTTTGAGTTTTTGAAGAACTCATGGCGATGATATCCTCCGCCATTGCAAATGTCTCCAATGGCATGCTCACATCCTGGGTGCCACCCCGGCTTAGGTGAGAGTCGTGGCCTGGACCTTGCTCACCCTAGAGTCTCACCTCCCAGTGTATAGTTAGTGGGACCCAATCGCCTTTACCTTCGGGAGTGCAACAGCTCATGCAATGGCCCCTACGTGGGACTGACCTTTATCAGCGGATACAAACACAAATTCTACATGATAACCAGGGGCTGGGAATTGAATTACGCAGTTACCCAGTCACTCCTTGTGTCTCCCCATCCACCTACAACCCGTGCGTAGGTTATCCATCAGACTGTGTATAGGGAGGTATTGGGTGGGAGGTCAAACACAAAAGTGGACCGAATTTGATTGGGTGTTTAGTATATGCTCTCTCACACCTTAGATGAACCCAATCGAGAGTATGGCTAGGGACCCTGGGTGTGCCAAACCCATACCTACCATAGTAGACCCCTGGGGGGCTCATTCTCTCATTAAATCTCTTTATGGAAGAATTTGAATGTTTCCTGAAACCTCTAATGTGGTTGAGGTATGTAGATCATACTTTGTCATCTGGCCTCATGGAGAAAACACCATCCCAGAATTTTTAGACCATCTCAATAGTCTGCAAAACAGCATCAAATTTAATACGAAATTAAAGAAGGATGGAAAACTACCATTTTTAGACGTGCTGATAGAACGGGACATAGCCATGAAAACACTTTAATGTTCCGTGTATGGGAAACCAACTTATACAGAGAGGTACATAGAAGCCTCTTCACTTCACCCAGGTCCAGCTATATAAAGAGCCACACTCCAGCAGTGTGCCCTACGTGTGTGTGACAAAGAAAATCTGGACTCAGAGCTAAAACATCTCCGAGATGTACTAAAGACTAACCTTACATACCTCGAGTACAAAGAGTTACAGAAAGAATTACAAAAGCATTGCAACACCACAAAATTCAAAACAAGAAACACATCAGTGAAAAAGCTGCATTCCTTTATAAGACTAATCAAAGATAAGAACCCTTGGCAAAATAACCAGGGTAATTATAAAACTACCTGTGATTGTGGTGAATTGTGCGTAGGCTAAAGAGGTAGATCTATCAATATCAGGGAAAAAGAACACATAAGACACATGAAACTCTCTCAACCAGAAATATCTGCCATCGTGGAACATGCAGGAAACATTAGCCACCACATTGACTTTTAGCAATCTATGACAATTTCTCTCATTGAATAGTGAGAGAAAGCATAGAAATATTTAAAGAAAAGAGCAGTCTGAACATGACACAGGCAAACCACTCAACACGATACGGAAGACCCCATTAATTACCCCGATGTTATTCACATGTGAACTGTGCAACACTCTCTCTCTCTCTCTCTCTCTCACACACACACACACACACATTCATACCTACACTTTCTCTTCAGATAACCCTCAAGTCCTTATTTATAAGGCGGACCCAGGGGGATGAGGGCCCCCTCGGGAGTGGCACTGGCTCGCACCTGCATTTCAGGCAGACTGCCCGCCAAGTGTGCACTCCAGACGAACAGGCGATACAACGGACATGCACTCACCTAATTGACGATGCCGGATGTTATATCAACAACCTTAATTATGAATTGCAGACGACGCCATACGGCGGAACGTAACAATTATAATTTACTTTAGACTGACGACGCCACTAGCGCACAGATTACCACTAATCTAAGAGACTAATTGTACGCACTTCCTTTGTTCTTAGTGTATGTACATGTATATTTAGATTGTTTCAGGGATCCAGCATGCAGGGTATCGACACGCTCCCAGACTTCTGAGGCGCACGAACAGACGCGGCGTATACACGCCAAGCAACATAGCACCCTGATTCCTGACAGCAATCACAAATTACCCCTACCAAACCATCCATGACTCCGCTAGGGGGCAAGCTGGGCTTCGGTCAAGCTCGTCTCCAAGCTTCTAACCTTCTCCGTCTGGTTACGCTATGCGAACCAGCTCTATCTTCACCACTGAATGCGCGGGTGCTACAGGCGGTACCGCAGCAGGCTTTCACCTTCCTAATCCGGTGGATGGGGTTTTTTAGTGGGTATGGCCATCTTCAATGGCGACTCCCACAGTACCATTGGGTCTCGTAACAAGATTTTTCCCCTCCACCTAAAAAAAAAAAATTGGTCTTCCGTTGCTGCTGCGAACTGTGTGTCGCATGGTTCAGCATTCGGTTGGAGTACCTGCTCTAGTGTGGTCGCGAAAGCTTCTGCTTTTTCTGCCGGTGTTTCGGCTATTTGCCCGTCAATATGTAGGGGCGGAATGTTTGTGCGAGTACGTGTCAGGCACTTCGCTTTTCGCCACACTGTTCTGTTGTGAGGATCAACGTCTTCCAGTGTGGCGTTCCATTGCTCCCCTATGTGTTCGGCCATTAGTATATCCGCCGTGACTTTGAGGTTGTCATATTCGTTGCGATGTATTTGGTTTCGCGTTCGCCATTTGCGCCTGGCCCTGTTTCGGTCCTGCATTGCCTGCATTGCCCGAGGGAACTGTGTGGTTGCCCTATTCGTTGGCCTAGATAAGGAAACATGTTTTTCGGTCGCATGGTGAATAGTTCTGGTAATTATTTCTACGGCTTGCTCTTGAGTATCTTGTGAGCTAATGACAGGGTTGTTTTGTTCGAGTTGCGTTTCAACTAACGCTTCGAACTCGGGCCAGTTGGCGTGTTTGTAGTTGCGCCTAGGCTGCTCTGGTTTGAACATTACGGGCGCCGCGACCTCCATTATTACCGGTAAATGGTCTGATGTGAGGTCGTTTAGTACCGTAGTTTCGGTGTCATATAGTACTCCCTTTAGTAGGGCGATGTCGAGGATGTCGGGCATTTGATTGGCCGCTCGTGGGATAAAGGTTGGTTCTTCTGGACCCGTTAGGAGGATGTTTTTCCGGTTGATAAAATTTAGTAGTTGGGTACCCTGCGGATTCGCTGTTCGACAGTTCCAAAGGTAATGCTTGGCATTGAAGTCGCCAGCCGCAATTACCTTGGTGTCCATTCGCATTATTTTGTCGACATCCTCAATATCAATATTCAGTGGAGGGTTGTATACGGCTACTACCGTTACCGCGGCGCGGTGCAATTGCACATTTACCGCTGTGGCCTCCAAGCGGTTTAATTCTGGCACTTGTTTCTGGTGGTGCTTGATGGTATTCAGTATTATTACTGCCGTGCTTCCGCCTCTTCTATTTCGGTCATTGCGGTATATACTGTAACCCGGAATGGAGAAGCGGTCCAATGGTCCTAAATGTGTTTCGTTTAGAAGCGCAATTTGGATCGAGTTTCTTATCAGGAAGTCCGTTAATTCCTGACGTTTTCGTCTGATATTGTTGCAGTTCCAGTATAATACGTTTAGTGTAGATGTACTATCCATTACTGGTTGTGGGATGAAAGTACAAGGAGATATCTGGCAAGATAGTTAAAGAGGTAAAGTGGGTCTGTGTCTTGGTGTGTGATTAACTCCAGCAGTCATTTTGCGTGTTTAAGGAAGTTTTCGTAGCTTACTTCCCTGGAGACTCCTAGTGAGGCCAGGAGCTCCATCAAGGCCATTCCATTTACAAAAGCTTCGCGGGTGGTGAGCGCTACTGGAAAGAAAATTGAGTCCTCCAGCGGTGTTGGGGGTGCTTGTGTGTGTTGGTTGTTTTGTGTTGTTTTGGTCCCTAGTGAGTGGGGTGCTACAGGCGGTACCGCAGCAGGCTCACCTTCCTAATCCGGTGGATAGGGGTTTTTAGTGGGTATGGCCATCTTCAATGGCGACTCCCACAGTACCATGGGGTCTCGTAACAAGATTTTTCCCTTCCACCTAAAAAAAAAAAAAAAAAAAAAAGCCAGGGGCGCGATGACGTCAAAGAGTACAGACACGGGGGAACTTCGAGATCGTCTGCAGCTGCTTTGAAGAGCCCTCAAAGCTTGTTTAAAAGCGTGAGGAAGTGATTCCGGGTGATCTTCCAATCCAGCGAGCGTAGTGCGCAGGCCGCCACTCACGCTCCCAGACGCCCCGATTACAGCTTCAGTTCCCGCCAGCTAGAACCCGCCTATGCAGGCACACTAACAGCTTAGCTGGGTAGAAGTACAAGTCTGTAGCCAACAGTCACCTGACTGGAATCTAGGCGCCTTTGGGCAGGACCTCTGTACTTCGGGCTTTTTAGCGCCCACTAACTGCTCTTTCTCTTCTACTCAACTATTTTCCTCTTTTCTATATAGTTTTTAAGCTCCCCGTTAGGTCCCCTCTAGGCTTTTATTTCTTCTTCTTTTCCGAAACTCTTCCGAGGTCAAGTTAGGGATTGTTAGGGCATATAGTATACTTATTTACTGTTTTTCGCTCTATAACTTCCATCTCTCCTTCCTAGTATGACTAAGTCCAAAAAGTCCTCAGTGAAGCGATCTCCTTGCGAGATGCGCACGACCCGTGGAAGGGTCACTAAGCGACAATTGGATGTTGGTGGCCCCTCAGCCCCTGAATCGCCCCCACCTAACCCCATCCCTTCTTCCCACCCAGTGACACCGTCCGTGATCCCCCCAGTCGCAGCCCAGGCGGTAAACGGCCCTGCCACGACGCCTGAGCTCGGCCGGACTCCCACTCCGAATCCTTCTGCCCTGAATACCCCCCTCCCTAGATCCCGCTCCTCTTCCGCCGCGTCTGTCCCCTCTCTGCCCCCTACCCCGCCTCCTCTCGTCTCCCCTCCTGGCTCTAACCACTCCACGCCACCACCTCAGTCAAACCAACAACCTGCTCCTTGGCCCCTTCCGTAAGCCTCGTTGCCGGCCCCTCCTCCAGACCAGACCCGGTTACGGTTCCTGCTCCTACTGCCCCCTCCCCAAGCACCCAGGATGCAAGCGCCAATCTACGTCTCTAAACACCACGTCACGCTGTTTCAGACCCTGCAAGAGTTTGACTCCCTCTATGCCAATGAGGGCTACACAGTGACCAGGGCCCCGCTGTCGCGGGACTTCCTGGTGCGCATGTCGCCCCCCGTGGACTATGCACACATGTGTGCCTTTCTGCGGCAGAAGGGACTCAGCATCCAGCTAACGAGGCAGCAGGACGAGCAGTAATCCTTCCGTGCCGTGATAAAGCACGTTTAGTATGATGGGGCGGAGGAGGCCATTAAGGCTGAGTTGCGCGCCGCGCACTTTTCAGTGCTGCGTGTAACGCAACTTAGGCGTTACGACTAGGCCAGAACACCTCTTCCGTTCTATCTGGTAGACCTGGCGACGGCGGACGACCTGGACCGACTAAGGCAGGTTGAATGTATGCTCCACTTTCGAGTGAGGGTGGAGTTATACAGGCGACCGGTCATACCGGTCCAGTGTAGTAAGTGCCAACAACTCAGGCACACAGAGGCGAGGTGCTCGGCCGCGGTTAGGGTGTGCTCCAAGTGCACCGGTGACCACGATTCTCGTGGCTGTGATGTTCCGCCCCCCCCCTGAGAACGTGCGCGCTATGCCTTCGCCAGGGCCATGGGGCCAGGTACCGGGCTTGTCCCGAATACCAGCGCCATGTGGTGGCGGCACGTAACCTCCAGGGGTCAGGTAGACACGTGGTTGTGGGATCTGGAAGCCGGGCGCGGGGAATATTGCCCGAAAGGGCTCCACCAGTGCCAAGTATGGCTGAGGTTGTGGCACAAGCTACGGTCGCTGAGGAACCCTCAAGTTCCAGGACGCCCCGCCAGCCCCGTGGAGTGCCGCGCATGGCACGGAGGGACCGGCTAGATCCACAGAGACGACCCCGAGAGACCCAAGACCCACGACTACACCACCAGAGACATGTACCGGCGCGTCGCTAGCACCGGCATGGAAGACGGCGACCTGAGGGAGACAGCGGAGCACATCCTTGGGTTGCTGATGGAAGCGGAATTGTCGGAGGTCCGCTCCGCATTGGCGTCTTATAGGGACTTCTTCCAACTGCTGGTGACACCTGGTTTCATCTAAGTATCAAGATGGACTATACAAATTATCTAAAAATCATGACATGGAACGCTAGGGGACTTAGACGCAAAAAGACAGAGTTCAAGGAATTCCTCTCCCGTAATAATATTCATATAGCCCTTATCACAGAAACTCTCCTTAAAGACATCCTCCATAGATTCAACATTTCCGGATACATGACACACCGAACAGACAGAGACGGGCGCGGTGGTGGCACCGCGGTCATTATTAAACACGATATACAACTCGACCTGACCCCCCCCCCCCCTGCGCAACTCCAAAATTTGGAAACCACCAGTGTACTAATTACACTCGACAACAACAAAGTGCTCATAGCGGCGGCCTATGCCCCTCCAGGTACTTTAATCACACCCGATATAACGGACCAAACGCAGCAGCACAATAGGGCCCTAATTGCCGGTGATCTCAATGCGAAACACTAAATTTGGGGATGCAACGAGACAAATAAAGAGGGACGAGCATTATTGCACCTGAAAACAACTCGGACCTCTTAATATACCCTCCAGAGGAACATACTTACGTTCCTTATTGCAGGACGTACAGATCTGACGTGCTAGATCTGTCCAAAAACATAACACGCAGAACACATCTCAAAGTTATGAATGAGCTGTCATCCGACCATTTTCCCCTCATAATCACACTAGAGAGCAATGCAGCTCTAATCCCGCCAATTAAACGCCCAAACTATAACAGAGCAAACTGGGATAAATTTGCAGACACTGTAAGCAAAAACTTGCCCACTGTCCCATTAAACACTAACGAAAGCACCAACGAAGCTGTCATCCAATTGAAAAAGGCCATAAAAATAGCCACAGCTGCCTCTGTGCCTATGAGCCATCCTAGACAACATCAAACTAAACTCCCACAAGACATAACCTCTCTAACAGCCGAAAGCAACAGAGTCAGACGCAAATGGCAAAAAACGCGGCACTTAACACACCTCGAGTACGTCAAATACTTAAATAGCCTAGTAAGCGAAAGGATCGCAAATCATGTCTCGAGGCAATGGCAGAACACACTGAAGAATCTCGATTATGAACGAGACTCAGTGTGGAACGTAGCTCGCTGCCTAACACGCGGTAAAGTGCAAATCCCTCCACTCCATACTAATCAAAACATAGCCACCACCGATAAAGAAAAAGCAAATGCACTCGCGGACGCACTACAAGAAACATTAACTCCAAACACCACTCCCTCTTGCCCACAACTCATCACCGAAACCGAAGAAGAAACGCGCGAATATAAAGACCAAATAACTCACAATAAAATAAGAAAAACATGTCCCAGCGAAATCAAATGGCTCCTTAAACATTTACCGAAACGAAAGGCTCCTGGGCCAGACAGCATCCCGGCGGTAGCCTTAGCTAACCTACCCGAAGATGCTATCAAACTACTATCCAAAATCTTCAATTATGTGCTAGAGAAAGGGTACTACCCTGACAGATGGAAGTCAGCTATAGTCGTACACTTTACCAAGAAGGGCAAAGATCTCTCGAACCCACACACCTACAGACCAATTAATCTACTAAGCATTCTGGGAAAACTACTCGAAAAAGTAATACTAAAACGCCGAAATGCACAACTAATCAAACAAAACATAACTATAACCGAGCAGTTCGGATTCCGCGCTTGCCATTCCACAACCCTGCAACTACTGAGAGCCACAGAACACATCACGCATGGGTTCAACTTCCGAAAATCGACAGGCGCACTCCTACTTGATGTAGAACGCGCGTTCGACAGAGTTTGGCACGCGGGCCTGCTCAAGAAGCTCAAAACACTAAATATACACGACTCTCTAATTAAACTAATCGCAAACTATCTACACAATCGGACATTCCAGTCCAGAGTTAACAACCACCTCTCTTCCCCCCGCCCTATAAAAGCGGGAGTCCCACAAGGAAGTATATTGGGGCCGATTATCTTTAATATAACAATGAACGATATCCCGAAAACACACAACACGAACTTATTCATCTATGCAGATGACACGGCAATTGTAGCGCAATCGGGGAAAGTCGAGTTCATACACAGGAGGCTACAAAAGGCCCTTAACGAGCTACAGGACTGGTTCGCCAAATGGAGAATTAAGGTGAATGCCAAGAAAACGCAGGCTATCATATTCACCAAAAGAGTCAACCATAGACTAGGAAAACACCAGCTTCCACCACTCATCATATTTGGAGAGAACATTGAGTGGAAAAACAGTCACCTGGTTAAGGCTTAAAATGGACCAGGGACTCACATGGAAGCAGCATATATTCCAAATAAGGGGAAAAGCGAACGCCCAGTTAGGCAAACTATATCCCCTTATAAACATGAACTCGCAACTAAAACTCAAAATGGGACTAATATTATATAAGACGCTTATCCGCCCTATACTCACTTACGCTGCTCCGGTTTGGGGTTATGCCGCAAACACACATATGCGCCTACATAGGCTACAAAATAAAATACTACGACTGGTAGGAAAAGTGCCCTACACTGCACCAGCGGACTTATTACACGACGAACTAAAAATGCACACGATAGAGCAATTCATTAAAAAGCTATCACACGACACATACAAACACTTGCATAAACATCACAACCCTTTAGTAACGAACCTAGGTAACTATACTATGGAAATTTATAAACACGCTAGACCACTAGCGCTTTTCGACAGAAATCTAACTTCAAATAACACGGAAGTAGAGGAATTCTTGAACAACCTACTACACCACTAAATGAAACATTGACAGAGGACTAATAAATAAATAAATAAAAACCTGCAATAATAAACCCTGGCACCTAATTACTTAAACCAGGGCTTACATTCCAGATCCCTATTCGTTTATTTAACTTTCAAAAATATTTACAACAACAATATTCTACAAGTTATAAAAATCTAAATACTACAAAACATAAATATAAAATACAATAAAGTTAAAAAAAAATTTCAACATACACAAAATAAACATACTCAAAATTATAATTTATTACATCTAATATGTATACCAACATTTCCTCTAATACCTAAAACAATCACAATACTCCTAATTAATTTAATATATAATTTTTTTTTTAATTTAATAAAATATTCATAATTCAACAATCAAAATAAAAAGCTCAACTTAAAATTCCAAAATCATATAATTAAATTTCTTAACCTATTTACATAAACAATTATTTCAATTACCAATAATAATTAATTCATTAGCTTTATTTCTAAATCATCAAACCAAAACAACCAACAAAACTTCTAATTCATATAACAAAAATCAATCAATATACTAAAATAAATCAAATAAATATATAATTAAACATTAAATCAACTACATTTACACATATTATTTTAATTAAAAATTTCCTAAAATCAATAAAACAACAAATCTTCAATTCAACTTACCAAAATAATTCCCATTTAAAAATATATCACATTCTTCTAATAATATAATTTAATATTTAGCAATTTTTTATTCAAATTTAAAAAAAATATATATATACACAAAATATTTCCCATTTTATCCCCCCTTTTATAATATACTTACATAACTACATCAAATAAATTTCTACAAATCACTATTTAAACAAATTTACTGGTATCCAGTAAATAACCGGTATCCGGTTAAAAATAATAAATGCTACATCTAACTTAACACTAAATGCCGCCGGTGTCCGGCGGCCAACTGTACTGGTATCCAGCACAAAATACATCACTTGATATATTTCTAATATCACCTTTATATCCTTAACTCAAATTCATATTTCTTCACTTCCCCATTCAACTCACAACATGCCACATTTCTTTCCTCCTTAAATCACTGATAACATTAAAACAAATGATTCCCAATTATTACCATTAGGGATTTTAAAACTCTCACTCAATCACTTCCCAAATTCACTTCACCTTCACCGCCACATAAGTTATCACTTAATACTTCCTCCTCCTGCTAATCTCTCCTCCTCAACCCATCTGCTGTCCTCTCCCTGCTGGTTTCTCCTCCGTCTCAATCGATCTCCTTTCATCTTCCTGCTGATTACTCCTCCATCTCGATCCATCTACTCTCCATATTGATTTCTCCTCCATTTGGTCAATCTCCTCTCTTCTCCCTGCTGATTACTCCTCCATCTCGGTCGATCTCCTTTCCTCTCTCTGCTAATTACTCCTCCATCTCGGTCGATCTCCTTTCCTCCCTCTGCTAATTACTCCTCCATCGCGGTCAATCTCCTCTCCTCTCCCTACTGATTACTCCTCCATCTCAATCCATCTCCTCGTCTCTCCCTGTGGGTTTCTCCTCCATCTCGATGCATCACCTCTCCCTGCAGATCTCTCCTCCATCACGATCCATCTCCTCTCCTCTCCCTGCTGAATTCTCTTGCACCTCGATCCATCTCCTGTCCCTACTGATCTCTCCTCCATCTCGATCCATCTCCTCTCCCTGCTGGTCTCTCCTCTATCTCGATCCATCTCCTCTCCTCTCCCTGCTGAATTCTCCTGCACCTCGATCCATCTCCTCTCCCTACTAATCTCTCCTGCATCTCGATGCATCACTTTTCCCTGCTGATCTCTCCTCTATCTCGATCCATCTCCTCTCCTCTCCCTGCTGAATTCTCCTGCACCTCGATCCATCTCCTCTCCCTGCTGATCTCTCCTCTATCTCGATCCATCACCTCTCCTCTCCCTGCTGAATTCTCCTGCACCTCGATCCATCTCCTCTCCCTACTGATCTCTCCTCCATCTCGATCCATCTCGTCACCTCTCCCTGCTGATTTCTCCTCCATCTCTACTCATCTCCCCTTCTATCCCTGCTGATCTCTCCTCTATCTCGATCCGTCTCCTCTCTCTCTCCCTACGATCTCTCCTCCATTTCTATTATCATTAACCTCCTCATCTTATGCAAGTACTCTTTCCTCTTGTATCTGATGAGATCTCAATCTCCTTGGTTCTATAACTACATTAACATTATGTGGTTGTCGCCTAGCTGGTAATCGCTCCTCCTCCCACGCAATCTTACTTATTTTGTCCCCCAGCTTGTGAAGATGCTCGTATAAATCCTTATTCCTAATAATGTTATAAATATAATTGCCGCTCAGTGCATGTCTCTCTTCTCTTGTTTGCTCACTGTACTTAACACATTCAAATAGCGCATGCTCAGGTGTGTCCTGCACATTGCATCTGCCACATATATCGTTATCAGTCCTTTGTATTTTTAGCTAGTATGTCTTATATGGTCCATGCCCAGTTAAATAATGTAATAAATCTCTAGTGGGCTGCACATGCTTCAATTTTAATCTTTCTTTAATATTATTAAAAAGATGATAAGTTCTCCTTCCGGCGATCGTACTATCCCATTCCTCTTGAAAACAAACAGACAGAGGACTGTTCCCTTTCACCACACAACTAAACCTTCCTTATTCCCTGTTTCAGACCGCAGCCTGCCACAGAGCTCTACAAGCCCTCGGCGACGCCGAGGCGGACCGGGAGAACTAGGGCCTCCCACCAGTGTCCTACATGCGCGGTGAACGCGGGCCACCGTATGATGGAGTAGGACACTCCGACGACACGGCGAGACCAGGACAAACGCTTATAGAAGACCTGCCTGTCTATCGCAGGCAAAGTAGAAATCAAGCACAATAACATTCATATTAAGCATGTGTAAAAATCACAGACCATTAGCTGATTCTAACGACTTGCAGGTACATACCTGTGCAACACTAGACATAAGCCTAAATATTGCACGAAAACATCTTTTGTACTCTAACTCTAACATTAGCTTATTTCACAACGACTTGCAGGTTTCACCTGTGCAAAAATGGACCAGGGACTCACATGGAAGCAGCATATATTCCAAATAAGGGGAAAAGCGAACGCCCAATTAGGCAAACTATATCCCCTTATAAACATGAACTCGCAACTAAAACTCAAAGTGGGACTAACATTATATAAGACGCTTATCCGCCCTATACTCACTTACGCTGCTCCAGTTTGGGGTTATGCCGCAAAAACACATATGCGCCTACAAAGGCTACAAAATAAAATACTACGACTGGTAGCAAAAGTGCCCTACATTGGACCAGCGGACTTATTACACGACGAACTAAAAATGCACACGATAGAGCAATGCATTAAAAAGCTATCACACGATACATATAAACACTTGCATAAACATCACAACCCTTTAGTAACGAACCTAGGTAACTATACTATGCAAATTTATAAACACGCTAGACTGCTAGTGCTTTTCGACAGAAATCTAACTTCAAATAACACGGAAGTAGAGGAATTCTTGAACAACCTACTACACGACCAAATGAAACATTGACAGAGGACTGTTCCCTCTCACCACACAACTAAACCTTCCTTATTCCCTGTTTCAGACCGCAGCCTGCCACAGAGCCCTACAAGCCCTCGGCGACGCCGAGGCGGACCGGGAGAACTAGGGCCTCCCACCAGTGTCCTACATGCGCGGTGAAAGCGGGCCACCGTATGATGGAGTAGGACACTCCGACGACACGGCGAGACCAGGACAAACGCTTATACAAGACCTGCCTATCTAGGGCAGACAAAGAAGAAATCAAGCATAATAACATTCATATTAAGCATGTGTAAAAATCACAGACCATTAGCTGATTCTAACGACTTGCAGGTACATACCTGTGCAATACTAGACATAAGCCTAAATATTGCACGAAAACATCTTTTGTACTCTAACTCTAACATTAGCTTATTTCACAACGACTTGCAGGTTTCACCTGTGCATCGCTAGATATAAGCTCAAATATTGCAGGAATAACTTCAGTTACACTAACTCTAAGATTAGCAGATATTATAACGACTGGCAGGTAAATACCTGTGTAACACTAGATATAAGCTCAAATATTGCACGAATAACCCCAGGTATGCTAACACTAACATTAGTAGATATTATAACCACTGGCAGGTAAATACCTGTGTAACACTAGATATAAGCTCAAATGTTGCACGAATAACCTCAGGTATGCTAACATTAACATTAGCAGATATCATAACGACTTGCAGGCCTATGCCTGTACAACTTAATCATAAGTAAGCGTAATGGCGTCTCATATTAACACAAACTTAACAACGCATTTATCTCTCTTGGTCATGTCCAGGTTTCATGGGCATTACCAAAAAGCAACATCTGACTCGCTCGCATGTACTTCATGACAGCTTAAAGCTTTCAATTACTAACCGGGGTGCTATGCGGGACCCGACTAACGCACGATGATGCACGAAACCATTAGCATTAGCATTGTACGAACTAACACGTGGAGGGGTTTTTTAGTGAGTAACCCTCCCCCTTCAGGGCGTAGGGACCCTCACACTGTTGGCCTCAGCATGTCGGCCTCCGCCTGTAACGGGGTTTTCCCTCCACGGTTTAAAAAAAAAAAGCCAAGAGCGCACGAAGGGGCTTACTAATCAGTCTGCAACATCCGTTGCCAGCACCTCCACTGGTGCCATACCAAAGACCTCATCCACCGACGTCAGCGCGAGTTTTCTCCGGGTACTCCGGTTTCCCCCGCCTCTCATTCCACCGGTGCTCCATCTTCATATATCATCAGTGTCACCGCCTGCGGTGCCGTAGTAGTAAAAGCGGGCGTTAAACACTACAACAACAACAACTCATCCACCGAGGCAAGAAAGCGCTCTGCCACCCAACGCGCAAGCGGAAAAGGCAAGTGCAGAAAACTAGACGCTACCAAGCGTACTTCAACCAACCGGGGCCTCCCTCGCGGTGACTCTCCCCGAGTAGACCAAATTTCGGAGTCCGACTCCGACGACTGTGCCAGTGTTCGCACAGAAAATTCATACCGTA
The DNA here is from genome assembly GCA_030765045.1 of Tenodera sinensis. Classification (NCBI taxonomy): domain Eukaryota; kingdom Metazoa; phylum Arthropoda; class Insecta; order Mantodea; family Mantidae; genus Tenodera; species Tenodera sinensis. Next base: position 346,412,889 of record CM060964.1, read on the forward strand.
GCGGGAGAACCTCAGTGTGCTCCTGGAGATCCTCCCTCGCCATAGACGAGGCAACCAGCTCCTCTGGTCTCTCATCTGCCGAGGAAGAAAACCCCGGCCGAGAGGACGACGGATTCCGTGAGGTAGTCTCACGCCGTACCAAGCGTCTAGACGCCTTGACCGCAATGGCTCAAGAACGGCTACGGAACCCACCCCAACCATCCCAACCATCCAAATCCAAGAAGTGCCATGTTCCACCGATCATCGTGGACGACTTCAAAGGGTCGGTCGGCTTTTTAAAGCTCATAATGCCGACCCTTGCGGAGGAGTGCACGGTGAGGCGGAACAAAAGCCGCTTCATTTTCCAGGCCAAATCGGCCAATGACCACTCCCTCATCCTCCGTCACTTTAAGGAGAGGGACATACCCCACTTCACCTTCGGGTTAGAAAGGACCCGTGACATCCACAGGGTTATCCGCAGACTCCCCGTGGACACACCCGTGGACGATATCGTGGCAGACCTCAACCGCCAGGGTATCACCCCAAGAGTGGTCAAGCAGCTGACCAAGGCCGCTCCAGATGGGCAAGCACCCAGAATCCCCCTCCCCCTATTTCTAGTAGTGGTGGAGCGAGCCAACGACCCGGAGGCCAATATAGATGGCGTAACAGCCATCTGTTACCTCCGGGTACACATCGAGCCATCCAAAGGCTCTGGCGGACCCCCCCCCCCCCCCCCCCAATGTCATAGGTGCCTAGGGTTTAACCACTCCAGTCACTTTTGTCACCGCAGACTGCGCTGCCTCAGATGCGGTGAAGAACACCTTAAAGAGGTCCGCCCGAGAACCAGGGAGGACGACCCCAAGTGCGCCAACTGCACCGGCGCACATGTAGCCTGCTATGGTGGCTGCCCAACACGGAAAGCCATCATAGCCGCTAGGAGACCACCCCAGGTGGTTCTACCTCCAGTGGCGGACAGCCATCCCCAGTCTGGACCTGCCCCGGCAGGACCAGCAGCGGGTCAAGCGTACGCTGCAGTGGCCAGCACAAGACGGGGTAATACTCCAAAGTCACGTGCAAACACACAACCCCCCAGAGCACTAACACAAGCTCCAGCACCCCCCATGGCCCCCCTTCCACCAAGAGAGGGTAAGCGCCGTCAATCTCGGAGGCCTGCTACCGTCTCCGAGGCTCAGAGCGAGCGTGGGAACCCTACGCCCGCCAGCCGAGGGAGGTCGCGGCCGACGAGACATCGGCACCGACCAACCCATCCGTCATTCCACTTCCACAACAAACCCCCACTCCTCCCACACCACAGTTTCCAGAGGTGATGGCGTGGCTGCAGCAGCTGCTGCAAAACCACGGCCAGAAGCTCTGCGAGCTGTTGGTGAAATTCCTTACCGCCACCGACAAAGTCAGCAAAATGCCTGTAGCCATGGAGGGACTTGCACTCCTCACCACCATTACCTGCACGACCCAGAATGGCGGCTAGATCTAGGGTAAACACCTCGTTCAGGTTCGCGTTCTGGAACGCGTGTGAGTTGGCCGGACGGGAGAACGAGCTCCACCACTTTGCTGGCGAGCATGCACTGGACCTCATCCTCGTATCAGAAACGCATCTCCACCAGAACCTCACATTCCGACTCCAGGGCTATCACTGTCTCCGATCGGACCGCGTCGGCCGCCGTGGGGGCGGCACAGCGATCTTCGTGAAGAGCAGTGTGGTCCACAAATCCATCCAGCTCCCTCCACTTCAAACCCTTGAGGCCACGGCTACTTGTATCCACCTCGGCGGTATTAAGGTCCTGATGGTGTCTGCATACCACCCACCCCAGAGGCAGTTCGTTGTCAACGACTACCTCTCCATCCTCGCCCTACACCCACATGTCATTCTGGCCGGGGACCTAAATGCCAAGCATCCGCTTTGGCATTGCGGCCCCCGCGCGGACAGAAGAGGCAACGACATAGTCCACATGGTTGACGCGGACCCTCAGCTCAGAGTTGAGGGCCCCTGGCAACCCACCCATTACCCGCGAGGTCTAGGTCGGCCATACGTCATAGACTTCGCGATCATCAAACATTTTCCATACCACGTATCACTCACATCCATAAATGCACTTCATTCTGACCACAACCCAGTGTTGGCTACCACCAACACCCGGGTCGCCAGCCAAGAGGTCCCAGTTCAACACCGGAACGTCGACTGGGACTGTGTCAAGAGTTGCCTGAATGGCTCCATCCCAGCCAACCCCAACATTACCAACATACCAACCCTTGAGGCGGCGGACACTTGCTTCACCTCTGTGGTGAAGCAAACGGTCCACAACCTCACTGTCCACACCCCAGCTCCTCCTCACCCCGACGTCTTGCCCCTAGAGCTACTTTTGCTCATCCGCCGCTCCTGTGCGGCTCGCAGACTCTGTCAGAGGCACCGCACACAGCACAACCTAGCGCTTCTCAGGCGTTTACGCCACGAGGTGCGTCTCCGACTTCGCGAGCACAGAGTGCGCACGTGGGAGGACACGATGTCTCGTCTGAACCTGGGTGACGGCGACGTGTGGCGGATTGCAAGACGACTCAGAAACCGAGGTGGGTCCCAAACCTCCCCAATCCATGGCACCCAAGACCTGGCCTACGAACCCCAAGCCAAAGCAAATGCGTTTGCTGAATACCTGGAGAGTACCATGCGGCCGAGAGATGACCCGCAGGACCTAGACTTCTCCGACCGTGTCCGTAGGGAGGTACGTCGATATCTTCGACGCCCTCTTGAAGACGCGGATCGGCTCCCTATCGTCAAACCCAGTGAAGTCCAGGGCGTACTCCGACGCCTCAACCACAAAAAGGCCGCGGGGCCTGACGGAATAACACCTGTCATGCTCCGGCACCTTCCTTTCAAGGCCGTGCTCTACCTGACTAAGGTCTTCAATATGTGTCTCACCCTCAGCCACTTCCCTCGAGAGTGGGACTATTAAGAACTATTAAGAACAAATAAATACATATACGCGGACGATACTGCGATAGTCACACAGTCTACTCAACCGCGAATTATTTATCAACGACTGCAAAATGCACTAAATACACTGGAGCCATGATTCTCCAAATGGAGAATCAAAGTTGTTAGCTAATGCTGGATTTCTGACAATGAAGTCAAAGTAAATGCAAGAAAAACTCAAGCATTAATTTTCACCAAAAGACTCACACACAGACATAACAGGCGTACCCTTCAGCCGTTAACTTACCAAGGCGAAGGAGTCGACTGGAAAGACCAAGTAACTTATCTAGGTCTAGTAATGGACCAAGGCCTCACCTGGAATAAGCACATCACTGAAATCAGGGCCAAGGCCAATGGTCAGTTAAATAAGCTCTACCCAATCTTTAACATAAACAGCCAACTGAAGGCAAACATGGGTCTTACCTTATATAAGACACTCCTAAGACCTATTCTCACATACGCAGCCACGGTATGGGGATATGCTGTGAAAACTCACTTACATAAACTACAAACACTACAAAACAGAATAATAAGAATAGCAAAACAACCGCCGGTAGCTCCGGCCTATCTCCTACATAAAGAGCTAAAACTACATTCAATCGAAGAATTCATTAAACGCCTGAGCTTCAACATGTACAAACGGAAAGACCAAAACAAAAATGCCCTAATACAACAACTGGGAACTTACAAAACAGAATTAAACAAACACAAAAGACCGCTGTCATTATTTGACAGGACCTTAGGCCTGGGGGAGCCAGAAGTAGACATTCAAGAATACCTCAACACACTAGTAACACTTCCATAGAACATTACCTATAACCATATGGCACAACACAACTGGCAGTTTGCAAAGTCCTTGCTCTAGCCAAGGCAGCCCAGGGGGTTTACCCCCATACTTATAAGACATTGGCCCACGAATAAAGGACATGATTTTGGAAACCAAATAGAATTAAACTAAATTTAAAAGCACTAATACCTAAATATTAAGCAAAACAAACGCAGCTCATAGCGCAGTCAAACAAAACTAAACTAACAATTAAACATATCAACTGACCAAACGCATAAATCTGCGAAGAAATATACATATAATAAGTAAACCTAACTAAGAATATCTCTGACTAACACATCCCTTGCGGACATGATACTATTGAATAAGATGCCACCTCCCCTATGGAGGAGGGACAGCTAACAGCTAAATACTTTATAAACATTACCACCTCTTCCTATTTGACATCTCCCCTCTCACAGACGACAAAACTATTAGGTTAAGACAGGGTTTCTGGGGGGAAACACACTACTCCTTACCAAATCCACACCACGAATTTGCCAGGGCATGATCAGGGCCTCGGCCATGTTTACGTCCTGCCTCCAACTCTCACCCCGGTTAGGCCACATGGCCAACCTACACAATTTCTCCATGACTCCGCAGGTGCTTTTAGCGGTACTGCCAGACTTCCTCTCCCAAATTCTCTCCGTTGGAGGGTTTTTAGTGGGTAGTACCCTCGGGTGAAGCCTACAGTTCCCACTGTGCTGGGAGGCACAGTGGAACTCCATAAATGGATTTTTCCTCCACTGGAAAAAAAAAAAAAAAATAACGGTCATTTCTTCCACTACTTCTCTGCTTCCACATTCTAACTCTGATCAGTGCAGATGGAGGATCGTATTACCCTGATGATGCCAAGCGCAGTACTTGGCGAAACGTTGGTATCTACCATGCCTTCTAGACCACGGCCTACAAGCCCAGAAGAACTAAACACTTGGAATAATTATAATTTAAGTTTACTACATTGGAAATAAATTATATCAGTTTTTAAGCGTATTATGTGATCCTTGTTTTTCCACTAGGCGGTAAATACAGAATAACAGTTTATTTCCAATAATGGCTAAAATTCTATTATTTAATAACCTCTCCCCCAGTAAAATTGATACTTTTCTTATCCTTAATGCTGCTTGCGAACGCAATAGAAAAGAACGAAGCACTTCGATTCCACAAGCTAATTTATTCACTTGCATGTAGTAAAGCTAATAGGATAATGTACAGTACGTGCAATATATAATAGATAAAATTAATATTTATATGTAAAATAACTTATGTATACATTGTAAAACTATGCTTGAATTAGTTAAAACAAAAGTAAGCCAAAACGATGTCTATGCAAGAGACTAACCACTGACAGTAACAAAGGTAATACGAAACATTTAATGTACGGTTGATGACACTGGGGGCAACTGTTTCTTTGTGAAAGCATAGGCCACAGATTATAAGCCTCATAGGTCTTCTTGAGTCGGTCCGTTCGTTTGCAATGTAAACTAACAACGTGATTATATGTCGGAAGGGTTTATTTTGTTAAAAATCGCTGTTGGAATATTAAATGCTAATTCACGGAATGCTTAAAAAATATAAGTATGTAAGTAATAAAATGTTAATGAATGGGGATATGCGTATGCACATTTTCTATACTTTAGACGTAATGGATTAGTTAGTCAGTTTTAATTTGACTCTATAGCATAACATGAAAAACAGTAGTGAACACTTGAAGCTTGAAGAGTAGGTTAAATCCTATATGCACAGTTGTTAATTAATGCAATTACGGTAAGAGAATAACAGAAATTGTGGGACATGCGATAATGTATGGAAATTTAATAGCAAGGCTCCTAGTTCTTTTTAAATGAAGAAAGATATAAATATGCTTCATTTGCAACAAGGAATTGGCATCAGTGATAAACGAATTTTGTTTGATTGTTGCACAGGTTTGTTGTATGGAAGACAAATAGGTGAGTTGCTAACTTGTTGAAACGCGGAGTTATGTTTAAAAGAAAACTAACAGTAAATAGCTTTGCAGAGGAAGAAACCAATGATGAGTCCAGCGAGTTAAATGCAAGAACGTCGTTGAATCGGTAGGAAGCTCATCGCCTCCCGAGCCTGGTCTCTCAGGTATACATATGTCAAATTAATAGAACAGAAAATTACTCAAAGAGTTTGGAAGAAGGGGAATGCTCCCCCATAAAGGAAAAGCAATCTGGATCACCAATAATCAAGAAGAGGAGAACAGCTGATGTTGTTTCTATTGGTGGGAAGCCGCTGAATCCAGACAAAAGAGCAGTGGTACACAAACAACTGGATGAGCACAAACAGCTGGATGAGAGCAGTATGTATGAGACAGCTTCCAGTTCAGACACTGAAATAGCTGATGAGCCAAGTGAGGACACTTATGAAGAATCATTTTAAACTCATTGGCATGACACAATATTTTCTTTTTTTTTCCGTTTAATAAATTGGTAGTGCACTGGCTATTTGGGATGATTTCCTTACCTAACCAAATCTAACCTGAGGCAAAAATAGTGCAGTTGCAGAGCTCAAAAAATCGAGGTAAAAGAGAATGTTTACACTACTGCAGAACACTTATTAGTGTAACTGTCTGATCAGAGGGAGAGAGGGGGAGGAGAGAGAAGTGTTTGTCTGTGCATGCATGATCTCATTAGCACATGTACTGTTTTATGTGAAAATCACTGGGTGCCAAGTCTGGAGAGTATTTATAATTGTGGCAACATTCTGAATCCCTTCACAACAATGGCAGTGGCGGCTTAAAAAAAAAATTATTTTCTTGTTTAACGACTCTGTCAATTGCCAGGATCACATCAGCGTCGCCGGTGTGCTGGAATTTTGTCCAGTAGGAGTTCTTTTACATGCCAGTAAATCTACTGACATGGAGCTGTCGTTTTTAAGCACACTTAAAAACCATCGGCCTGGGCCGGGTTTGAACCTGCGACCTTGGGATCCGTAGGCCAGCAGTGGTGGCTTCCGAGCAGTGTGGGAGCATGCATTTTCATGCTGAAAGAGCTACATTTTCTTGACCTTTCTTTTGAACTATGCAACATAAATACCTAAAGGTCTTCACATTTATGTGCCCATAAATGCCAACCAATGATAACTTTGCCATTAACATCTGAAGACACTGGTCATACACTTGCCAGTTGAGGGAGCATTTAGGAGTTTCTTTGGTAGGGCACTATCCATATGCTCCATGGTCATGGAACCATGTGTCATTGCCAGTCACAAGCCTGGACCAACAGCTGCTAAATTTTGGTTTGTTTTGGAGGAGATCTCTGTTTATATTCTTGTGCCCTTGCTTTTGTTCTGTGGTCAGATGTTTTAGGAAGGAAAGTTGTGTAGCTACAACTTCACAAACGGACAATTGTATGCCAGGTTCCTTAGAAGGAAGGGATGAGAAAGGAGCACCCTTTAAGCATACTAGAGCTCGGGCAAGGGGTGTGAGGCAGAGTGAGGGTCCTTAACATGAGCTGGAGTTTACTCCTGCATCAACCTCGGAGGAGCCACTATCATCAGGGAAGACTTCTTTTCACTGTTGGTTTTCTGGTAATGGTCTTTCTTCTTGACTTTCTTTTCTTGTTTCCTTTTCTTTGCCAATAAATATTTCTCTGAGGGATCTGAGTATTTTGCTGTTACATTGCTGCTGCTATTTACTGGTAGGCATTTGATGCTCTGTGTTTGGATAACCTCTAATTTCAGGCAGGACTTCTAAATTGGCATGGAACTTTATTGGCTGCATTTTCTTGATGTACTGCTAGAACTGAATTTGCATTAGTTACTATTGGTGCTGTTGTTGGAATTGCTTCTGCAGGAGGAGATAGTGATGGACCAACTATATTGTCAGTTTCCTCGTCACATTTAGAGCAAGGGGCTGAACAGTTACTGAACTTGGAAGAAAAGCATAATCTCTGAATTTACGTGCATCAAAGAGATAAATCCCTGTTTTCTGAAAACCACTGATTATACTGGTGGGTGTAAGAGCATGTGATAAGGCTGTGCCTGCAAAACCAGCAACTTCATAAATTGTTTGCCTGGATGATTTAACAACCATGACTCTACAGCTGTGAAACACTGTTGAAATGGTCCATACAGCTACATCAACGGGCTACATCTTATGTGATGAATGAAGTGATAGTGTCAAATGTGGACACCATTTGCTTTTGCTTGTTCGAAGACCTCTATATTTATATGACTTTCATGGTTATCAAATATTTGAAGTGATGGGTTGTTCTTTGTGTTGTATGAGAATTTAATGAAATGCTGCAATGTTTTAATAAAAATTTTGAAAAGTGATGAAAAGAACTATTTTATTGAATGTGTTTATAAAGTTTTGTGAGAAATATCCAGATTTAGCCTTAGAGACATTCATTTAATATCTGAGTTCATTGGTGTTTCTATAAAAAGAGTCAACTCCATTCTTGTGGAAAGCACAAAACTGGAAAACGTTTATTACCTTCAAAAAATATGAAAGGCAAAAAATGGCTTGGCATGAAATTTGACAACTGTAAGAAAGTCTGTGTGTTGTAAAGTACAGGAGTTTAACTTGGGCAATGTACACTATTATATTTGTTTCATGTTTCAAAAGGGCAGAAAAAGTTGTGAAATCATGTTTTTTAATTTGTTATTGATGGCAGGAGTAGAAGTTGGGAAATTCTTTACTACTTTGGTCTACTTTGGACCAATGAAGAAATGTGTAGAAGAACAAGGAGTAACTTAAGCTCAAACAAATAACTACAAAGTTAAAAACAATGAAATATTGTAATGTTTAGAAAAGGGTACAAATGAAAAATGTTTGGCAAGTGGTATGTTTTATTGCTTTGCAACTCAATATATCCAATTGTTAATTGTGGAATTGCATGCTCCCTGGTCTTCGGTGTGCGCACCACCCCTCCAGTAACCGCAATAATGGCAAATGTATAACAAATATACCTACATAATTATTTATTGCAATGTTTTTCAAGGAACAACATTTAGATTAAACATTCTCTATCTTCTGCAATTTCCGTAACAGGAAAAAGGGGAAAAAAAAGAAAAAAAGAAAGCAAACTAAATTAGTCATTACACTTTTCTTATTAAATAACTACTGTAACTATAGGAAGTGCACCATATTATAATTGTAATTTTCTGAAATGTGATCCATTTGTTCTTCTTTATCTGATTACCTTCCCTGTATGGAGAACTTACACCCCCTAAGACTTAAAAGCCTGTGCCTAGGGTCAGATGTCTGTTGGGGAGCAGACGAACCTATGGACCAGACAGTGAAGACTTGGAAGTGGGTGGATACCCAGCACCGGGTATGAGAGTGAGGAAGAGGAATGGAAATGCCTGTAGAATGAATGATTAAAAAAGGTTATGATGAAGCAATTGGTGGAATGAGTGGCAGGGGAAACTGGAGAAAACCCACCCCTGTGTTGGTGTCCCCACCATGAATATCACGTGCAGGTCCCTGGGGTCGAACCCAGGTTGCCTTGGTGATAGGCAAATGGTCTAACCACTCAGCCACAGCACTGTCCCTCTCGACTTCTAGTTCCTATAATAGTTTTCCTGCATTATCATATCAGCAATTCTTTTTTATTTTTGATTATATTCTTTTAACGTTTAATGTCCTTTAATCTGGTAGGCCATATAAGATGAATGAATGTAATTGATGAAATGGTGCTCAAATGAGCCCAAAGTCAAGCTTAAAGTTACCTGACATTTGTCTTCACAGGATAAGGGAAAACCCAAAAAAGACAGCTGGATAACTCATCCTAACTGAGATTCAAACTTGGAACCTCTTGAATGTTAGGCAGACATGCTACCCCTGCACTCTCGTTTGGAAATTAATTAATTATTTTGTTGTTTAACGATGCTGTCAATTGCCAGGATCACATCAGCATCGCCGGTGTGCCAGAATTTTGTCCCGCAGGAGTTCTTTTACATGCCAGTAAATCTACTGACATGGAGCTGTCATTTTTAAGCACACTTAAAAACCATCGGCCTGGCCCGGATTTGAACCCACGACCTTGGGAACAGTAGGCCAGCGTCTAACCAACTGAGCCACCCAGACCGACACTCTATTTTGGTCTTTTCAGTTGCAAAACACTATGACATATGCGATTTCTTGTGCTTACCTTCATTATGACCTGAGTATAACTATTATATCTACAGTAAGTGTATACTTCATGTGAATCACTAGCACACAAGAACATGACAGGGATGTTTACATCGCACATACCTCCAGCTCACCTTGTTCTGGTGGGCAGACAGTACTTAACCTGATATGCTCTTCCTGTGATAGCTGAATTGCTGCACATATTTTCCAAAATGTGTGCTTGCTGGTTTCATATGCAAATTATCCTTTTTCTGTCCCCATCCTTTAAAATAAATAATAAATCTATGGATACTATTTGAATATGAGAACAATCAAATAACAAAAAATGTATCCATTAATAGATGTGCAATGTTATAAATTTCTTCCTCTCAAAATATAAATAAATTGCCACATATTCCTTTCACATGTAAATTATAACAAAATATAAATAAGAAATCAATTACAGCTCTTAAGTGACAGTCAATTAAGGCACAGTTCTGAATTTATTTCCCTATCCCCAGCCCTTGGCCCCACATGGATGTGCCTTCTATCTCTTGGTACATTAGAGCCGCAGTTATCCAAACCACGATTAACCAAGTTACGGGTTAACCGAGGTCTCGCTTTACAAAGTGTGCTATGCGAAGTACTTTGTATGTAGTGTGAAAATAGAAACAGCACAGAAAGAAATGTAGGAGCGGCGGGAGGAGCATTGAAATGGAGGATGAGAAAATCAGCCACTGTGAAGGATGAAAAGTGATAGAAAAGACCATTGAGTACCTAGAGCAACAATAAGAGACAACTTGAGCAGACCTTCTACTGCTATGGCGATTGCATGAAACAGTGGCACAGAAGCGAACAAGTTCTGTTAGACAGAAAACATTTATAGAGTTCTTGAAGAAATAACTTTTTTTAACTGGACCATGTACTTACATACAGTATATTTTATTTTTTTCCATTTTGTACTTTTATTTTAATTTTATTTGTATGTATGTCATATTTTCAGTTGATAATACAGTAGATGTCTTTTTTTTTTCTTCACATCTTTGACCGCGTTTCCATTAATTTTATCAGTTTACCATATGTTTCCCTCTCGATTTTTGACAAAGTCCGTGTTACCTGAGTTTTTGATTATCCGACATACTTGAAGTCCTCCTTACCTTGGATAATCAAAGCTCTACTGTATTCTCTGCAAGAACGTAATGGGGGCAGCTATGTCAACTTGGAGACACTTATTTCACTCTGTACGGATAGCATAGATAGCATTTCGTTGTTTAGTGACGCTGTCAATGGCTAGAATCACATCAGTATCACTGGTGTGCCAGAATTTTGTCCCGCAGGAGTTCTTTTACATGCCAGTAAACCTGACATGGAGCTGTCGCTTCTAAGCACACTTAAAAACCATTGGTCTGGGCTGGATTTGAACTTGCGAACAGGTTGAAGTTGGGATCAGCAGGCCAACATCTAACCAACTGAGCCACTCAGACTGACACACTGTACAGAGTTATGGTGGAAGATCCTACTTCCTGAGATTGCTTGGAGTGGAAGTTTTAACTGAACATGAAGCGAGCTGCAGCGCTTGGGGACCATGCAATTGAGAGGTGCAGTGCTTGGGATCGTGCAGTTCCACTCCGAATAGATTATAGATTAACAATGCCACACATTCTGATCATATTTCCAAAAATTACCATCTGATACACTACATTACACAATATAATGTGTATTGTTCTTCAAATTACTCATTTGAAAACGTAGTGTATGATTCTACATTATAATTTTCAACTATTTGTGCTACATACTTCCACATACTTAACCAACCATATACATTTCTTAACTGTAAATAAAAACTCTCCTAAATTATTAATCTACCATAGTATCTTCCATGTGAAAAGTTAGGTATGCTAATTTCAAATGTGATCAGTTCTGAACAACTGAAGAACAACTTTATACAGTGAGATGGACAGTAATGTGGAAATTAGTGGATGTTGAAACTTAACAAAAACATTCTGCAGGAGCATGCTTTTGTAGTTAGTTTAGGTTTAAGGGTGTTCAACAACTAGGTCATTAGTGCCCTGCGTGCATCGCTAGGTGCTGTGTTTTTCTTTCCTTCCTTTTGGCCCAGAGGCCTATCAAAAGTTATATGGCTGCACTAGCTGCTGGACACTGCAGGGAGAGTTACCAATAGTACAAGTGCAAATTGAATATAAAATCATAACTATAAACCACTCATACTACCAGCCAGTTGCTCAAAAAAACAATGCACAATCCAGAACGGTTAAACAGCATCATAAGGAAATAAAAGGAAAGCAAAACAAAACTTAGAAAAACCTAACATGAAACTTAAGATGGAACAGAACTGTATGCCTGTATCACCAAATACCCACACACACATAAACCCATAGATTCGGATGTGCCTACATACAAAGGAGAAAATAACTCTTCTTGGCCTGTCTGCCTGGTGAATTCTGGAAGAGTTCCTAAGCTCTCAAGAGCTAATGTTGCTCCCATCATCAGGGAATGATGTGGAGACTGTTGTTCGGTTTATATTTATAGTCAGTCTGGTGGAAGGAATAGGCAAGAGGCCGCAATGGGATTGGCCCAGGCCCGGAGCATGGAACATGTCTCTGCTGAGCCAAGGCTCTGTGATTGGTCCATTACGGGAGGTATGCCAGCAACAAAACCAGTGCTGGTCTTTGGCCATCTGGTAGAGTTGTCTGACTGTTTTTTGAGCACTGTACTCCAGATGCTATTTAACTGCGAGCCATTGTCCCTGTTGATATTGTTGGGTTCATGCTTGATGGCTATGGCTTCCTTAATAAAGTGGTCCCAGTAGTTTGTAGTCTTGAAGATGATGGTGGTTATGTTTAGTTTTGGTCTGTGTCCTTCAGTGCAGTGTTCTGCAAGGCCGAATTTTCCAGGGTACATCAGACATATAGAACTTTCATGCCCTTAGCAGTGTTGTTCCACGATTCTTCCTGTCTGTCCAATGTAGGCCCTGCCACATTCACATGGTGACCTTTAGGCCAAGAGGATCTTTGGTCTGCCGTTGCGTGTCCCTGATTTTACTATGCAGTCTTGGTTCAAACATAGGAGAAAACAAAGAAGAAATGTTAAAACTTATAAAACTTTAATGTTATAGGTGACAAAAAATGCCTTGAGGATTTGTTTATCGGTAACAAGTAATTAAATGACACCAGAAAACCCAACTTTATGAAACGTAAATTGACATCAAGACGCTGTGCACAGCTCTCTGAAAGTCTAATATGAGATGGTCCAAAGTGGCCTCCGTAAGGTGTCAACTCAGAACAGTAGCAAAGCAGGCACACTGGAATGTAACACACATCCACAAAAACTGGTAAAGAATGTGTTACAGGAAGTGTAAAGAAGCAAACCAAAAGTGGTTTGCTGTTGTATTGGTGGAAGGCAAAGAACAAAAAAACATGTATGATAGCAAAGTCTTCCCACTGCTGGAGCCATTTAGCTCCTGTAACTGGTGCAAAAACTTGGGTCCCTCATGGGCCAACAAATTTTCCTCAGTGTTGGGAACGACCTGGAACAAATTCATATATTTATCCACATCCATAGTAATATCAAAGTTCACAACTTGATCTTCATGCACATTGATCATACTGTGACTTTATCCAGTTTTCAAACTGTCACTTAACTCGGTTTTCACAAACACTTAATGATCTAGTTCAACTTGAGACTTTGCCTAGCTCACTTTGTCACTTCACTAATGTGATCTAGTTCCACTGTCTACTGTCACATTAGTTTGTCTTTACACTCACTTCACCTTCTTCAGTGACATAGCGGCATAACATAGTATGCCCAGTGCAGCCTTTTCTTCTGGACAGCTCACTCTCTGGGGGGTCAAACACAAAAAGTCTAGTTCTTTGCAGTATCAGGACTTGCTGTGTGTTACAAACTTGTTCAGAAAATAGTGCTTTCATCACATCAGAAATGCATACACTGACTGGCTCACTCTAGAACCCTGCAAGAGCAACGGCTTAAGGACAATGTTCCCGAGTTTATAGTGCACCAAGATTGGCCATCAGGAACTCCAGAACTGAATCTGGCGAGTTACCAAGTATGGGAAATCATGAAGAGTAAAGCTTGCTCGACACAACACAGAAATCTGGAGGCCCTAAAACAAGGTTTGAAGCGAACAGTGCAGAATTTGTAGATAAATGTCACCCACGTTGCTATAGGTGTTTGGTTGTGGCATTTGAAAGCCTGTGTGGCCTCCAGAGGAGGACATTTTGAGTATCTGTTCTTTGTATTTACTATATTATAGTTAATGAATGCTATGTAAGTATTTTGGACAGTGTCATTCTTTGTTGGGCTACCCACATTTATAGTTGTGACAGAACTTGTGATAGCCTTTCATATTATCCTAAAATGCAAATACTTAGCTCGTAGGAAGTACAAACCCTTTGACATCAGTGGCCAAAAGGGATTACTCCCTAGTTAATCAAATCATGAGCCTACCTAGTAAATGAAACAGGTAATCTTTTTATTTTTGTCTGGAACTAATACAATGAACTGGAGACTTAACTAACCCTTCTTTCATCTTCATTCTAATTCAGTTCAAGTGAAATAGATAACCCCGTTGATTGATAACATGAATGCTAGGCTCATATTAAACAACTTACAGGTACATTTGAACTGCTGTGTTGTGGCACAATATGCAAATGAAGCAAGCAAGCAAGCCAGATTGCCTAAGATGAGTGAGCTTGCTTGTTTTCTAGGCTAGCTGGACAATAAAAGAGCAGCATTTGCACACCATTAGTTAAAATATGCAAATCGCGTGAAAAGTTAAGTGTTCAAGATATACAGATGCTGCGAAAACAATGTACCAAAAATTTTAGATTAGAAAGTCACTACTGAACAATCATTTTGAGGTTAGGTACCAGAAATTTTCCTTACTGCAATATGTGCATCGAGATTGAATCTGTTCTGTTAGTGTTTATGTTCATGATATGTCAGATGTAAATAAAACACATGCCAGGTGTGTATGTTGTGAAGCCTACTAGTAATACCATCTTGTTCAGCACAGTACAAGCATGTAATGTCTCATTGTGTACCATTGTTCATCCAGCTGAGATGGCACATACATATTTGTCATGTGAGTTACATTTCATTCTGAAGATGGTTCATAAAATCAGACTTCAGTTATGTTTATGTGGCCTCCTGTTATTATGCTGTATCTGTGACCATGTGCTCCTAACCTAAAAATGTTAAGCTTGGTGCTGCCTTTCTATTCTCCAATGTTTTCTACATTGTATTTTTGCATCTTATATATTACACAAGTGAATGTTAATTAGAAATACCTTTTCTGAAATATAATAATGTTGTTAAGTTTAATGAATGTATACTTGATAGAATGATTGATTTCAGGGCAAGCAGTCTGTTGGCACGATTCCAGTAGGTAATGTGGTGGTGTTTGAGGCTGTTGATCGCAGACACTCGGGTATCTATGAATGTACTGCTTCCAACGGAGAAGGTGGCCCAGCAACTGCTACAGTTGAAATAAGAGTTTATTGAAAGTATACAAACTAGGTTAGGCTTTGATAATATCTACAGCAGTGGTGTGGCGTGAACTTATGAAAAAGGCTAAAAGGTACAGACAAAGAGGGGACACCACATTCACTTCGACCTACACAAAAATATTGTGGATACCACCCCCCAGGAGACAGGGATGAAATGGGGGAATTGAAGGTGCCACATAGAGGTAGGCCACAGAGATGCGCAGAAGTTTGTAACAAATGCTGAGATCTCTTTATCCCAGCGCTAGGCGCTGCCAAGCAGTCATCACACTGCGGTTCCAGTGTTGCACTGAGCTTCCCCCTCCAACGGAAGACTAGGCCGGCCAAATGCCACTAGTGCCGAGAACAGCAGTTACCAAGCGCAATCATCTGCACTGTCTGCCCAGCGCTGCCAACACTGTATGCCTGAAAGTACACCTAAAAGATAATAAGGAAATGGATTGAAGGGAAATAATGGAAAGGAAACCATGGTATGAAATAATACACCCCAGCATTTGCTTAAGTGACATGGGGAAACCACGGAAAATCTTGTGTCAGAGTGCATGGCCACAGGGATCGAACACGCAACCTCCCAAATGCAGGCCACAGACATTACTGCCTGAGCCATCCTGCTCAATGAACTTATGAGAAATGTAATCAGTTTAATTACTGAGAGATGACTGTGTGGTAACATGTGAGACCTGTGTTCAGGAGGTCCTGGATTTGATTCCTGGAGCCAGCCACTCTGCCTGTGGTTTTGCCTGGTTGAGAGGGCAAATGTTGTTCTGCTTTCTTACCACAAACTTCATTTCCTATCATTTGACTTTCACTTCCATGTTCTGTGTAGGTTAAGGCTCAGTGTTGGACAGATGGCTGCTCACTGGTAAGTTCTTCTTGGCCCTACCAGATGGCAGCCTTGTCTGACCTACCTCAGGTGGGTCCAGAAGGAAGACTTATCTGCAGGTCATAAAGCTGGGAATTTTTAGGGATCTCAGCTGATCTTGCTGTGGCCTAGAGTCTACTGCACATCATCCTTTCATCCTGGGGTGGTTAGAGGGTTGCCAGGGTTTTTTTATGAAAAAAGTAAGATTTTTCTTTACTGAAATAACTAAATGCCAAAAATAGAATTTTCAAGACTAATTTTGGCCATATGCACTTCTACTGTTATTTATTTTCAGATTTTTTAAACAATTGTGCAACACATTTTTCAAGTGGTAATTATTATTTATTTATGCCAACAAACTTACTGTTGGTGTTTTTAAACACACAAGCCGTGTGTGGGCAAAGTTTAAGAGGTAGAACTGGAACTTAACCCCAGTTGTGGCATTGAAGTTTTAAGTTCCAGTTCTACCTCTTTAACATTTTTCAATTTCAAAAAAAAATTACATGAATATGGAAAGTTGACAACCACCTGTAATTCAGATTCACTCAGTTCCTTAGAGCATCTGTTTCTCACATTAGTGAAAAGACATTCATTTCGCAAATTAAATAACTGAAATTAAAATTGCAATATAAAATTAACCCGGTTTGATAAAATAATGTATTTGTGAATGTTTAATAACTTCAGTACCCACTAAAACAGCTCTATTCTAAGCAAATACTTATTACTTACCTTAACCTTGTATATATTAGAAATATAGTTTAGTCCTTTAGCTAAGAGTTTGCGTGATCTATGGTCTAGGCCAGGGGTCTCCAAACTTTCCAGCCTTAGGGCCGTATTTATTACTCCAGAAAGTTCTGAGGGCCAGAACCGTTTCAATTTTTCCTGCCATTATCTGTAATTTCTAGACTAGTTAAATTGTGTATTATTGTTACGACCGTGACATTTGACGACATCTAGTTGTCAGAAGTGGAAATAGGTAGTGATAGAACCCTCTTTTGCTAACAGATGGTGCTAGTAGTAACTTTCCAGAATGTTCTGGTGTATTCCACTCACTTCAAGATGGCTAGCAGCCGGCAGTGTGATCCCCAGTCAGTCTGCCTTGGGAAGGCAGAAACTATCGTGAAATAAAGTACACGTAGTGTGTAACCCCGTTTAAAAGACATTTTTGAACCGACCAATGCCCATACTTTACAGTATTTTGATTTGACTTGTTTCTGTGTGTGATTTACTTGAATGGAAAAGAAGAGAAAGGTACATGGTGAATGCAGAACATTCAAAGATCAATGGAAGTTACAGTATTTCATGAGTGAGTACTGTATTAAGGCGCTATGTTTGATTTGCAATGAAACCATAGCCGTTTTCAAAGAATATAACATTAAACTTCATTATGAAATGAAACATTTGCAAAAATACTCAAAATATACAGGAAGTTTGAGGACAGAAAAATTTGAAACATTGAAGTGCAGATTGAAATCGCAGCAATCCTTCTTAACGAAAGTCAACCGTGAACAAGAGGCTGCAACTCATGCTAACTTTCCTGTGGCTCTTGAAATCGCAAGACATGGAAAACCATTCACCGATGGAGAAATGAAATCAATGAAATCAAAGCATGTGTAATTGCAGCAGCCGAAGAAATGTGTCCCGAACAGGTAAATTTATTTAAAACTGTCAGTTTGTCAGCAAACCTTGTGGCTCGGAGGGTACAAGACATTGCAGAAAATATATTATTATGTCAACTGTGTGACAAAAATGGACATCTTGAGTGATTTTCTCGAGCTTTGGATGAATCAACGGATGTGACAGGTACTACTCAGTTGATTTTTATTCGAGGAGCAGATAAATCTATATAGTGTATGAAAAACTTCTTGATATTGATAGTATTCACTTCATGACTACTGGGGAAGATAGTTTCAAGGGAGCTGAAAATGTCATTAATACCAAGAGCCTTCGATAGAAAAACTTGAAATCTACTACAAATGATGGAGGCAAAAACATGTGTTGTAAAAATAAAGAAGTGGTTGCACTTGTGTCAAAGGCTGTAGAAAATGACAATGGCTCAAAACCATTAGTCTTACATTGTATCATTCATCAGCAGTCCTTGTGTGGAAAATGTTTGGATATATCTGAGGTTATATAACCAGTTATATCAGTTGTTAATTTCAGTTAATTTTTAGTTTTAAATCTTTACCATATTTGGATTTAAAACTAATGAGGCAGAATGGAAAAATAACCTTTGGTATCTATAAAAAAGACACTCACATAAACAATTACGTTAAGAAGAACAATAATAACCCTTACTCTCATCAATATGCGGTCTTCAGAAGCTTACTACACAGACTCAACTCCATACCACTTGAAAAAGAGGAATATGATTTAGAATTCCACAATATCCTCATCATTGCTAACTTGAACAATTTCAACTCTGATGTTATACATAAAATGAACAAACACTCAATCAAACAGAAAAAGCTTACTGATTTAACCAAATTAAAAAGAATAAATGAAACTAAAGGGCATTTTAAAAAAATGACATATCATCCCAAACTGTTTAGAAAACTGACTACCATTTTCAAAGACTACAACATAAAATTGGCACCTTACAACAAATACAACCTCAGGAACTTACTCAACTCCCCACTTCAGAATATGCTTTCAAAAACCGCCAAATCAGGAATCTACAAGATTGATTGTGACGATTGTGAGAAGTTCTATATAGGTAAAACAAAAAGGAACCTGAATATTAGACTAAAAGAACACAGGAGACACATTCTCAACAAACAGTGTGAGAAATCTGCGGTGGCACACCATTTTTGGAACAAGAATCACAACATTGGAAACAACATCAAACTGCTAAAACCAGTCACTTCTGCATTAGATTTGGACCTTTGGGAGAAATATTTAATCACTTAAACTCCAGTCATGTCTGCAACTTTGAAATTCCCTCTGCACCAGATTTGATTGTGTTTGCAAGTTCTACCACCAGAGCGAAGGAGAGTGTACAAGGCACCAAAATCGGACTTCAAACAACAGTTGCTACTGGCTGAGGATGTGGACGTAACCTCCACGAAAGCGCTCCTGTTTATCTACAACTACAAGTAAGTGATTGTCTACCTGAATATATAAAATCAACTAAAACCCTTCACAATGATCAGGACATCACTATAAATAATGCTTCTCCTTTAATTTTAATCTTAATATTCTATAATTGTTTGGTTTTTTGGTGACAACTTGGAAGTAATTGCTATAATTGCTGCCCTGGAATCTGAGAGAGTAACTGTTTGATGAAAATGTGAAATTCTGTACAAAAGATTTTGTAGGGCCATTCGAATGGCTTCAATTTCTCCATCGAAGTTTGTAGTTCCATAACTTAAAGATTTGTAATAGGAAAAGAGGTGACACGTGACTCCAGCACCTGCTCCATCTCAAATTGAAGTATTTAAGTTGATCATTTGTTAGATTTGCTTCTTGAATGAAAAATATATCTATGTTTTTTTCAAATACAATTCTACTGAGCTCTATTCGTTTTGATTGCATGAGACTACCTGCGTTCCATTGAAGAATTCTGATGTTAGATCTTCCATTAATATAATGTTTTGATTCTCAAAAAGTAGTCCCCACCCAGAGATCTGAATGGAGGACTATTTTAACTCTGGAATGTTTTACCCCCCCCCCCCCCCCCCGCCCCCCAACTCATATTTCATAAATTGTATTGGAGATAATTAGCAGTAAATGTAACTGCTTTTTAGAGAACACCATATTTTTACATTTTGGTGGTCACATCGCTCTCCTACACAGAATGTCTGGAGGAGCACACCTGTTGTTGGTTTACATGTCTCACCAACCTGACTGGGAGAGTTATCAAAATAAGTTCGCTGACCATATACATATGCATATATGCATTACATGGCATGACAGGTCAGCATGTTTGGGGTTAAGACATTATAGAAAAATTAGAGAAGTGGAAAGGTTGGAAAAATAAAGACTCGCTAGCCCTCGGGTACCCCAATAGCATCGGGGTTGGAAGAGAGCAAGAGATGACCAAGGTAAGGTCATAAGGTCTGATAGAAAAGCTACAGTGAGAAGCAAAACATATAACATTGAGGGTTTATTAGAAATACATGTTTTAAAATACACTAAGCCCCCAAAAAACCAATTTTTGAAAAACATGTGTATGACTGTATATGAACGGCGTAAACAGAAAACAAATTTCAACGTTGGTCGACTCGGAAAATTTTTCAAGAAAATGTTCCACTGTAATCTGTGCTTAAATTAGAGTCTCTCAGGGTGCATTGCATGGTGCAAGGTGCAAATGTGACCATGAAAAGTTGGCCTTGGTGCAAACATCCACTCGCTCTCTCCTTACACTTGTCTTGCCCACTTTGCCATATCCATCTTCCGCACTTTCAGTGCTGCTTCTTCCTTACTGTGCAATGCTTACGTTGCTAAACAGTGTTAAACTGGTTATTTTGGCATTTTAATGTTCAAATCTGGTCTTTTACTTTAATAATCTAGAAAGCACTGGTACAAACCTCATTTTTGGTTAAAGAATGCTCTTCTGCAAGATCTGGCAACCTCTAAAATAAAAACAAATTTAGAGACTAAAAGCTTCACTTATCAAGTAATTGCTGCAAGTTCTTGAAATATCCAGACATATGTTTCGTGATGACTCCATCACATTTTCAATAATCTGTTTAGAATATAATCATAGCTACAGATGCTCAACCACTTAATATCTTTATGTTTCGCCAACCTCTGAAAACAAATTAAACCTATAAATACAATCTATTGCTGCTTTTTCAAAATTCATAATGTGGTTCTTGTTTTTTAAAACGAATACCTTTTCCCAAACTATTAAATCTATAGGTCCATTTAATTGTTTAATAATTTAATCTCTGGATTTATTTCATGATTAAACGACCAAAAATGATCTGCCACAGCTGATTCATCAATCTGCTCATATTTAATATTTTTAAAATGCTCCTTCATTCTGGTTTCCAAAATGACGTTTAGTTTTACCAATGTAAACCCTGTCACAGCTAAATTGATAAATGCTAGATTCTTTATAATTTGGAATTTTATCCTTTAGTAAATTTTGCATATTAAATTTATTTTGAGGAACCAAAGTTATTCTGTGTTCCTTAAAAAATTTTTGTAAATTTTTTACTAGCCCAAGGTTGGTAAGTAAACTTTTTAAAATTCAATCATGTTTTATTCTCTTGAGGGTAGAAACTTCTTTAACAGCCTTTTGATTTATATCCTTTTATGTATCAAATCTGTATTGAAACCATTAATTACCACAGTGTTGATAATGCATTTATATTCTCTGTTAAATTCTTCCTTATTAAGGGCTATATTTATTAACCTATAAATTAAATTATTGGTAACAGCAATTTTGTGTGGAAAAAGGATTAAAGCTTATACTTTTTATGTAATTATCAGTATGGGTAGATTTATTGTTACATTGTTTAATTTTTAAATCTAGGAATGGAAGGCAGCCATTACTTTCTGTTTCCAAAGTGAATTTTATGGCTCTGTCTTGCAAATTTACTTGACAGCACAGTTCACTATAGCTCTCCTTCTGGCTATGGCAAGTCTCATGGAACCAAAATTTTTACATGAACTTTTGCATGAAAAAGAACAAAATTTTAAACCATTTGAAGAAAATTTGTTGTCATTTAAAATTTGATTGATATTGGTTAAAAATTAAGGGTACAGAACACTACAGATGGAGAACACTAAAAATTCGGAATTTTGCATGAGCCTCTACTCATACAGGTTGAACAACTTGATGACAAATTTTTGAATAATCCTTATTTGGTTTAAGACCATTCAAAATTAAGGAGAGTTTAGATGGCGCTGTAAAAATGCTCAGCTTTTAGGCATATAACAGCACATTTGGAATTGAAATTATGTATATTACAATAGTAAGAGTATTTGTTCAGGTTTTAAATTGATACAAAATTAAGTGATTAATAAGGAGAAATGCCTAAAAATATTTTTTAGGATAAAAAAGTGTTTTGGGATTGTTTCCCAAAATGTCAAAAACATCAGAATGCAATACACAAAATCTTGTGAAAGCACCTAAAGCATAATGCTCTGTTTGTATTAAGACCTTACTTCTTGATCTCCTTCAATCTACAGGTAAATATACAATGGCAACTTGGAAAGTAAGTTCATGCACAAGAGCGGTGGAAGCAGCACAGTTCTTGATTCAGCATAGTTCAGTACACTTCTAGCAATGTCATGAACGACAGGTCTATGTAGAATTCTATAGCACTGAGAGTGTTGCATTTTTCAATAGCCGACGGTCACATCTCAACTTGATTAGCTCCATTTGAATTGAGTCTTGGTAACTTTTGCTGAAAAGGCCGTGTCAGAAATACAAAACATGTTTTCTAATTTTTGTATATCAACATAACAAGTGACAAATGAATTCTGCTCTCCCCAAGCTGAATCAAAATATTTAATTTTGGAAACAGAAGATGTAGGTTTTGACAGAGCCATGGCTACATACACCTGAGTTCAGTGCAAGATTATCCCTAGGTACAGTGTCCCTTGTCGGGTAGAGGGAGTTCACTGCACTGTCACTTGGCAAGCTGAAGGTTGAAGAGTGTGCTACCGTTGCATTCAGAGCGCTCTTGTCACCAGTAGCGCCTGTTGACATGACTGCTGTATATAATCATCCATTTTCATATGATACCACAGGAGGTGGTGATTGACAATACATTAAATGATATTGGGAAAGCAAATTTGGGAAGGCACTCTTACCGGCCTAAGCTTAGGGTACCACCCTGACTTTTGCCACTTATAACCGATAAAAAAACCTTAGGTAGGATGTGAATCTAAATTATTATAAAAATTGAATTGGTGTTGAAACACTTAACATCACTTACATGTAAATATAAATCACAACTGGTTTCAAGAGCTTAAATTGCTCCCATTATCAGAATTGCCCAGTTGATTCCTGTGGATGTTGTCTAATATGTGGTTGACATCTAGTGATGGACTGATGAACTTCCATAATGGATTTGGTGGTGGAAAATCAAACTTTATTAATCGGAGTTTGTTTTTTATGATAAGAATGTTCTCCCAAGTGTCCAACTCTGCAACATGTTTTGTACCTTTTAAAAGTATTATGTGCAGCGTGATGTGATTTGGTGTCCAAAAGTTACAAAATACATTGCAGAGGTGGATACTTGGGAGTAGATTCTGACGCGGTCTCACCACCTCTCTTCCACTATCCTAAGTCGAATACTGCTCTCAGGTGGTTTCTGCTCCAGCTGCTTGGCATGGACCTTAATTTCTGGGTATGCGTGAGTGTTTTAAAAGCCAGATCTCTTGTTGAAACAATTTTATTCTCAATCAAAATAAAGCTTGAGATTTGCAGATTGCTCTTAGAAATGTTAAGTTGTTACTGTGTCTTTACTAAGACCGAAAATTGTTACTGTAAAATGTAATGTGTCCTCACACTCGAGGATCCGGAAGGCAAGTTCCATGACTGACCTGCCCGCTCGTGGTCTGGAAGGCAAGTGTCCTGACTGATCTGCTCACTCTGGGATCTGGGAGACAAGTAACTGCCTTTCACTTCCTAATTACCTCTCCAGTGGCAACAGGGATTCGCTGAAGCATGCGTGTCCATCCCTTGTTTACCCGTTCGACACACCTGTGCTAAGCGATTTCCAGGAAAACTGGTCTTATGATTTATCAGGGTGACTACCTGATGCTTGCCCCTTCTGTAACATTAAGTGTCCCTTCTGGCAATTTTAACTCGGAACAATCTTCCCAGGTCTGTACCTTTTATATATGCGATGATTTTAATATTTCCCAACTATTTAATTCTGCCATGTGAAGCAATATTATTTCCATAATTATGGCGTTCACAATTTCGGCTTCAATTCTTATCATAAAAGACAAACTCTGATTAATGAATTTTGATTTATCACCACCAAATCCATTATGGAAGTTCACCAGTTCACCACTAGATGTAAACTCAAACAACCACACATCAGAGAGCATCCACAAGAATCAATTGGGTAATTTTGATGATGGGAGCAGTTTAAGCTCAAAATAAATATTTACATGCAAGTGATGTTAAGGTTTCAACACTGATTCAGTTTTTATAATAAGTATACATTTTGCTTGTGTATAATAAAAGTTCTAAAAATAACGCAGGGTTCCTTAAAAAAATAAATGGAACTTACTATCCAAGTTGCCCTCGTAGGATTGAATACTTTGGTGATCTGACTTAAAACTATGCATATACATATGAGAGTGAGAACTGGAACTTAAAGATTCAATGCCACAGTAAGTTTGTTGGCATAAATAAATAATAACTACACATACATATTGAAACAAAATATAGAAATAAGGTAAATGCTTGAGGAAGGAAGCTTTTAAACTAAGGCCATCTCTCTGGGTAATATTGACTATGCATTCCAAAGATGCAGAGAACAGAGATGTTATCACTTTTACTGAAACAGAAACTAAAGTTGACTTTTGGAGTGTGTGATATCTGATTGCAATGTTCAAACAGCCTCCTTCATATCTACCAGTTGTCTGAATCAATGTTATTGTTTTTATGTACACATAATGCTAATAATCACAGTTAAATAACCTTTTCTGTCACTCTCTGATTTTTTTAACTCTTATCTTTTTCAGTGGACTCCATAACAACTCAAGCAAAATAGAAGGGGCAAAATCTTATATAGTTTTACTTGACACAAAATTTGTATAAAGCGTACAAATGTAAAGTATTGCATGATAAGTTTGAATGATGTGTGAATAGCTTGTGTATCATTAAGACTGTATTATCAGTATTGTTGAGCATGAACTCAATTTTGACAATTATACGTTTGGAAAGTAATTTTTTAGGCATGGAAATTGTTTTGGTCACCCCATCCTCAGGTAGTTGCATGATACATGGTTATGTAGTTAGCTTGCAAACAAAGCTGGTTATTGATGGTTTATTGAAACACGTTATGGTGAAGGTGTTATCAGTTAGAGTAATATATTTGCAATTATTTTCACAGCTGAAGTTAGGTTAACACTACTCCAAAAATATGTTGCATGAAACACATTTTTTTCTGCTGTTGTAAGTATTTCAAAGTACTGGCTGCTGCCATCAAAATGTGAACATCAAGGGCTCAGAGATTTGTTTCAGGTAAAGACAAAATATTTCTGAAGTAAAAATGAGGAAATGAGTTGTTGGATGCTACTGGAGTAGAAATTGTTTACCTTTATTCCAAAATTCCATACCTGTTTGTGTCACTTTATAAATATCAGCAAAATGAATATTTGAAATTTAACATTTATTGCTGTTAAAGCTGTTGTAAAAAATGTTACATTCATTCAACTTCTTTAACCGACTCTTCTACTGGGAGAACAAAAAACCTCTAAAGGGGCTGCACAGTGTTTCACCTGTCTGCATCCTCCGCACTTGGTGCCATCTGCCGCTATCATAGAAAGGCACAGATGAAATCATACAACATTTTTAAAACTACTTTAAAAGGCTTTATTTACTAGTTTTATGAAAGGAAATGCTGAAATGGGCCACTGTCGTCTGTACAGTTTTGGCACCTCTTTAGGAAATTATCCATCACTAGCCGTAGTTCACATTGAGAAATGCTGGCAATTTCCTGACGGATATTTTGTTTTAATTCTTCCAAAGTGTGTGGGGGCTTGTCTTGTACACTTTGTTTTAAGTTACCCCTGGGATAGAAATCGCTTTTTGGAGCTCTGAGAAATCTTTCTCCGCTAATGGTGTACCATACACCAATTTTTTCATCATGAAGGGTTATTTCATGAACAATATTAGGTCCTGAGTTATAAGGGCAATATTTCTTTATATTATTTTTTTTTTTGAGTTGACTGTTGACACCTGTACATACATGGATGTAATTTAGCATCTTTTTTAGAGAATTAGCAGATAGGGAGTGTGACATTGCCTTGTTTCAATAAGACTATGTAACAGATCATATGGCCAATCGTTCAATGACAACAGTTGAAAGTGTTTTAGAAGTAAATCTGTCAACCTATAGATACTTAAAGTTTCACTTTCGTTACCTTTCTCTGGGCGCATTCCGAAGACCAGTGTCTTCATTCTCTATGGTTTCTTGACTGGCAGTTGTTCCCTCTTCAACCGCCAGTCAAGAAACCATTGGGCCCTCTAACCTCAATTCTGTTTGTAGCAGACCCAACATTCCTCAACCCCGTGCCCTGTTCTCTTCTTTGCAGCCATGACAATATCTTTCACTCCTAAGGCAGCTTTTCTTCCTACTGAGACACATGGAAATATATGCCAATCGCTAAATTAATATTTGCATCTGCCATGTTTATTTTTCATGTTTGCTACTTGAACTGTCATTCTGTTGGACCAAAATGCATCATAGTGTGATAGCTACTGTTTCTTTGGCGTGCAATTCCATTGGATACAAAAAGTTTGGTCAAAAAATTTGCACCATGGGACACCGGCTTTAAAGTTTGGATTTATTTGCAAAAATTTGTAATTTTTATCACTGTAAGTTGACTTTCTACACCAGAACTTACTGGAACATGTTTCAGTGACTATTGTCTTCATGTTCAGCCTTGATTCACTGCTGTTTTTTCTCCTGGATGGATATATTGCACTCTCAGATACTTTTCATAAGGGACATCAAAGTTTATTTTTATGTATGAATAATTTTTCCCAAACAGAGAGTTATGCTGGTTTTCTAGGGGCCTTAAAGAGCTTAGGTTTTACTTTTAGCTGATGATCTGTGGACCATTGCTGATTTTTCCATCTTTTTATATCTGGTGCTTCTCTTGCGTTCTTGAAACATTGGAATTTACAAACTCTTGCATTATGTAGCTCATTGTGCGACTATGTGAAGACTTCTGTTAAATAACATGGGTTTAAAGTCTTGCATTTATGCTGCATGTGCACTTTTTATTGTGCCTTCGGTTAATCAGAAATTGTTTAATTACATATTTGGCTTTAAGTACAAGAGAGATACAGGGGACCCAAGCTATAAGGGTAATTCACTATAAGCAAGAATGGAAATAAGAACAAGAACAAATGTGAATGTTTACAACTAACTGTAAGTGGGTCCATGAATTGGAAAGAAGACTTGGTCAAATTTTAACTGTTCCTGACAAAATTGCAACTTGTGCTACTTACATTATGCACTAATTTTAACATATGGAAATTATTTATTGCAATAAATTTATCATCTCCCTGTCATTTCTTTATAAAAATATTAACCTTATCAGCCAATCATTCTGATATCAGCTCTCCAGTGTTACTTCTAGAATATACAACTTGCATAGTAATTTACCTCTGTAGTATGATGTTCAGAAGTAAGTGGTAGTCAGCTACTTCATTTATTAGTCCTAAATTATTACAATTATATGACTAAGCATTCAGCCCAGACTCTTTGCCAGTCATATTCAATTACATACAACTTATAATAAGTTCTTAAAAATACAAAACGTCCATTATATCATATTATACCAAATTACCTTATTAATCTGGCCTTAACCCTAGCTAGCCACATCCTGCTTCAGTCACATTTAAATACCCTTTATCATCTAACCTAATTGGTTCCATATTTTTCAACCAACCATCCCCATTTCCTCCTAACCTTTCACAAAAACTATGCTAATTTGGGTGTCTGCTCCTGGTCTTTAAAACTCTTTCTAATTACAACTTCTTTATTCCTAAATAACCATTTCCTATTTATTGAATCTTCCCTCCAAATGTTAGTGCCTTTACAGTAAAGGATAACATGAATTTGATCTTCCTTCTCCCCATAAATTGGACACATTCCCATAATAACCTCTCCTCACATTCCCCATAATTTCCAAACTCCTAATCTAAACCAAGCTCTTATTTTTTGAACAAGCTGACAAATTTGAGAGGTAGAATCGGATCTGAAAAATTCATTGTCATTCTGGCAGTTTGTCACACTAGCATAGTGGTTAGAGCACCCACCTAGTGAGCGGAGGATCTGTGGTTCAAATTCCAGCTGTGGCATTGAATTTTTCAGTTCCAATTCCACCTCTCAAACATTGCCCACAGATGACTTGTGTGTTTAAAAACACCAACAGTAAGTTTGTTGACATAAATAAATAACAATCACAAGCTGACAAGTATTTCTCCTTTCCTGAGACATCTTTTATTTCCATGCAGTACATCAGTGTACTTTACGCTGGTCTACTGATCCCAAGGTTGCAGGTTCAAATCCAGCCCACACCAATGGTTTTTAAGTGTGCCTAAAAATGACTGCTCCGTGTCAGTAGATTTACTGGCATGTAAAAGAACTCCTGTGGGATGAAATTCCAGCACACCTGTGACGCTGCTGCGATCCTGGCAATTGACAGCGTCATTAAACAACAAAATAATTTTTAAGTGCACTTTACTCCCTCATCTGAGCAAATAAAATTTGTTTATCCATATCTTTCATTCTTGTTCTCACTTCTTTCTGAAAACCTCTTCCAAACAATCCAATTTTAACCCAGCAATCTCCTACCCCATTTTAACAAACTGTTCCCTCATTTTCCTCAGCCAGCTATTAGGTGTGATACTCATATTTTCTCTTTGATATATGAGGCATATTTTCACTATGTTGGTATCTGGTAACTCTTGCACTTGAAATAAATACTTCAATACTCTCTCCATCATTAACCATCTCACACCTACCTTTCCTAACCTCCATAAATCCATCTAGATTCAACCAAGGCTAATAAAACCTTCCTAGCCATTTAATAATATAACTGGTATCAGATACAAACATTTTCATATTGCTGTCATGGCCATTCTTCCCTTTACCATGGCATATCTGATTGTCTTCTGTTCCTCCCATTGTCCATTACTGCTTAGCTTAATATCCAGATATGAGAACACATACATCTGAAGTTCTTTATAACTGTTACTTCCAAAGTAATTTACTCCAGCATGGTGCACCACACTTCCCTAGATATCACTACAAACAACAGCTCCTGAGCTAGTCAGTCATTTCTGAAGTGAGAGCAAATAGCTTTTGAAAATGGTCAATACAAATAAATGTAAGTGGTTTAGGTGTTTCAATTCCAACTCCTTTTTCATAGATTTAAATTCATGTCATTAGGTTATTAAAAATCATGGTGTATAATGGTAGTCCTTTGAATAGTGTCAAGTTGACATCTGGCAACTCTTGCAAATTCGTCAGGTAGCACACCATTAAGTGAGCAAAATAAGGTTTACCATTGTTGATGCTAAAATGGCTGTCCAAGCATGCAGAGAAGTCCTAGAACTCATTAACACTGAAGCTATGCTAATTTGCTTTCACAAAATTAACAGTACTTTATTTCTGCAGCTTGGATGAATGACCTAGGCATGGCATTTTGCTTATATGGAGCAGGTGAATGTTCCGGAAGTTGAGTGATAGATGTATGTAAATTGAAGATGTTATGTTTACATTTTCATGCCTGCAGGAAAGCCCAGTCCGCCTGAATTTGTGAACGGTTACCATGATGCAGATGATGAGAGCAACTATGTTGTACAGTGGACTCTAGTCAGCTACTCCCCAGTTACTGAATACAAAGTCTTGTACAGGACATGTAAGGTAAGTGGGTTAGAATTATCTAATGATTAATGTACAAGAGTGAATCAAACCAACCAGAATTAATTTTTATGATTTTATTGAATCCATCAACAAAAGAAAACAACCACCTTATTTTTGTACTTAGTCTCCCAAATTTGGCAGACATTTTCATCATCAAATTGGCAATTATTTTATGCCGCCCTTGAAAAAAGAAGAGGAACATGTGCGCAATCGGTTGTACACATTATACTCTACTGCTGCATCATCATCTACCACTGCATCATCAAATCACTTTCTTGACAGTTATTTCAGTGGTCCAAAAAAAACTGTATATGGTGAGACCCGTAAACCAATGACAGGTGTGGTCCTCCAGACTTTCTGTGGGTTGTGAGAGAGTGATGTGACCGCCAAAACATAAAAATATGGTGCTCTCTAAAAAGCAGTTACATTTACTGCTAAGTCTCCTCAATATTTAAAAATATTGGAGAGCAAGAGGATTAATGACTTCATTGTCAGAAATCCAGCATTAGCTACCAACAACATATCCAGTTGGTGCAAAAATACCTTTTTATACCACTTCTCCCTTCAGCTACAAGCAGGAAAGTATATGTATGTACTTCAAGAAAGAAAGAATCGGAGTCTACTAAGTTACGAAACACGCGTAAGCAAAAGTTACAAACATGCTGTATTCTGATGACTCAGGTCGACTACTGTTTCTTTCAGAGAACTTATATTAGATGCATTCGACAGAGCAAAGTTACCTTTTTACCACAGTGAAACAAAATAGTGCCATTTCAACGGTTTTTAAATGCAACTCAACTTTGCTGATGACGTACATGTATACGGTATATAACAAGTTTTATACCAGTCTTTGTTTCATTAAAATAACTTAATATTTACACAAAATACAGCTGTGTATATACAAAGCACTTTTAGCACATTTAACAATTTAAATGCCCTGCACTGGATATTGGGTAGCAGTTCTTGGCTCGCGGACGTTTTAAATGGCCGTCACTCAAGAGGTTAAAGTTAAACACACCTGGTTTTTTTTGAGGATAAGGAAAAGCTCATTTGAATCACCGTGATTGTTCACTGATGCTTTCTCAGCTTATTAAACAACAATACACCGATAAGTGCTAAAATACTTTTGTTATATAACAGATTTTGTGGTGTGCTGCAAATCTTTTTCTGCGTTGGACCACTGTTGCATTGACACTCTTTCTTCTGTCCTACCATGCAAAAAAAATCTTGCAGTAAATATGTACCATTATTAATAAAATGAAATATGTTTTATCCATACTACATTTCTAAAGCTTTAAAGTACCTACCTATTGTTAAATGGTAGGACATATTAAAGAGCATTAAATGTGTTTGTTTCATATATGCTGAACATTTAGGTATCTCAAATATGGAAAATTATTTTACACTGTCCATCTCATTTTCACACGCATAAGCAGTAATAATTTTCAAATTCATGCTGTTATTAAGTGGTTAGAATATGTTGAAAGGTAATGAAATTGTTTTATTCACTCAAGCTTTTGGAAGTATGAAGTTTACAGTTTTATTTGCATGTCTTTAATATAATTAGGCATGTCAAAAAATTCACCATCCATCTTATTTTCACAGTTTTGAGTAACATTTTCAGAAATCAAACTATTGTAAAATGTATAATAAACTGGTGGGACATATTTTAAAAGGTCATTGATATCCTCAAGTTTGTATCTTATTTCTTCACAAAATTTAGAAATATGGGTTATTAATTGTCTTCGGTGAGAGTACAAACTGTGTTATATTAAATGGGAGTTGGGGGAAGGATAAGCTTGGTGAATATAATGTGCCAGAGATAAAGGCCAAAGTGTAGTGAAGAGTTAATGTCTGTGATTATTAATTTTATGATTTTGAAGGTGTCGGGCAACAGTTTGTACTTTACATTGAGGATATCTGTTGTCAAATGTAATTTTAGCTGAAGTTCCTAACTCAGAGGAAAATAACAATTTTATGAAAATGGAGCACTATAAATGGACACTTTAGCAAAAGTAATAAACAACAGCACACTTCAAAATGTAAATATATGTAAGAAATCTTAAGAGGCTGCCCTATGACAAAAGGGCCAGGGCCCTAGTTCAAGGGCAGCCCAAGATGTAAATGCGTTAGCACTCAATAAATTCAAATTCAATATTTTGAGTTGGGGTCAACTTGAAACATTGTCAGCTTTGCACCAAAGAACTTGCAATAATACTAAGATAAGTAAGGTTTTTAGTTTCTAATTTTGTTCTTACTTTAGAATCAATATCCTTAAGTTTGTTTGGATTTATTGGTCTGGGTTTGACATATTTTCAAGCTTAACACTGCCAA
The DNA here is from genome assembly GCA_030765045.1 of Tenodera sinensis. Lineage (NCBI taxonomy): Eukaryota > Metazoa > Arthropoda > Insecta > Mantodea > Mantidae > Tenodera > Tenodera sinensis. The sequence continues at coordinate 346,445,081 of CM060964.1, forward strand.
GTTCCAGGACATGCTTATCCTTTCCTTTTTGTTGGCTTCTTATTGGCTATTTATGGTTAGAGTGCAGTTGCACTCAAACAACATGGATTTTTGTCTGAGGGAAAGTGTTAATTGCTTAAATTTAATATAAGTAAGGGTTTTGGTCCAAATGGAAGGTAGTTCACATGAAAACCTGGTAGTTGGTGTCAATATTGCAAATTGTGTATCGGGGAAGGTTAGACCACTGTTGGGCTGACCCCCCAGTTGTACTAACAGTAAGAAAAAACTGAAGTATTATATTCATGTGGCTTTCTCTACCTTTTGTGATATATTACCGGGTATACAAACTTTTCTTAAGAAAGTTTATTTTCCTGTCTACATCAGTTTAATAGAGGTAAAAGTTTACAGCAATAGCTACATTACTCATTACATTATACAGCTTGCCTAAAACGTCCTGTTATTCCCCCACTCCCTAAGCAAAGATGCGTAATAGCACTGAGCAGTCCACCTGCATAAAAGAGAAGTGGGGGCCAATCTTCCAGTTGCCATGAGAGTGATAAGTTCATGCGTTGTATATGTGACTGTCTCCAAGTTCTGATAACCTTCTAGTCACCTGCTCCCCACCACTCTCAACACTCCGCATTTCTCCTCACTTGCACATATGGAGCGCCACAACGTTTTAGACAAACTGTACACACAAAAGTAATAGTGATAGCCAAATATTTAGGTAGTGGACACTATATGCTGTCCTTAACCTTTAAATGGTAATATCCATCTCTCAGACAATTCTCAACGCATAGTTGGTACTTGCGCAACGTTAATTTGATCTTATATTTCAGGTATGTGTTGGTTGAGAGTTGAACTTTGAATTGTGTGGATGTCACTGTCTTGGTTTCACAATAGTATTATTTTAGAAATATGCACACATAAGCCACACTGTCTCACAGACGTATATTACCGTAAAGCTACCTAATATACTAGTATTGGATTTTGTAAATTTGTGCATAATTTCTTGCAACATATGATGTAGACAGAATCAAAATATTAGTATTAATAATTCCTTAAGCTTTGAAATTGTTAGATTCACTAAATCGTACATAAAATGCAAACTTTTGTCATCTTATTCTCGACAGACGTTACTGTTAGTGCCATTTTTTCACAAAGGCTAACATATAATTTTGTATTTCTGCATAATTGATTGTAACATATGATGTAAACGGAATTAAAATATTGGTATTAATAATCCATCAAGCTTTTAAACTGTTAGTTACACTAAAGTGGACATAAAATCCAAGATTTGGTCATCTCAGACTCCCAGACGGATGTTACTATTAACACCATATTTTCACAAGCTACCAATTAAGGGTTAAAATTGAAATTATATGAAACAAATGTTTGTTTAATTTGCATGTTGAAAATTAATATAAGGTTGTTTATTTCAGTCAAAAGACAAATGGACCACGGAAGGACCACAAGTAGAGAATCCAGAAGGGAACGTGTATACCCTCAAGTATATGCTTAAAGGACTGAAACCAGGAGACTACGAGGTTGCCCTGCGCGCTAGAAACGAACATGGCTGGATACCACAGTCCAAACTTCATGAATTCTCCATCAGCAGTATGTGGCATTCAAATATAAAGCTAGGAAAACAGAAAACAAAGCATAACCTTGTTTCAAATTATTCTTTTGTATATTTGCTAGTCATGATTGGTAGCTTACAACCTTGCTAAACAGATGGGGTTTTAAAATTATTGAGTTATTAGTTACATAGGCCTATGTTTGAATCTCATTTGGAGGGACATAACTGGACAAAGTTTTTAGGTGAGTGAATGATAGACTATATGGGAAGAGTGACAAGCTGACCTTTAGTCAGGTAGCAGGCTCTTATCAGCACCAAGATGGGGCAAGTGTGTTGATCCTTAACTTGGTAGGTCAGATCAGATGATTGAAATGAGTGAAATGATGTTCAAAAGAGCCCAGCATCCATAGAGCTTAGTTGCCTGACATTAAAGGCCTCTAGTATCAAAGACGGACATAATGCCAACCGCTTGACATGGGAACCTGAACATGTTCCTATCAATCTTCTTGCATTGAATTTTATGGTGTATGCAGTCCATTCACAAGTGGACAAAATTAATATATTTTGACATGTAAAATATGTGATTATTTTCAAACTCCATCATAATGCCATCTGGTCAAAATAGGGACTTGAACTCATAGTGCATATATCCGTTTGATACTAGACGCCTCATTTGTCTAAACAGGATAAGAAAAACTCCTGGAAAAATACTTCATCTGTCTCCTTAACCAAGATTTGAACTTGGGACCTCTTAAATGTGAGACTGACATGGTAACCCCACACCCACAGAGGTGGGCTACACTAAGCTTATTATGCAGTTTGTCTTTTTCATTGGTTGACTTAACTATTACAAGAAGATGTGTACCATAACACTTTGGTCTCCAATTTCTTTGTAGAATAGAATCCCAGAGAGTTAGTCCACTTAGGATAGTATATACAGGTGAGTCAGAATAACACAGAGTAATTTTAAAGTGTGCTTCAAAGAATTATTATTGCGTATTTTCTTATTGGCAATGTGTGCCCATAAATGTCTTGTTATTGAGCCCGAGGGCATTAACGTTTTTGAAACACTGCATTGGATTAGATGGAATTTCATCAAACAGGACGCTACGTATTTTTGCTACAAGGCATTAGGGGAGTGTTGAAATAAGAGTAGCCACGTATCTTTAATTTTAAACAATATAACTATGGCTATATTTTTATTTTAGGGGTTCTAGCAATGAGTGCGTCTTATCTTCAGGGGCTCAATGTGTTAGCTGATATATGAGGTCAACGATTGAGGTTTTCTCATTAAGTATCCAAATTTCTGTTACAAAATTATCTTTATTATAATGCAGTAACCATACTACAGTAAATAGCTTCAATTTTCAACTGTAGTGGGTTTCTGGAGCTATTCAATTCAGTATTTCCATGTTTCTCGGATATACTAAGTCCAAGATATAATATTCCCAGAATGTTACTTATTATTTTAAATAAGATTGAGTGTGCCAAACAATATCCCACAATCCTTATTAGATATTTATCGGCAATGCAGTCCAATATTAGGGATTGCCGATTCGTATCCAGTTACTTTAATTCACCCAAATATATGTCGGTATCATATGACCTTAAGGTGAATAGTCCTCATAGGGTTACTTGTTCATTCCTCTTAGATACATGTCCAGCAACTGCCACTTATCCATTACCTACTGTTAATCACCATGATTTATTGACCATAAGGAGTTACAATTGACCATGGGCATATTTTCCATGATTCAAATAGCCTCAGAATACAGGTTGAGAAATATAACCTTGTTATTTACATTATATAGGAAATTTACAGATATCATGTGGATCAACTTGGCATATTAAATATTGACATAAATTTTCTCGTTAATTCATTTGGACATAAGTTCCTGCCACACAGTAATTCAAAACTCTCTTATAAATCTTCATTTAATTATATGGCACTAAATCCATGTGCTCTGAAATAGGTCAAACATGTTACTGTCAATATTATACGCAGATACTACCATTGTTAGTAAAAGTTTCTCCGCCAAAGGCTTCAAACATAATTAAAATAACAACAAACCAAGAATTGATATTAGGCTATAAATATGAAAAGCCTTCCAGTTAACAGAGCACTTTAGTATATGTCGATAGCTGAGATTGATAAACAAAACCACAAAGTCACAAAGTGCTGTATAATATGCAATGGAATATCTTGCCATTTAATTAACAAAATGTAGGTATTAGGTTAATGGTGATATAAACAGCGTTAAAAGCAGAATAAAAGCATCATTCCATAATGAAAAGGAAACAAAACATAAGCAATATTCTAATGCAGAAATGGGAACAAGGAATATGTTAACAGAATTTCATGTAACTCGACATGGTATTTGAAAAATGTTGATGTCCCCTAGCTTGATAACAATACATTTGCAGGCATACATTCCCTATAAGAAAATGCTCAAATATAACCCTTTAATCATACCCTAAAATTATTTGGTGGTATTCTGACTCTCCTGTACATAGTTATATAAATAACAGAAGCTAGAAACTCTTTAGTTCTCTTCTGTAACTGGTCAAATAAACTGATCTGCTAATTAAAGCATTTAAACACTAGGCCAGGCAACAAAGCATGTAAAAAGTGTGCATAGTTTGCTATTTATTCATAACCAATATTTTAGTGTCACTGCCAGTAAAGCCCATCACTAGGCCGAAAAATGACAAAGAATTGAAGGGGTCACGTTTCTGAAATTCTAATAAGTTAAGCATATAAATGAGAAATACGGTTTTACAATGCATGTTGTTTTAAGAATATCCTGACAACTCAAATGAAGAGGATATTAGAATTCATGTTAACAGTAGCTTTATGATACCTTTAGATATAAGATCATATCATCGATAAAAGTTATTTATTCCCTTCATTTTCATTACGTGCAAAATGTCAGTTTTACTTGAAACAGTGAAAGTTTGGTAATTCAATCTTATTTTTTCTGTTTATTCTGTAATTCAAATTTTTCCTTTGTCCCTTTGAATTTGCTATATAAACAGTGCATAAATATTGTGTTTTATTAAAACATAACTTTGTTTAATTTGTGCGGATTGACACCAAGTTCTGGAATGTGACAGGTTGGGGGAGGACTCTACTATAACAATGGACAAACTTCTAATTCTAAACACCAAAACATATGCTCTTGTATAAAACTGATGAAAATGAAGTTTTTCAATAAATTGAAAATATATTGATATTTATAAACACATTTTTTTGTTCCAACTTACTTGTAATAATATTAATCAGAGGAGCAGTTTCGGAGAGGGTTCTCTCCATCATTCAGCTGTTTGGTCGACTGGTTCAACATCAGGTAACTGCCTCCCCCTTCTCTCATTGCCTGGTCTGCTGCTCATCTTAATGGCTAGTCGATATAAATATTTTCCCACACTGTTAATTCCCGTTTTAAAAGTTTGATATTTAGGTCAATGTCATGATTGCATGACCAAAAGTAGTGAGCTATGGCTGATTTATCTGTTCCTTTGTATTTGATATTTCCCACGTGTTCCTCCATTCTGGTTTCCAAATTTTTTTTTGTTTTGCCGCTATATCTCTTATGGCAGTCTTCACAGTTGGCATGGTAGATTCCTGGTAATTTAATACTTGGAATGGTATTTTTAACAGGGTGATTGAGCAAATTTCGCACGCTATATTTGTTTTGCGGCGCCAGGTTTATATTATAATCCTTAAAAATTTGGTTGAATCTGTTGAAAAATTTTAGGTGATATGTGAATTTAGTATATCTTTCTTGGGTATCGCTAATATTTATATCATTAAGGATAGAGATTGACTAGTGAATTTCAACATACCAATCATAGATGATGTCTTATGACTAGCCAATAGAAAGAACAGCAGACCAGGCAATGAGAGAAGGGGCAGGCAGTTACTTGATGTTGAATTAGCCACCAACAACTGCATGATGGAGTGGACCCTCTCTGAAACTATAATCTGTTTGCTGTTAGAACAAAGTAGTATATTCCTGTGCACTTCAAAATATCTACAAGTGCGCATGTAAACAACAATATTAATGGTGCCACTGCCCAACTTACCTCAATATAACTGCTCGCTTTGCTACATAAGCCATTGCATTATTGAACATATGAGAGCCATTGTTATTGCAGTAATCACATGTATCACATTTTAAGGATTCTTAGATTTAAGCTAAGATAGCACTTCAGGTTTTTTCCTGTATTGTTTGGAATGCCCTCCACTCTCACTGGATGGTAAGAGGCATTGTCCATTATGACGCTTTGTCAGATCTTTATAGCCGCAGTAGAATACTTCAATGAAAACTTATTGAATATATTCAATATAATAACTTTTTCACCGTTCCTTAAAGACTCCTCGCAGATGTTAAACAAAACCACTTCTGCTGATCTTGTTTCCATTTTGCACGCCAAGATGGCACTGAGGCAACAGGCAAACCCTATGGTTTTCGACTCGTATTCAAATTTGAGGCCATTTTGAGTCACTTTCATACATTCACCTTCACTTAAATTGTTTTAAAACGCAGTCATCCAATGGCTGATGATGGAATCGAATGGTCTTGAAAACATTTCCTGTTTTTAAAACAATTTAAGTGAAGGTGAGTGTAAAACAGTGACTTAAAATGATCTCAAACATGAAGAATACTTCACTGTTAATCGTGCTTCTATTTGTAATACTCATTGTGTTCAAAACTTGAGAACTGAATGCTCTGCAATTGGGGATAAGGTATATAGGGTATTATTGCAGTATATTACATTAGGACTATGCATTTATGCATTCACACTTAAGCTATGGAATTATTTTATGGGGATCTGCAAATAAAAAACATACAATAAAGATGTTTAGGCTTCAGAAAAGAGCAATAAGAATTGTTAAAAACATCCAAAGGAGAAATACTTGTAGAGAAGCTTTCAAAAAACTTGGTGTGCTAATGCTGCCATGTCTATATATATATATATATATATATATATATATATATATATATATATATATATATATATGAATGTCTAAAGTATGTGGTAAAAAGTCAAAAAGAGGGTAGAAATGCAAATATTCATGAACATGACACTCAAACAAAGAAAATCTGCTTTAGGGACAGGTTAAGAGGCTCATTAGAAAACAGATGTATCAAAACCAATGCAAAAGAATTATACAATCACTTACCTCACTGGATTAAGGAAATAAATGAGGAACAAACAAAACTAAAACATATTAAGTCTTATCTGAGAAAAAATGTTTTCTATTCAGTAGAAGAATATAAAAGGGCAAAATTGTATACATAGAAAACAGTACCCCTCCTCATAACATTTGTTGTAATTTGTTACAGGGTAAATTGGTTGCAGTACAAATAATTTGTTATATTGTAAATAATGTTATACCTTTTTTCATATGACGAACCTTGTAAAACTATTACAGTTGGTGAATAAAGCTGAATGAATTATATTCTATATTATAACAACAATTTAAGCAGTCTATTGAACGCAAGTAAAGCAAGAAGCTAAATAGGCCTTGAAACTATACTGTGGAAGAATACAGGAGTATTAAATTGCACCAGCCAATCAGGTTCATTTTTGCCATGTGCTTCTGCTTACATCCACTTCATGTTTACAGTAAACCGATTATAGTCCTGTGATTACTATTATTACAAGTAAGTTATTATTACAAGAAGCAAAATGTGTTTATAAATATTGGCATATTTTTCAGTTTATATGTTTTCAGTTTACTGTGTAGTATACTCTGCTGAATTTACTTAAGGTGTGTTGGAAGTAATAACATTAAACATCACTTATTTTACTGACATGTTTTGGGAAATGATTTGTTCGCACCATCAGGTTGGTGTTTCCATTGTGGTGATTGTCTGTCATGGCAGCATCTTGTGGTGCAGAGCAAGTACATTTCACCACTACAGATAGCACTAGCACTAGCTGAAGCGCGTTAGGTCTAACACCATGCTGCACTCAAATGGAGAATTCGTTCATATCCAGGGCATATCAACCATTCAAACTTAACAGGCATTAAAGGGTAGGCTTCGTACTATATGATGCAAGAAAAACAAAAAATTTGTACTTTGGCGCTTATGCCCTTGCTATTCTAAGCACCTCAAATAAAACACAGTTCACTTGTATTCTTCTTTAAGAGAGACTTTTGTTTTGTTTTTGTTTATGCACTAACTAGATATTCAACTTACATACTGCTGAACTTAGGGTTACCAGACTATTTTGTGGAAATGTAGGATACAATGATAAAAAATGTAGGACATTATCAGTCAATGAAAAAATAATGTTAATTTATATTTAAATGCTATTTATGCAAGGTGTCCCAATAAAACACTGATAACACATAGTATGTTGTGTGGGATGGCAAACTGATTGGTTTTCAAATAGAAACCCCTGTCCGGAAATGCACGGTTTGGACGTTGTAGCGCATAGAAATGTGAGATGGGTGTGCATTCAGATTTCGTCAATAAAGCCAACATAGAGCTGTCTACATTACAAGCAGGCTTCAAACTGTGTACCTCCTACATCATTGCAGAGCCCATATCAGTGGTGGTGACCCTCATGCACATGACTCAATACGTGCAATTGTCTTTAAAGATTCTCAATCACTCCATGGACTCGAGCAGTAAGGTCCTCCAATGATGTCACAGGAGTGCCATACTCTTCATAAAACTCCACAGAAAATAGTTGAGAGGTGTCAGCTCTGGCGACCATGTTGGTCTTGAAACTGGTCCACCTCTACTAATCCATCTATTTGAATATGTGATGTTGAGGTAATTCCGCATATTTCCATCTAAGTGTGCTGGAGCTAAAGTCAGCCATTTCAGCAGCTGCATTCTGGTACGAGTCACATTGCTGTTAAAATGTTACTGTACTGGAAACTACACAAGTAACGCAGATGGATGTGCACCAAGGACTCTAAGGAGGAATTTAGCGCATCCACAGGAATTTTGTTACGCTCAGGTCGTTCATCCCAGTACACAGGTGGCTAAGGGTTACATATCTTCCGTATTAAGATAGCAAAACAAATGTTAACAAATTGTCATAACCGCTTGCTCTTAAACTTCAACACTCTCCAGCATCCAAACTGCATTTCCGGACACCCAGTATATACCCATAGGGGATATTGTTTAGTTTAGCGTACACGATGACTTGGTCAGAATTTCGGCAAAGTCCCACTCAGTAGTGTGTACGAATTGCCGAAGTTGCTGTGTTAATGCAGCGCTGCCAACAGCAGAATGTCCCTAAGAGTTTGTTGCCAATAGTAAGTTTGAATGTTTTTGCGGGAGTCGGCAGTATGCTGTTGACCTTCTTAGAAGCAACTAGTGCAATGGCTAGGTTTATCAGTATATTGGATTTGGCACCTCTGTGCTTAAATGAAGAGGCATGCATGCAGTTCCTGTACGACAAGGGCCTGTTGAGGACTCGAATGCTATAAAGGGAATGTGATGCCGTGCTACACCACTCGAAAATTAAAAAAAAAAAAGTGAAATAAAATAAATAAATAAAAATAAATAAAAAAGAACGATAATTAATAAAAAGAATATAAATATAATAATATAATACTATTAAATATAATATATATAAATAATATATATAATAATATTAAATAATAATACAATAATATAATATAAAATAAATAAAAAAGAACGATAAATAATAAAAATAATCTAAATATAATAATATAATAAATATAGTATATATAATATAAATCTAATAACATTAAAAATAATAATAATATAATAAATATAATAACATTAAATAATAAAATAATAATATAAAATAAAATAAACAAAAAAAGAATGATAAATAATAAACAATAAAAATATAATAATATTAATATATTATAATATAAATATAATAAATATAAGTATAATATATAGTATTATATATAAATAATAATATATAATATAAATGTAATAATAATAATAATAATAATAATAATAATAATAATAATAATAATAATAATAATAATAATAATAATAATAATAATAATAATAATAATCATCATCATCATCATCATCATCATCATCATCATAAGGTTCCTGAGAACCTTCAGCTAGCTTTGGGTGATCAACAATATCACAAGAAAATCATCAAGGCATGCAAAGTTAATGTTTAAATTCAATTTAAACTTTATGATTTGTTATTTTGTTTCCTCCTAATAAATAAATAAACTTTAAAAAATAATAATATAATAAAATAATATAACAATAAAGAACGAGCCAGCGTATCGTGGACCCAGTAACAAGTCAATATGGATAATGTACACAATAATTCGAATGTACAGAAGCCACAACAATAGTATAAGAGCAAAATAATGTACACAATGAGCAAAAAAATAATGTACAGAATCCACAACAATAGCTACGCGATAGCGGTGTATGTCTGTGGCAGCAACGACGCGAGTGAGTGCATTTGTGTTTAATGTGTTGGCAACGAGAACTAGTGTAGTGTAAAAAGCAATGTTGGCAGATGTGAAAATCGTCTGCTAGTCATGCAGTGAAATCTAGTGGGCGACTGTGAAACTACTGTCGGCGCATGCACAGTAAGTAAGTTCGGACTTAGAATCTGGCTGGCAAGTGGCAAGTAAGCTAATCTAAACTTGAGCAGGCATATATACTTATCCTTTTTGAAAATCCTGAGACATACAGCATTAAATGTGTTCATGAAGAGTCAGTTATACTTCTCTGAAGATATAATCTTGCACAAAACATCTACCTCACTTGAAATATACCAAGAAATTCTAAACAACTGAAGTTTTTAAAATTGTACTTCACTAAAAGTACCTCTAACTGAATCAGTAGATAATTTGTTCCTTTCATCTTTCTACTGTGCTCTTAGTAGTGAAAATACTCTTTTAGCATTAGCATTTGTGTTGCTTTGCCTCCACAGAATACCAACCTTTTGCCTTGGATTGCAAATGCTACATTGCCAACCACTCGTTCAATACATGAATATACTCTTTGACTGTAGCTGGTGTTGCCATAGCGATTGCAGTTGCGGCTAATAAGCAATTATTTATTTCTATTTTTGCAGTTGCCAGTTCATTTTCTTATGATCACTGCTTGTTTCTGAAAATGTAGGACATTAGAGACTTTTCAAAAATTCCTCTCAGACACCAGAGAAATGGTTAAAATGTAGGACATGTCCGGGAATTTCCGGACGTCTGGTAACCCTAGCTGAACTCTACAAATAGAACATGAGTTTTCAAATGTAGGTAAGAAGCAAAGCTTGTGTGCTTCATGCTGTGTTTCATTTCATAATGGTCATTCCTGTATCAATAGACAAACTGATCTGCACACTTAAGTCAAGATTACTATGAACTTGGCGTGAGAATAATGTCACACGGTATTCAATGATACTGTTTAGCATTGACTTAATGTAACTTAGCATGACTTAAGGAGTATCAATATCGATCTGTTCCAGCTGTTTAAATTATGCTCTGTTGTTATGTGGTAATACAAACTAATTGGCATAGTGAAATGCACAGAGAATACAATAAGTAAAGCAATAACCAGGTTTTTAAAATTAGATTGTTATATTATGGCTTTGAAATGCAATGCTGCTTGCATGACCATGGCAGAAAAACGAGAAACAAATAGTGGCTTACCATTTGAAAAAATCTGATGTGTTGCACTCACATGACTTTCTCTACTCTTGTACTAACCACTCTTACAAACTCTTATTCCTGTGTCATTTGCAGAAATTATCTTATTGCTTATTTCCTTGTAGGTACAAGGGGAATATGGGAATACAGTAGGCTTTGAGCGATAGTCAAATCTTTTAAAGCTTTGAGATTCCGTTCTCTTTGGATGGCTAAGATATAAAAAAATGAGTAATGGTCTTACATTTGTGGAAAGTATAGGTATTGTAAAACTAACACAAATAACAAGGAATATCTCCCAAATGGTTCACTCTACAAACAAATTTATTTAGACCTAAATTGTGCTTCAACGAGATATATTTTTTGTATAGTAAGACTTGGTCTATCTCTTACGGTTTACCAGTTATGCTAAATCCATCCAGAGTAAACAGGACAGAAAATTCAAAATATACATTTCATTTGTAATAAAAATATCTTAAACATATGGCGTTTTAATCAAAATTGTTAAGAGCCTTTTTCAAGATGCTCAAAATTTTCGAAAAATTTTCCATGTGAAGGGTAGTTTAGGGTGCAGAAATTTTCTTCAAAATCATTGTGCCTTATCCTTAACAGATGTTCAACTTAAATACCAACTTTGGTTTTTAACCAACTTTTCGTTTTTTAGTTATGCTGTCCACAGACTGACAGACACACACACATGGACCTTTTTCTAAAAATGCTTTTTTTGGATTCAGGGGCCCTCAAAACATATTTCTGGTGAAATTTTTACATCAAATTTTTGGGTAGAATACAATACTTCCTCTACTTACTTGTAAAGAAAGTAGAAATGAGAAATTTTGCATGAAAGGAATAGTGTAAGTAGGGTAGATTTTCTTAAGTCTTGTACTGCACTCTAAGAAAAAGCTAAAGTTAAAAGTTTGGTATTTACCTGATACTTCATTTTGGCGTTGTGCTATTCAAGGTACATGCAGACCCATGGACCTTTACTAGGGTGACAATTATGTAATGAAATGCAATATTTTATTGAACCTTTCAGTATAATCTTAAGCAATTGTGTAGTAGCTGACAAAGTGCAGCTAATAAACCTTTTTTTGCAGATCTGCAAGTTTACTTTAAAGTATGCTGTAAAATTGAGCAGCCTATGATCAGTTGTTATATTTTGTTTTGAAATATTTTTTGAAGCTGTTATGGCTGTGCAGCATCTATTATAAGAATGGAAATGAAATTATTCTGTTTTGTTTGGCTTTGCACTGCTTTATTCATTTATTTTTTGTTGTCACTTGCTTTAGATATGTCAAGTGGTGAGACAGCTGCAGAAACCAGCACAATGGAGGAAGGTGGGTAAAGTGGTTACATGGTGAGAAACTATGTGCAATTGTATATGTTGGCTGGAAAACTGGAGATATAGTTTAAAAAATCTTTATCTCTTTAAATGTTCTTGAGGCTCTTAAGTTTTATTGATGTTCGGATGATAATTATCTTATCATTGCAGTCTAGCACTGTAATAGCTGTTTCATGTTGATTCAGATTTGATAATTTCAACACGGGTGCTTCCTAATCTTTTAAGTGCTCAACAAACATTGTTGGAAATGTAAACAAATGTGATTTGAAGTATTTGTTTCTGCAGGTGTTCATTTTATGCAGGCATAGGTTTGAATATAATATCATATATAACATTTATTCAGGTTACCAAATATAAAGTTGGCTGATGCCATATGTCAGTATGGCAAATATTTTTTTAATTAATTAACTTATTTATTTATCCATCACCTGATAACCTGCGTGGTACAGCTTATCTGTAAGCTGAATTAATGCTGTTTGATTAAAATGTCATATGTTTGAGATATTTTTATGACAAATGAAATGTATATCTTGAATTTTCTGGCTATAGCCCCTGTAGTCGTATTTACTCTGGACAACTTTTGCATAACTGGTAAACCGTTAGAGATAGACCAAATCATACTCTACAAAAAATGTAGATCTTGCTAAAATACACAATTTATGCCTCAATAAATTTTCTTGTAGGGTGAACCATTTCGGAGATATTCCTTGTTATGTGTGTGAATTTCAGAAAACTTAGAACTTTCGTGAAATGGGTCATAGATGTTCATTTGTTTATATGTTACGTGTGCAAAGAGAACGGAATCTCAAAGCTTTAAAAGATTTGACTATCGCACAAAGCCTACTGTATTCCAATATTCCCCTTGCACCTAAAAGGAAATAAGCAATAAGATAATTTGCACAAATGTTTATTTTAACTAACACGAAGAAGATATACGAATAAGAGATTGTAAGAATGGTTAGTACAAGAGTAGAGAAAGTCATGTGAGTGCAACACATCAGATTTTTTCTTGTCATGTACCACTGTTTTAGCCATGTATAAAGGAAGTATGCAACATTTGAGTTTCTTTCTAGTTTTTAAGTCCAACTTAAAATGTGTGAAATCATGAAAACTAAGAAACAACCTCAATTCTGCAGATGCAACAGTTTATTTAGTATTAGTATTTATTGAAGTGCTAAATTCATACAATTTACTGACTGCCCTGTGGTATTGGCCAAGCCTACTGGTCCACAGGACACGCTGACATAGTTTACAAACATTTTACAATATAATTTATAACAAAGTTTTCTAAATCAACTATTGCTTCATCCCTCTTTATACAGTCCATATCCATTTGTTTTTTATCTTATTTAAAAACTGACCTATGTTTTTGTTTAAACTCTTACCTAAGCTAATTCTCCTGTCATCTTGGTCAGTGCACATTCTTTCCTCCACATCTCAGTTTCCTTACAACCATAAACTATATGTTCTGCATCCTATTTTCCTCCACACAATGGACACTCACTCTGGGGTATCCATTTCTTTGACCTCTTAATCTCTATGTCCCTGCTCTTAACCATGCTTACCCCCTTTCTTTCTTCATTTCTCATGTTATCTATGTACTTCTCTCTTTCCCAACTATCTTTTATTGGTACACTGAAAACAAGTGATCTCTCCGCTAATTGGCTAAACAGTTTTTGAATCTCCATGTCTGCAAATCTTTTTCTAGCTCCTTTCCAAAAACGTTTGCAATTAGTTTCTCTCCTTCTCCAACTATCACCCATACCATTATTTACCAAATTATTTCATAGATTACTTGCCCATCCTGTTTTTGGTAAGCTTACTACTTGGAATTTCAAACATTGTTTCAATATATTCTCCTCATTCATATTTAAAATCCAATACCAATATTTTAAGGTTCTTTCTGTAACTAACCCTTTTCTTGTTACTCTACCCATTTCAATTTGAGCTACCTCATTTGGAGCTGATATTGGCGATCCCAGAACTTCCTTACAAAACTTCCTATGTACACAGACAACAACTTCCCATCCATTTTCAAGTCCCCATATTTCACTACCATATAACATTCATGCTCGACCACCAAGTTATACACCCTTTCCAACCATTTCACCTCCATTTCAGGCATTTTATATAAGTATCCTCTCACAGTTGTCATTGCTGCCTTTCCTTTTGCCAGTGCGGACTTCTTTTGTTTCTCCCATTTACCTCCTGCATCAGTTTTCATTCCTAAGTAGTTACATTCACGAACCACTTTATATTCAATCCCCTCTTTCTCCCAATTCTCATGTTTACTAAATTTAGCACCTCTTTTAAATACTATAATTTGGTTTTACCTCTATTTACATTTAGGCCCCAATCTGTACAATATTTATCTATTTCTTGGAAAGGTAGTTTTAATCCATTTATGGTAATGAGTCCAACCACCAAGTCATCTGCAAATAATAGACCAGGGATTTGTATATTATTAATTACTGGTAAAAAGTTATTATTCTTGCTTATATTTTTCAATATATCATCAATGAACAAATGAAATAAAACTGGGCTTAGCTTGCAACCTTGCCTTAACACTTTTTCCTGCTGTATATCTCTAGTTATTGCCCCTTCTTCATATTTTATGCAAAACGTATTCTCTTTGTATAAGCCTTTTAGAATTGTCACCATTTGGTTACTCACCCCCTTCATTAGTAGTTTGTACCACAATAAATTCATCTCTATTCGATCAAATGCCTTTTCCAGATCAATTAATGCCATATATGTTTTACCTTTTCTGTATCTTAAATACTTGTCCACCAAAGTTTTTATAATAAAAACACTGTCATCTGTTCGCCTACCTTTTCTGAAACCCATTTGATACTCTGAAAGAACATTAAATCTTCTATCCATTTTTGCATCCTTTCTGCCAGTACTCCTGTATAAATTTTTCCTATATTTGACAACAGAACTATTCCCCGATAATTGCTAGGTTTATCCATCTCTCCTTTGCCTTTATATATGGGCTGTATAATTGCTTTTCTCCAACTTTGCGGTGTGTAACCTTTGATTTTCATTGTGCTAAACATTGAAGTTAATAATTTGACCCTGTTTTCATCTCTACACCATTCTTTGAGAAATTCTCCTGGTATACTATCTATTCCTGGGGCTTTATTTCTTTTCATTCTTGAAACAGTTTATCCTGGTACCTCATTTCCATCTTCTTTATGTCTTGGTGGATTCTCTCTCCCTGCTCTTCACTTAGTGCACCCAAGTTTTCAGGAAAACGTTTTGAATGTGAATGCAGAAAATGTAATTTTAAGCTCATATTGCATCAGACTGCCTTTAACTTTTCGATCAATGGTTTTAACAATATGTTTATAGTGGTCATCTTTAACATTACCCAAAAACTTGTTTATAGCTTCATTGAATAAGACCCAAGCTTGAAGCTCTATGTCTGTCATGATATTTCTAAACTGAACATCCTTCACAAGTTTGAAAATCTGTGGGCCATCAAAAATGCTTCCTTTTAATTTTGATTCAGACAACATTGGCAGTTTTACCATCCCAAGGTGAGTGGTTCTCATGTTATTTCCAGTTGACAATTTGATGCGTGACATCATTTGTTCATCTGAACTCAGACAAGAATTGGTGTTTCAAATGACGAACACAGCTCACACTTCAGTACCTATTTGGCAATAAACAGGAATCCAACATCTGCTTTGAAAATGAGTGAACGTGGTTTCTGTCCTTATCAGTTTGAGCCAAAAAAAGTGCAATTTGAAGATGGAAACCATCCTGGTAGTGATTCTGAGACCGCTAGTATGAACACCAAAAACCATGCTGGTTCCATCCATTGTTGTAATTGTAAAGAATGTGTACCAATGAATAATGATGAGGAAAGTGTGTTGTTCGGACTATAACTGGTGCTGCCATGTTTTGAATGGTTTTATCGAATATAGGCCTTTAAAATATTGTCAAACAAAGTGATTTGCAGAAGAGCTGAAATTGCTGAAACAATATACCAGATAAGAACAAAGAACTTGGTATTAAAGAATTTCCTTCAGGTTTCTTTCCTGATAAATTCTGTTAGTTCCAAGTGAATGAATTACTGCAATAACACACTGTTTTAACACATAGCATGTTCCTTTAATGTAATTAGTTTAATTTGACTTCATTTCTACATAAAAAAACATACCTTGAAAAATAAAAGAAGAGATGTCCAAGAAATTGAAATATTCTGCTGTAACTTCATTTCCATGTATGGTTAAACTTTCTTCTTCTTTGTTCCTCATTACCACTTGTATTAAAATCTGAAGTATTGGGTTTGTAGAAATTTTCATTCAGCTTATATCATTGCTTAATTAGTAGATATGTTCAGGTTTCAACAATACATAACTCCTTATGATTTTAGTACCTAGTTCACATTGTGCTCCCGAATTGTTTTTCTTTATCACCTTCTATTCTGAATTCTCTTTCATTACTTTAACCATCATCACCTTCGTTGTCAGTCTTATGTTGCAAGTAACCTGATCACACAACTCAGAAATAATGTTTACTATTTCTAGCTTCATATTGTTCTGTTCTTTGTTATTTGCTCTAGGATGAAGATAGTAAAGCATCAATTGTTTTACTAGAACTTGATATCTAGAAAGTATGTTCATTTTTCCTTATAGTAGGAATAGTTCCAGGTTTTAATAAAGACCCTCTGAAATGTTCATCTCTTATAAGCTGATAATAACTGTGTCTGTTCATAATCTGTGTCGTTAAAATGAAGGAACATAAACAAGTATTGAGAACAGGTAAAAAAATATTTTCTTTTGCAAATTTCTAAACATATCCTATATCTTTTGGGAGATTTGTCTCCATTTGGGAACGAGTGAAAATGAGTTCCCTTGTGTGTTGCACTTCTCATATTGCAGCCATATCCATAAAATTGTGACATTTTATTTTTCATAATATTCCATTGTTTGTATTGTACTAAACTGACTCAGCAATACTATCACCAAAACACCTTACACTACTCTTGAATTTAAATGCCAAAATAACAATTTATGAAAACGAATTAGAGTACAAGCAACAGTAACCAAGTTGTGAAATTCCACATGCCTGCAGCACACAGATGGAGTTGATGGCATATGACATATTTATTATTTCACTTGCACAGCGATAATGTTATCACACAGTGAAAAATCAATCTTACCACTGCGTTCTAAAAGCTTTACCCTTCATTTAGGAAGCAGTACAACTTTGTAATTCAATAAGAATGGGTAGGAAGACATTGTTTCTTTGTAGTTTTCTATGTCCAATTTTGTGTTCTGTAAATTTAATTTGAAAAACAGAACAATAGAATGCAAGGTTAATACTATGTTATATAAAACTTAACTGTTTTGTTAAAATTATGTTATGGAAAATGGCATTAAGGCAGTGTATCTGTAAAAATTAAAAAATCCACTGTTTTCTTCTGATTGCTTTGAATTTTTTTCCACACACTCAGAACATAAAGTAAATAGTATACACAAAATTTCAATGTCATACATCAAACCATTTTTAAATTATTAATATATTTATTAAAAATAAATCCCTTTTTGATATGCTCATATGAAATGACCCTTGGATCCTATAATTTATTGTATCTCTCCTAAATTTTAAATTTGATTTCAATGTACAAATATAGAGATTTTGTCATACAAAAATTGTTTAGATTTAATCAGTTTAAGAGAAAAAAAATTTTTTGTATACTATTTATCAATATTTTCAATTTTTCAGTATGAGTTATGAAAAATATTTAATTTCAGATCAATCGTTTAATATTTTTTAACTGGCATACAACAAATTTTAATACCTTAATCTCTGAAGATCTCCTGAAAATTTCAAGCTAATAAGCTAGAAACGAGGGTCCAAGGAGCATTTTGAATAGTGAAAAATGCTGAAAAAAAAAAAAAAAGAACTGAGAAAAATTAATTTTAAAGTTTAACAGTATGTTTTTGTAAACCCAATCAACTTAAAATTCCATAGGACCATATGTGGGACCACCTGTTGCTTTCTTCTTGGCCTCAGTAGCATTTTGTGAGGATTTTAAGTTTGCTTGGTTGTTTCTTAATATGAAAACATCCCTTTTGCCTTCGCATTGTTCACAAAATTTAGAAATTTATTGTTCTTAGCTAACCTCTACATTATGCACTTTTGCAAATTTATAGAGAATAATCGTAAAATATATGCTTGCTACGGCTCTACTATAGACCAATGAATAACTTAAAATCTATTGACTACCTAAACAATGCCTAATATGTAACTGGAACACTGAAATAACCTGGCAAAATTACAGAATTACAGAACACTGACAGCATTTCTCTATTTGGAAGCAATACAGTGTCAGATTCCCTGCACTTCAGTTCAATGTACCAAATTCATTTCAGCACAGCCAACTCACAATCTTTCTGAAGCAAAATTTCCTGCAAGAGACCAAAATCAAAGCCAGTGAAAACAAAAAATGCATTTCAAAGCTATAGCGACAAAGTTTAGCGAGGAATTCTCACCCGCACTGGGGCATTTAAATCTCCTCCTGGAGCTTTAAAAATGGTTGATATTGAGAAAACTAAAGTGTGCCATTAAAATGCAAAGTATAAGCATAATATAAAGTGCAAATAGTAAAAATCAAAATTTTCTGCAATTTTCCCCAGTTTCACCGATACATTGCCTTAAGTCTACTATAAGTAAAGTAAGTAGCTCATTTAATTTCTGTAAAATCCACTGCATCATAATTTCTGCTACTCCTTCTGAAATCAGCACAGCAACTCCCTCGACCAACAGAAAGGGCTGGATTACATCAACTGCACACTGCTAGTAGTGTGTACTACATCAGGTAGTACCTTGTGAACGTTGGTGATAAGTGAATGAGTATAGCATAGATCCAAACTATAAAATTTCAGGATTTAATATAATTATAGCTCCATTATGTATACAACCTGGTGTTAATTATAATGGGGAAGTTAAGAATGGAACTCCTGAATGGAAAAGATAAAGTAAGAAATAAAAGATTAATACTAGACTAGTAATGGTTAAAATATGTATACTTTGTAACTGAAGAGATCTATGGAAATTTGCTAAAATAAAGATTTGTTCATATAAAACTATTCACAGAGTTTGTGGAACAACTTAATGACCTGGACCTGGAATTGAGGTAAAGATGTTTCCAGCAAGATGGATGACCTACCATACATAAAATCAGTTGCTGGTGGCAGTTTCCAGTTATTTTAACAAGGAGTCATTACAAGGAGTCATTACCATCAGTCTGTGGCCAAGCACAATGGCCTGATCTTTCTAACCCTAGCCCTACTACTTCATGTCAGACTATCTTAATGAAAAGTATTGCTACAACAGCTCTCAAATCTTGCAACAGCTAGATGACAACATTAGGAGGGAAATTTAAAGCATTAAGCATCATGTCCAAATGTGTTTAGCAGAGGATGTATTTACTTCCAGCATGTTTTATGATGTTTCACCTGGATCACAGTGAAGTTCATTGTTTTAATTTTACAATGGGTCCAGTTCTATAAGAATCACTATATGAATGTGTGTGTCATTGCAGGTTAGATTACAACAGTACAGTTCAACAAGTTACTAATGTTTGTACTTGTCACACTCAACTATATATGCAACTTAACTGGCTTGGTTTTACTGTCACTTTTGGTCTTGCTGGCCAATTATCTTTCACATCAGCCATCTCTTGATAACAAAAGGATAGTGGATATATGATTAAACCAAGTAGGCTGTTTCTTTTTAAGTACAGAATAGAGCATTTAGTGTTGCATAACCATGAAACAGTGCATAGAAGAAATAAAGAAAAGCTTACCATCATAATAATCTTTGAGAGGTAATATGGACCAGGTTTGTAGAGTCCATTGCTGATTTCTCTCAGAAGAATGGGTATTTCCTTAGGAAATGTGTGGCTGACGCTGTAGATGTCTGTGAATATTATTTCAGTGACCACACAGTACAGCAATCCTTGCATATTCTGAATGCCTGTTTGATCCATTTTGATTTGAACATAAGGAGACGCAAAAAGCAGAGCTGTAAACTGTGAACAAACATTTTTGTACATTATAGATCTTGCTATTACATGCAAAGTGAGGTAAACATTAGAAAACTTTAAAAATGTGGAATCAAACATAGTAAAGAAAAATCTGCCATTTTATAGAACACTATTTAAGCCAAATTTGCACTTTTCCATTTTCACGGATTTCCATCTTACAAAGGGTTGTACATATTTCAGTAAAACAAAGTACAAAAGATATAATCATATAGAATTAAACTGAAGGAATAATTTAAAATAAAATTCTGTAAAAAACATAGATTCAGTTGTATGTTTTGCTGTATTTTCAACTTCTATGTCACACATAATTGCAGTTTTCCATTAGTTTCTCTTGCCCACATATCCATCAAAGTGCACTGTCACGACTTCTTCACAAGAGAATGCTCTATGATCCCCTTTGAATCCTGCATCAGCTCCAGAAGTTTTGGAACATTCTTGGAAGCTGCAAATTCTTGGTCACTCACAACAGATAATGCTTTTCTAAAAGTGTGTATTTTTGGCTCCCTTTCGTTGGCTTCATTGTCCATTGCTTCCATGACTTACAACTGTTGTTTCCAGCAGCAATATCTGCTGCACTTTGAATGTCTTCAGTTGTGGCAAGATCGTTATCAAAGCACGTAACTATGTATTAAGCATAATGAAAATCCATCTTAGGTTATTAATGCAAACGGTTCTGTTTCTGCAGAGAGCTTCCCGGTTTAGAGTTTTATTTAATATAGGAAATAGCTCCGTTCTGAGTTTTATTTTCCGGCTGTCCAGGTTTCCGGTACATAGGGGGTCCGGTTTAGTCAGGTTTTACTGTATTAAATATGAATATATTTATAAATTAGCTGTGGCAGATGGTTTTTGATTGTTTAATCATGAAATAAATCCAGAGGTTAAATTATTAAAACAAATAAATGGACCCATAGATTTACAGTTTGAGAAAATATATTTATTTTGAAAAATAAGAATCACGTAATGAATTTTGAAATATCGCTGAACTGATTCTGTCAATAAATTTATTTTCTTTCAGTAGTTGGTAATATGATAGAACAGAATCCGTCACTTAGCAGCTGTAATGATGATGAAATGAAACCACTGATGACTTTCAAAATATGTCTGGAATTAGAATTTAATTCACAATTACCAAAGATAAGTGAAGTTTAGTCACTAAATATTTGTTAATATTTGTTGATTTAAATTGCTTCATTGTTAGTAGATTCAGTTATTTTGTTGTCTTTGCTTATCCTTCTTGCAATAGAACAAGTTTTACAAATGAAGGTTTGCAAAGCTATTTAAATTTAAATTTCACTCATAGCATTCTGTAAAACAATAATTTCAGTTTTTAGTTCTAAAATAGAAAATTTAGTTAGGTGGCCAAGAAAGTTTGCTCAAATTTATAGACAAAACTTGAAGCACTATTTACTAACAAAAATGGTTTTCATTGCAAATATATTGCCTTCCCAAACTAGGGTTGCCAAGTTTTAAAAATACTTTATAGTCCAAGAATAGAATGTATAATAGACCCCCTTCCATTGTTCCCTTTTTTATCTGTCTTATATGCATTTATTATATTAAGTTCATATTTAAATATGGCTTCTTTCAAAAATGGGACACTAATATTTTCATGAAAGTTCTCTCACCTCAAATAATCTGTTAGGGTGCTTCCCACCCCTTCAAAGATGGCTATAACACATTAAATTAAGACACAAAATTTTTGATGTCTTGAAATCTACAAAATGCATAGGCATCTTGAATTTACTGTGAAGCCCTCGTTCTTATATAATATTGTACAGATTTGTGAAGCTGGAAAACCATAAGAGCAAGACAGGAATATACTGCAGAGAAATTCACAACTTGCAATAGTTATTTGTGGGTAAGAGGGTGGGGGGGGGGGGTTGTAAAGCTCACTAAAGCTCATAAATAGAACTTCTAAATTGATTCCTCCATACTTCTAATGAACTCTATACTCTCCACTTTTCCTTTTATTAAATAACAGAAGTGTATGAATGAATAAATGAAATATAAAGAAGTGTGTACTTACCAGATAAAGCATCAGTTGTAAGCATATGTGTAATGTATTTCGTTTCATATCTATTAAGTTTCTCCATGCAAGCCAGTAAAACTGAGTAAAAAGTCTTGGTGCCTTCCTAAAAGGAAAGAAAAGAGCATTAAAGAAAATTGTTTAGCTTAAATAACTTGTTTCACTAGGCACACAACAGCAATTATTATTACAAGTGACTCACAATTTTTCATCAATTTACCATTTTCCATTGTGTATGATTAAGTGTGAAAAATAATGTGAAATTTTCATTTTAATCATCGTTAGGGAGCGAACCTTCATAGAGAAAACCAAAGGTTCCAGGAAGTGGGAGAAGTCAGTCTGTCACATGATCACAGCACAGAGGAGGCCAGGTACAGTTGACACATGAAGGTTGTAGATAATGTTATTGCATAACATTACATTCCATGCTGTCACCATTTGTAGTAAAATATTCACTTTTAAATTATTGTACAAATTCAGCAATATGTGAATATTCTGATTTTCCTGCTGGAAGCATTTTACTCTGTATGTGGAACTAGTAAACGCATTTGAGAAACACTGTGCATTGTAGACAGTGAACCCAGTTGTTTTGTGCTGTCACTGTACTCGCACAATGGGGTCACATCCTGCCCATGTGGCAAGTAGCTTGCGATTGCCTCATTTCACTATAGTTGTATAAAGATCCGAACCCTAATCAGCATCAGCGGTTCAACAACTGTTTTCCAGCCTTGACTGCCTCAGTAATCTTTTTCCATAGGATTCTGTCTGTAGCCTTCTATCTCCACCTTCATGTTAAACATGCTATAAGATCCCCTTGCACACAATCGAGCCATCTATTTGGTGGGCGTCCAATTCTTCTAGTATTAAATGTGTACGTGAAAGTGAGTTTTTTACATGGATACTGTTTCTCTGTTCTATACAAATGGCCTAACCATCTTACTCTTCTTGGTTTAATGTCTCTTGCTTAGTCAGCTTCTCTAAATATCTTGTATAGTTCATCATTTTACCTAATTCTAAATGCGTCACCATTTTTAATAGGACCATATATTCACCTAAGAATCTTCCTTCCAAAAATGTTTATTTTATTTTCATAATTTTTTGTCGTCGTCCAATGTGTAATTTTTATTTGAATACTATTCTTAAAATCTTAGATTTCTGATTTGCCTTATGATCTATATCCTAAATATGGAAATCTTGTTAAAGCTCAGTTATAATGCAGATGCTTCCTCAGGAAACATGATATATCTAAGTACGCAGGCTTCCATGACCGTTATCTATTGTAGAAACTTCTTATGGTTCAGAAGTAGGCCACATCATAATGTTTGATGATTCACTTATGTTTCACTCCACTTGTAGCTGGCTGTAGTGGCAGTTACTCATAGAAGCAGCTCAGCACAAGTAGAACGAAACATCAATGGATCATCAAACGCGATATACCCTGTAACACTAAAGCACAAGAAATTTTTTCACTATCATTTATCTCTTTAGATGATTTTTGTTATTTTAGGTAGAGTTCTGATAAAATGGAGTTGACAAAGTAACGTCATGGATGCTAATTTAGAATCAGGATGCATTAAATTCCATACTGATACTGTGTTTACATGAAAACAACTATAATTACAGAAATCTCTGAAAAGTTTATAGTGCTCTACAGGCAATGAAACAATTAACAATTGTGAGATTATCAACATACAGATATTAATGTTCTCTCTTTATATTTTAGTATAGATTTTCAACTGGCTAATTTAATGTATGAGGGGTGAACAGAACCTAAGGTTACACGGCCTGCAGTGAAACATTTACATTTTATTTCATATAACCAATACAATCAACTGATAAGATATATATTAAGTTATTTTTTGACATAGTGTCCATATCAGTTTAGGCACTTGTTGCTTCATGGGAGGAGTTTGAATACAGTTGAACCTGCTTTATACGTAACCTAGTTCTATGTAATTTGCATTTATATGTAAATTTTTGTAGGTCCCAAGAAAATATAATTTAGAAACATGTTAATAGAACCTTATTTATGCATGATGCATTTATACATAATTTTCAGCTATACTTATTAAATTGAAGTGAAATATAACTGAGTTTCACATAATTATAATGAACATACGGCATACACTATTGTAAAAGAAACTCAAGGCATATTTTCCTCATCTCTGTTGCAAAGACCCAACCTGAGCGGGCAGCTTTTGCGCAACAATGTTGCAGCAAAAAACAAGAAGTAAATCAACATTTCTGGTATCTGGTGTTTACTGTTGAACAGTAGTTTTGTCTTTCAGTTCTCAGTTGCTTTTAATCAGCCATGGAGAACAGAAAAAGGAAATGTTATACACTACATCAGAAAATAAAATTCATACAAGAGTTCGAACTTAATCCTTAATCCTAAACCCAGGCCCTAATGACCTAGTTGTTGACGGGCCCTTAAACCCAACTCACTCACTCACTTAATCCTAAACCAAAACCATAATTACTCAGATTTAGGAACTGTTTATACCACACCATGTACAATCATCAGTAACAAAATGAGGTGTATGCACTTAATGCATCAAAAGTGAAACAAGCCAAATTAACTGATTTCTTTAAAGGAGGATCAAGTTCAAAATAATGTTTTCTTCATACATATCTTTGTTGTTTGTAAAATTTTACACATGTAGGCCCACTGTATTGCTTTTTTAAAAAAAATATGATGCATTATCAAAATCTCAGTTTTAACTAGTTCTGAGTTATAAGTAATCATGCTTCTTCCCCTTGATATATGTATAAATCAGGTTCAACTGTACTCCCTCCTTGTAAAAATCCTGTTCTTGTGTGTTCAATCATGTTGTTGTGAAGTGCTTCACCTCCTTGTATGAAGCGAATTGTTGGCACCCTAGGTGTCCCTTCAAGTGAAGAAAAAGGTGAAAGTTGCTTGGAGTATGGTCCAGACTGTAGAGAGGGTGTATGAGATGTTCCAGCAAAACTGCTTCAAGAGCATGGTGATGCTTTCTCTACTGCCCAAAAACTACTTTTGGCATTAAGTTTGCAATATGCTGATGAGATACTACAATCTCTTCACAAACCTGTATCAGCTGCTGGTGAATTTCACCTGCAGTTACATGTTTAGCCCACAAAAATTGAGTAACTCAGCAGATTTTTTTATGAGACCAGTTTTCCAAACGAGTTGCTATTTGTGTTTACCTACAGCTAGTACTGTAGGTGGTAGATGACTGAAACTCTGCACATTTGCCGACAGTGTATATTAGAATTACCACACATTATTAATTTCCCTATTATAGACGTAACTCCAGGAATATAACTCCTAGCAATGTTAGTTTCTGATCACTCTTCCACAAAAGCTACAGAGTGATTCTAATTAAACAAGAATTCCTCTGCCCCAACCGGGAATTGAAATGAAAACGTCTGGATTGAGATACAAGAATGCATACCACTCAATCATGGAGGCTGTCTATTTTTTATGTGCAATTTGCATATTTTTTAACCTACATTATACTTTCCTTTAAAATAGTTTGTTCAACTTTCCTAAAGTACCCTATTGGGCTTATGCTTTTTCAAAACAGGCAAATTCATTAATACTTATTCCAATTAAACCCTTTTTAATACAGAGATATATCATGTTTAATAGCGGATATAGCTTTCCTGTTTTATACTGAAGTCTACCAGCACTTTAATTTTGTCAGAAGTTCATTTATTTAAATATTTGCTAATGCTACTTAAACTGTTTGTTAGCATTTACAGTTTAAGCAAGTTAGTCTTGCAAAACTAATCTAATGCTTACTTTGATGTGAACTTTCCAAAATCCTCTTCATTCTGAAACAAGACAGTTGTGTTTTTATCAGTTTGTAGTCAACAACAATTTAATTTTGTTGCATATATTTTTCCATTTAGGAGCTACATACCTCATACAGGTGTGTGTTTAAAGTAGCAAGTTTCACATACTTCTTATCCACATCTAAGGACATGTGGAAGCTGTGTTTGCCCGATGTTATGGCTACTTGCTCAGAAAGTTCTCTCCCATACGCTGAGGAGAGAAACTGATCACACAGCCAGTTGATTTTTCTATGGCACTGCACCTCCCTTCCAGGGTGAACTGCTAGCTGTGTCACAAAATATTCCGCTTGGTTGTAAGTCTGAGGGCAGATTAATCCCAGGCTGAAACAGACATACCATTCATTAACTAACCTCTCATTCACTTTCTTTAGCCACTATAACCTTCTGCAAACTATTCTTACAAAACCATATTTTTCTATAGACAGGTCCTTTTATGGATCTTTGCAGTTTCAGCATACACAAATCTCAAGGTTGTTACTATCTGAAAATCACTACTACACTGAATACAATCAAGCAGTACAGCGCAAATGAACCACAGAATAAACTATGAACTGGAGAGAACTGATTCAGCTAATATTAATAAGAATTTATTGAACACACTGTGTATAGAGATACATAACAGATGAATCATGAAAAATTATTATCATTTGCATAAAACTTTTTGTTTTTGTTATACAGTCAAGCGTATGGTACTGTTCGTAATTTATTTTGCCTGCCTTTGTAGTGTGGTGGTAGAGGTCATGAGTTCAAATTTCGCTTAGGGTGAGTTATCCAGATAAGACTTTAACTAAGGTTTTCCTTATCCTGAGTAGACAAATGTCAGGTAACTTAAAGCTTCATGGACCTCGGGCTCATTGAGCATCACTTCACCCATTTCATTCATTCGCCGTCTGATATGACACTACGTTGGAGGACATTAATAAAAAAAATGTTGCAATTATTTATCATATAACATGCAGGAACACTAATCTGATCCTGATTGCAGATTCTGTAATGGTCACTGTGTGTAGTAGTCCTTGTATATATGTATTGCAGGGAGCAGTTTGGTTTCTCCAATTCTTCTGTATTCATGACTGGGGTCTAGTAGAATCCTTGGTCTGTGTCCTCAGCTTTTTCTGCTCTCTACTTTATACGTGTTTCATAGGCTAGCATATGTAACACATTCTTTTCTGCTATTTCCCCAATGAAGAAGTCAGCATCGGTTAATAGGTAAATAGTTTGGTTCTTCACAGGTAAGTGCATTTACTGTCTTTTTAGGGCTGACAATTATTGACAAGTTTTCAAAATCTTTAATGTTACAATGGGCCTTTTGTAGCTGCATTACATCTTTCTTAGATATGCTTAGTGAATGTTTTCCTGTCACTTATAGTGTTAGGCCTAGATATTTATACAAGTGACTAATCTCAATCAGAGATTTTCATAGATAGACGGACAGGCAGACAGACAGACAGACAGACAGACAGATAGATATGGTTTATTTGCCAAAACGATACATAGGTTGTATAGCAACCTCAAGAAAACACATAAAAATAATATTAAAACATTACAGAAACATGTTACTGCTATAAAACTCTGTTATACTGTACACAGGATTTGAGAGCAATGTAAATTTAACTTTTCTTTTAAATAGCACTAATGGCAGAGCTTTGACATTGTTAGGACGACTATTAAATACAGTTAAAGATGTAATTTCAAATGAATGTTGAACTTTGCTGAATTTGCATTCGGCAATATAAATATTAGAACTATTTCTTGTGGAGTAATTATGGACTGAAGAACACAATGTATATAAATGTATATTCATCTTAACATACAAGAGACAATTCATGATAAACAAAGAGGGCATAGTTAAAATGCCCAACTGAATAAATAACGGTTTACAGTGTGTCCTAGACGATGTTCCACACATGAGTCGAACAGCTCTCTTTTGAAGTACAAAAATTTTATTGGATAAAGCATGGTTTCCCCAAAGTAAAATGCCATAACTCAAATGGCTATTAAAGCATCCAAAATACAAAGTTTTTAGAGAGTTCAAGGATAAATATTTCTTTAAAATTCGTAATAGGAAAAGTCCTCTGCTTAGATTTCCAGCAACATTCTCAATAGAGTGCGCCAACCCAAACAAGATCCAAGACTAATGCCCAAAAACTTAACAGATTCAAGAGAGCAAGGATCGGCTGAATTAATTTTAAAAGCAACATCAGCAGCTTTGTTATTATTAACTAACAGGCTATTAAGCTTACACCAATTTTCAATCCTGTTAGATAATTTTAGAACACACCAGAGTTCTGTCATTTAAAGCAATATTAATTGCCAAATCATCTGCATAGAGGTATGTCCTTAGGCAGTTTTCTTGAATATTGTATGGTAGATCATTTATATATATATATATATGATAAAAAACAAGGGTCCAAGTATGGAACCTTGTGGGACACCATGTTTCACCATCACAAAATTAGAAAATATTCCGTTAACATATACAGATTGGTATCTGTGTGGCAAATACGATCTGATCAATTTCAGACTATCATTATTAAAACCATAGTATTTTAGTTTCTTGAGCAAAGTACCATGTGAAATAGTGCCGAAGGCCTTTGTCAAATCGAAAAATCGGCTGTGTACAATATCTCCTCTTTCAAGGCTGGAATAACACCTGGTTAAAAAAGAAACCACAGCATCAATGGTACTTTGTTTGGCTCAAAATCCAAATTGACTATTTGAAAACAGTGAGTTATCTTCAAAATATTTGGTAATCTGTTTACTTAACAACATTTCAAAAACCTTGGACATAATTGGCAATATACTAATAGGTCTATAATTTACCAGATCATGTTTGTCCCCTTTCTTATGTATAGGTATAACCTTTGCATATTTAAGAACATCAGGAAACTCGCAAGTATCCAAACAAAGATTAAATATATAAGCTAAAGGTTCAGAAATATATGTAGATGCTATTTTAAGTATTTTTGAGTTAAGTCCATATATATCAAGGCAGGTACTATTATTTAGGGTCAGAATAGTTGAATGGACATCTTCAACCTTCAAGTGATGAAATTCAAAATTGCAATCTCTTTTAGGCAGATTGTCCAAAAAGAGGAGTGCCTTATTTTTACTTTGAGGTAGAGAGTTAACAATATCTTGAACCTTAATGATAAAAAATGGATTAAAAATATCAGCAGTCAAATCAGACGGAATATAATTGCTTTTTGAACTATTGTTTATACACATAGATACAATGGACCATATGCATTTTGGTTTATTTGAAGTATTTTCAATTAGTGAGGAATAATAGCTCATTCTTGTACATTTAGCCATATTTCTATATTTCTTTTTAATTTCTATATACTTGCTTTTTAAGTCAGCAAAACCAAAATGTGCATACATATCATAGTAATATAAACATTCATATTTCAAGTTCTTGAGTTCAAGGGTGTACCATTTACTTGTGGATTTCTTAGTGGATTTAACAGCAATAGATACTAAGGGAAAATGTGTTTCTACTATTTCTAAAAAAGCATTAAAAAATTCTTGACCTTTTCACTAAAATTGGTAGTGCTATACAACTCAATCCAACATATATGTCTCAATTGACAAATAAAATTATATGCATTAAAATCATTTAAAGGACGCATAAGATTTAGGTAATTATGCATGTCACTATTAAAATCATACTTATTGTTAAAATAAAAAATAATAGCATTATGATCAGACAGAATGGTGTTGTGTACACTGGCCCTACATTTATCAGTTTGAATTGAGGTTACAATATTATCCAGGCAAGATCCAGAACTGCCATTTCTACCTGGCCTTGTAGACCGTTTGTGGCGGCGCCGTGGCCAAGCGGTTAGCGCGCTTGCCTACCACCTAGGCGGCCCGGGTTCAATTCCAGGGACTCGCATGTGGTATTCGTGGTGGACAAAGCGGCGTCAGGGCGGGTTTTCTCCGGGTGCTCCGGTTTCCCCCGCCATCTCATTCCACCGGTGCTCCATGTTCATTCCATGTATCATCAGTGTCACCGCCTGCGGTGCCGTAGTAGTAAAAGCGGGCGTTAAACACTACAACAACTTGTAGACCGTTTAATAGTCAGACGTAAACCAAACTATCCAGTATATTGTTAAACTCACTAACAGCATTGAAGTTTACGAGGAAGTCTAAGTTGAAGTCACCACATAAAACTATATTAAAATTAGTGCGAGATTTATAAACTAGGTTTAAAAAATCGTAAGATCTTCCAAGAAAATACTCTATTGTAAGACTTTTAATATCAGGTATTCTACAAAAAGACACACACAGCAAATTAAGAGAGGCAATATAGCTCGTGCATATTTCAAAAGTAGATTCTTGAGCAAGACTGGTAACATTAATAATACTTTGTCCAAGCAACCCATCTTTAATGAAAATCGCTGTACCCCCATGTTCAGTATTAGACCTGCAATAACAACTGGATAGATAATAGCCAGGTATTCTGATAAGATTAATTTTGTCATATTTTAACCAATGCTCCACAACGCAGAACCCGTCAACTCTTAACTTGCCGAGAATAATTGAAATATACTCAATTCTATTTAGTAAACATTGAACATTCCAAAATAAAATACTAGTTCCATTACATGACACTATAGTAGTAGGAACATTAGGGGCATCATAATGTACTAAGTGCCCTGTGCTAGAGGCAATCTCTTTTGAAAAAACTTAGTTACTAATGTACCCTGTGGCCAGAAATCAGTATCCATTGCCCGTTCTACATTAGTATCATTAATAACAACTTTAAAGGATGCATTTGCATCTGGATATTTAGATTTTAAAATCTCACACGTTGCTTCAGGGAAACTTTCCTTAACATAAAGCTCTAATTGCTCCGCTTTTGTAGCTGGGGCAAGTCTAAGTTATCCACCTTGTTCGCATTTCCTCTCACCTAAATTTCATTACCTCTCTTTCGTTTGTGTTAACTTTCAATTTGTTCCTCTATGACCAATCATAATTTGTCCAATCCGTGTAGAGAAGGATTCTGAGTTTGGGTGATGCTACTTCTTAAACTATGTTATGAGTTAGTTTAGAGCCTCGCAGGGTGCATACACCAGTGCATTGCATGGTGCAAGGTGCAAAGTGCAAGCACAAAAGGTTGACCTCTGTGCAAACACTCGCTCTCTCCTTATGCTGTCCTGTTTGCTTTGCTGTCTCCCTCATCCACACTTTCAGTGCAGTTTCTTCCTCGCTGCATAATGTTTACATGTGATGTGCAGTGTTAAACTGGTTAATTTGGTTTTTAAATGAACAAATTTGGTCTCTTATTTCAATGATCTAGAATTCACTGGTTCAAACCTTATTTCTGGATAAAAAATGCTCTTCTGCAAGATGTAGCAACCTCCATAATTTTTCCTCTCCAGCGTCCCCTAAGCTATGATTTCACCGTAGGTTTTTGCATGTACTTCATGTAGTGTCTTTCAACAGATGATTTTCTCACACATTTATTGTACTGTAGATGAGGTATTTCATTCTATCATCACCACTCTCAAACAAATAAGAAAATTTCCACTCTGATTTAAATGGGCTTTTGGCATTCTTTGCTTTCTTTGGGGTAGGTCGCCCCATTATCAGGTAGTTGTATTACATGTATCTGTTTCACTGACAAGCAAGCCATCTATCAACCATGCTTCCTTGCTTCTTCACTCTGCAGCATGCAAGTTGAACCAAGTTTAACTGAATCATCACGGTGCAAAGAACCTCTGCACATTGGATTGCATCCGGTGTGATTTTAAGTTTTGAGAGGCCCTGGTTAGTAGATTAAACAAGATCAGGCTACAAGGATCTCCTTGGAGAACTCCATTTGTTTGGGTAATCAGTCCAGTTTGACTTACTTTATCGCTAACAGCAAGCAGATTAAAAACCAGTATGGTTTCATGGGCATCGCGAAACAGGGGCAAGGGGGGGCCGTGGCCCCCCCTTGGAAGTTGGTGAACTTAATATGCAGCCAGTTACTGACTATTAAAATATTATTTTAATTTTGATATAAAGAACAATTTTTATTTAGCACAAATTAATACGGTTATCTGCAACAAATATAAAAATTTTGACAGTAAGATAATGATTTAATATTATATGATTGCAAATTTCCAACATAAGGCCCCCCCGCTGGAAAAAAGTCTGCCGACACTCATGTATGATTTCAATTAGATGCAAAAAGGGGTTTTGTTGCCCTGGGTTTCTGGAAAGTGTTTCCATTAAGAAGTTCTTATTTACACCATCGAATGCTTTGGAGAGGTCTGTGAATGCAGCATATATAGTACATCCAAAATACATTCATGATGAAGAGGACTTCACAGCTGTTTGCAGAAAACTTCAGATATATCCTTTGTTCTTTCCCTTCTCTCTCTCTCTGTCTCTGTCTCTCATTCTCTCTCTCTCTCTCTTTCACTAGATGTATTCCCCTGTTAGTCAAATTAGTTTTGTTATCCTGGAAAATGGTATCTTCCAATATTTTAACTTGATTAGTAAGAAGGATTGTAAATAAAGATACAGTTATACTTTTACAACTCTATTGATGTGTCCAAGTAATGTAGGAGCATTTTTGACATCAAAAGGTACATTTCTTTCAAATATTGGGAAAGCCTATAATCAAACATTTTATTACAGAGTATAATATCATAATTACCCATCAAAGTGTCTTTTTGCACCCAGAACGTCTCCTTGGAAGGCAACACGTCCTCCTACCAGTAGCACGACATGACTGAACTACTCAAAGAGACCCGATGTAGGTTGACGTATAGTGCATATTACAGCTTTTCCATTTGCTGCCAGCTGACGCAACTTGTCCACTACAACACCAGCATTGTGGCTGTCTAAGCCAGTTGTTGGTTCATCACAGAATAGGGATGGTGGATCTGTTAGTAGCTGAAATGAATAGAAACACAGGATTTGGCTTAGCAGTAAGACATGGGCCATTAGTGACAATAATATCTGTCACAAAGATACTTTTGCTGGAAAGTAATATTAGTGAATAAAAGGTACAACAGCAGTATTTGATGTGAGTTACCTGTGAATTGAAATACAATATCATTTATAAGGTGTGTGTTGTGAAACCAATTATATACAACTAATAATTTAAAAAAGTAAAAAGTAAACTCTAGCACAACAGCCCATGAAGGGCCAAGGCTAGCCGCCCAACCGCTGCGTCCCCCACCTCTGCCCATTGCAGGCATCATTGGTGGGTTGCAGTACTGGAGGGTGGTATGTACGTCCCGAGCCCTCCCGGCCAGTTATGCGACCTTCTTGATCTGGGGCTGCTACTTCTCCATCAAGTAGCTCCTCAAATTGGCCCCCTCAGGACCTAACAAGGCTGAGTGCATCCCGTGCCAGACCACCCAGCAGGGAAAAAATCCCCATGCTGGTACTGGAGATTGAACCCAGATCCTCCACACCACAGGCACGCGCACAGAGGTGGTCACACAACTAATAATGTACCAACCTAAAATTAGTTTCAGGAATATTTGCTTCAGTCTAAATTACTACAAATAAAACTTGCATAATAATTGTCTAATGTAGTGTAAAGTTGAGGCAAATTCTTGTGATAAATTTAAAATCTGGACTAACCTTGGCTTTTTACAGCCTGTTTCATAACCCAAAGTTGTGTTTCCTTTATTTTGATATCTAAATTTTCTCTTAGAACAGATACTAGAAATAAAATAACTTAAGTTCCATTAATAAAAGGATTAATTTTTTATTATTATGCAAGTATATAATAATCACCTTGCATATAATAGGTACTTATGCAGGCATCACCAAAGTGAGCATAGCAACTACTGCTATATTTGTTGGATGACACAGTAGAATCTCTGTTAAACCAAATCACTTTTAACTCAAATAACATTTAACAGAAGCACTGAAAAAATAAATAGTTCTGGTTAAAACAAATTGAAGAAACATCATTTGTTAACTTATATTGGGAATGACAAAAAAAATTGAGTTTTCTATTTATGGATGCTCTTTAACTGCTACGGTTCTCACCATCCCATTCAATATTGGGCATGACAGATCTCTTAATTTTGCTCAGAGGCCTCTTAATCGGGCTTAGAGTTCTTTTATGTCAACGAGGGGTCACTGACTTTACTTCATTTTGAATGTAGCCATGCTCAAGATTTTCATGCCCAAAAATATCCATCACCTTCTGCAGGT
This sequence comes from Tenodera sinensis, assembly GCA_030765045.1. Taxonomy (NCBI): domain Eukaryota; kingdom Metazoa; phylum Arthropoda; class Insecta; order Mantodea; family Mantidae; genus Tenodera; species Tenodera sinensis. Next base: position 346,479,706 of record CM060964.1, read on the forward strand.
TTGAACCCACGACCTTGGGAACCAGAGGCTAGTATGTTACCCCTATATCAAGGAGGACAACAGGAACAGCAGGGAGGATGCATGAAGATATACATTGACTCTGACCTTGACTGTTTCCATCTCATCTCCATTGAAAACTGTTTGGGCTCTTTCAGTAATGACGGGCTGGCCCCTCCTTTTGCTAGCTTTCAATCATTTACGGTCACAGTGGTAGACTGTCATTACTACAGCTTAAGTATGCTTGGTGGGGAACAAATATTATGGGCAGCAAAATGCACATCATGCCACCACTGATTTCCCTGGTGCTGTCAAGCACAAAATTAGTACTGTATAATTAAAAATATTGTATGCACTATGGAACATCTTTTTGTAAATATGGTGGCTTGCATTTATTAAATACTTTGTTAACGTATGTATATGTATCGTTTTCATTTATTTTCACCTCAAATTTCAAAAAACATTTAACATTTAAAAATTACTTTTTTATTTTTATCAGAAATGTTGGTTATCCAAAACTACCTCACTCACACTTTGTTTTGGTTAACAGAGGTTCTACTGCACTATAAAGCTGAACTATAGCAACTATATATAGTAAACTAACCTGTACAGCAAGTGATAACCTCTTGCGTTCACCTCCTGAAAGTTTGGACAAACGTGTATGAAGGCAATATGTGAGGCCCAGTTCAGAAAGCAGAGCAGTGATACGATATCTCCTCTCAGTGTTCCTCAGGTTTCTGTCCATCATCAAGTATGACTGAAAAATGTTACATATGTGTTATCTTCATCATGCTTATGATATGTTGTTTGACTCAGTGTGCATGTTATATTCTTAAACTTCATTTACTAGCTTATGTATTAATATGAGTGTTCACTAAGGAAATAAATATATCAGGTGAGAAAAAGCTATGAGCTGAATATTGTTGAGTAGAAAGCAGCACCAAAATGAGCATTTTGAGGTTAGGAAGCACAAGCTTTTTTACTGTGCTACATATGTTAACATTAAATCGCAATTGTTAAGTCTGATTGTGGCATGTAATGCAGGCTCCTAGTATTACAACATCTGCAACCCCATGATCCTGACCTCAAAATGCTTGGTTTGATAATCCCATTGTACTCTACAAATTTGTGCAAATTGTTTCTGCATACCTGTATATTAATTTAGCAAAAAAGATTCATTTTAACAAACATTTTTCCTAAAGTACATCATAGTTTTAACAAAAATGAGCAGAACTAAACAAAATATTTCCACAAAAGTATATACAACAAGGGAAGACAAACTTTTTATCAATTTCCACCCATTTATAACATATCTATGCTCTTCAACTGTTATGCAGAGATGTTTGCTATGTAGGAGTTAATCAGTTTTCTACATATGCATAAAGTGACACAAATGATGCTCCACAGTGGTAAACACTTTTAAGAATATTTAAATGTTATTAGAAAAAATACAATTGTTAATTATTTGAAACCATTTTCAAAACTCACTGCTTTCAGTGAAATTAAACAGCATCTAGAGTTCAGCTGGATTGCCAAAAAGTTTAACTCCAGGTAATTCTTGTAATTTAAACAAATTCTGGAGTTTCATGACATGTACAGCTTATGAAATAAATTTCAAATTGGTTACCGTATTCATAAGAATCTTTCTTATTTTATGAATAACTTTGTTAGGTGGACTTAAGGAGTTCTTAAAATTGACAACTCTTGTGCTTCCAAAAGTGTAGTAAAGATACAATGCCCTTTTTCCATTCTCTGTTTGTGTATGCACACCAATATAGAAAAATGGTTGCTAGGCAAAAATCCTACACTCAAGATTTTTATAGAGCACAAAATAACTTGACTGACCATTCCTGTTATGAAGTGTGGAGACTTCTAGTGAGGTTTTATATAATCAGTGTGGTGTTGTACCTGCAGCAGTACAGCCCACTTTCGTGGGTGATGACTCTACTAGGACAGAGGCAGAATGAGTTGGACCTGAAATGGTCAAACGTTTCTCAAGAATGAGATTCTTTTACATGTAAGCAGGCATCACACAAGGCTTCCAGCTTTCCTTTAGTTCTCAAAACATCACCCTCTGCCAGCAACGAGCAACAACGAAAGTCTAGTATGGTAACCATTACACCACAGAGGAAGAAAGGTGACAGTTTGATAAAAAAATTGGAGAAATATTTCATCTGGCCACATACATCTGACAATAACACAACTGCTTTGGCTACATTAGGGTGATTAAATATAAGAAATGTAAATTCTATGTAAATAAATTGGAATTACAGGTACTGAAAGATATGCAAACTGACCTGATAACACTACAGACATGGTTCTGAAATAACTTAATCCATAATATAAAAGAGCTAAATATGAGATCTGTAGTATCAAAGATGGACATAATGCCATCCGATCAACATACGAACTTGAAGTGTTCCTATCAATCTTCTTGTACTGAATTTAATGGCAAATGTAGTGCCATTCAGAAATGGACAAAATTAATCTATTTTGACACTTAAAATATGTGGTTACTTTCAAACTCTGAAATAATGCCATCCGCTCGAAATGGGGTCCTAAATTCACTGTGCATATATCTGTCTTTGATACTAGAGGTCTCGTATAATTTTTCACAAACCCTCTAGACCAAGTAGAAGTAACATGTCAATTGAAATCAGAGGCAAAGTCTTAGAAAGACTGAACAGGTTTACATGTCTCAACCTTACACTGGACTCATCCCTGACTTAGGCATACCCTATTGAACATATTGTGATGCTGGGCCACCTTACTGGTATGGCACATAACAAGGCTCCGCACATCACTCACACGAGAAAATATGTGACTAACAACAATCAAGCAGCAACACAAAGGGTTTTCCAGAGCATTTAAGGTCTGTCTGGCAGCCGACTTGTTTGTAGGCATTCGAGAAAGATCTGGCTCCATCATTACTGGTATAAAAAGCTTATGAAGTGCATGGAGCGAGGCAGTTTTTGAGCCGGTCAGTGTATCAGTGAGTGCGAGACAGCTGTGAAAGATACACTGCATCGAAATGAAGAAGCTTTAATGAATGTGGAGGGATTATATCATTGCTGTCAATGTATGAGAGACAGAGAAAGTAAAGAGAGACAGTGAAAGGACTGAGCCAAGGCTATGAGAAGAAAAAAATTTAGACTGTGTTAATATCAGTAGAAGAGAACTGTGTTTTTGTGCAGAAGTTTAGAAGGGAAATAAAGTGACAAAAAAGTAACTGGGATGTATTTTGTCATTTTGTCACAATACCATTAACAAAACAAACTCTGTTAGTCACATATTGCACAGACTAAAACATTTAGAGCTATATAATAGTCATAAAAGTATTCTTTACTTTGCAGTCTTGCACCCAAATTTTCTGTATGTAAATGAATATGATCCAATAATAAAGAACAAATAAAACGTCTAGAAATCCTTAAAAGATAGCTACAAAAATACTTATGGGCTTCAATATTTTAAAGTCCTCTGTAGAATTATTTAAGAAAACAAACATCCTCCCATTTTCCTTCCTATGCAAATATAGCGAATCTCTACTCATGTACAAAATTGAAAATAATCTCCTCTGTACCAACTCAGTAGTCAAACGTAAAAAGATATACACTCCTATAAAACAAGATCAGCTAATCACATATCCATAGAAACAGTTAACTCTACCAAATATGTGATAAAAGGTATATTACATAGTGCCACTAAAAGATACAATAGTCTCCCATATGACATCCAAGTAGCATTCAAGTTATCTCAGTTCAAAAACAAACTCTTCAAATATCACCCGCATCCACACCTGTCCCCTCCATACAATAGGTTTAAAAGTGTGTCTGTGTGTGTGTGTGTGCATGTGTGTATGCCCGTATATGTTTTTCTATACTTGTATATCTACTTTTTAAATGTATTTATTCTGTGTAATTGACTTACCATCTCACTTCTAAAGGGTAATCCCTACCTAGAGCAATATCCTCATCAGAACCTTCTATGCAAATAAAAAAAAATTAAAATAAATAAATTAAGTTCTTACCATAAACTTGATATGCTCCATGAGAGTAAGGCCAGGTCTTGTTGTGGCACAAATCCAGATATTCGTGCCATAAGCTCCTGGTTAACTTCTTTTCCATTTACCAAAATGTCACCTTCCATTTCACCTTAAACATAAAAAATTCCAAGCACAGTTTGTATATCAACTGCATCAAAGTGACCATAACCTCAAAACTGTTAGCTCTCATTAAATTTCAGTTTTATGACCAAGTTAACACTGGGCAAAATGAATGCTATTAATAACATTTGAATTGAATCAGATTTACTATTGCCAGTATATAAGAATACTATTGTGTAATTTGTGCTGAGCCATAATCTTAGCCTTTGTTAGTATCTGCAAATTTTTGACTTTTTTTACCAATAATCTCTATACAGATGATCAAGTATTCTTGGTCCTTCCATGTGAATTGTAGGCATAGAATGGGTTTAAGGAGAAATAATTGCTTGACAAAAATTTGTGAATTAGTTTGGACAACATACTATGCAAGACTAGCATAGGAAGGTATGGGAGTGCCATTTTAGTTTCAAGCAAAATGTAGCATCACTACATTGTCCATAACTTTCTGAAACATGATATAAAAATGTATAGTTATTGCCTACTTGTTGTTGTAGTGTTTAATGCCTGCTTTTACTACATACGGCACCGCAGGCAGTGACACTGATGATACATGGAATGAAGATGGAGCACCAGTGGAATGAGATGGCGGGGGAAACCGGAGCACCCGGAGAAAACCTGCCCAGACGTCACTTATTGCCTACTTATAAATCTCGTACTGGATTCAGTACACTAAAATATTGACACTTCTTATATATGACCAAAGACCAGAGAACGGAGGGGACATGTCACACCTCAATCCGATATTGGTATTTTCTGTTTACTGCCCCAGGAGGAATGAATAAGGCGAAGAGACCCCAGGAAAGCTGGCTGACAAAAATGTCAGAGGTCCCTAGCAATTCCAAGCTTGGTGACCTGGTCACACAGGTGGGCTGCTCAGAGAGGCTTCCCTCTTGTGGAACCAGGGAGAACCCACTGGAGATGGCTCAGATAAGGCTGCCATCTGGCTGGGCTGAGAAGAGCGTTACAATGAGCAAGCATCTGCACCATCTAACATGACTTACACTGCACAGCTCTTTTAATCCTACCTGGAACATGAAAGGGAAGCAAAATGATAGAAAATGAGGGAAAGGAAATTCATGGTAGAAGAGAAATCACACCAGCATTCGCCTTGTCAAATAGAAAAAAACCATAAAAAATCCATGGTAAGAGTGGCTGGCCTCAGGAATCAAACCCAGGACGTCCCAAACACAAGCCTCGCGCATTACAGGAAAGTCATCACACTTGGTTACTTCTTAAATAACTATCGAGCATAAAAACACGTGCTGGAGGGTTCCATTTTGGTCAAGATTAAAATTTACTGAGGAAGACATTTATGAGCAAATAGAGAGTTGAAGACACTATGGACATGTTTTTATATTTAGCACACGCTCATGCACATCCATCAGAAATTCATTGTATCATTCTTTAATTCATCGCTGAGATCCACAAATTTCAGTGCTCAATGCAGCGCTTAGCCATAAACTCCATTATGCCCGAGATGTCGATGGATAGTCCCACAGCCTAACTAAATTGTAAACATCTACATAGTTAGCTGACTGAAAATAGAAGCTGCAGCTTGGATGATATTAGTTGGTAAATTAACACACAAATCACATGGAAACAGGAGATAAACAACATGCTATATCACCAAGAAAAATCAAGATTTCATTCATAGCATGTTTGCCATACTGCACAAATCATTGAACCGTTCTTCAATTCAGCGAAAAATACATCCATCAAAATTCCTTCACTGGAATGCATCACTCATGTTCCATTGAATTAAAAACTCGCCCTTAGTAACAGGCCTATGATAAATCAATTGCTTCTATATGTGGCCAAGAACATGTGATTAAGGTTTTCAAGCAGAAGTACCAAAAATATTTGATCACCTGTGCTGTTCATAGAAGACATGAACTTCCATAGTAGAAAAATAGTATTACCTTTTAATCTTTGGCTTATTGTTGCTAACAGAGTAGTTTTCCCAGCACCACTGCAAAAATAAATAAATATAACTATTGAACAAATTTGGTTAATGAAATTCTTTAACAACTATTTCCCTCCATCATACACCAAGAACAAAGTAGAACAAAATTAAGCACTTTGTTTTACAGCTATGGAAGGGGAAAAATACTGAAGATGTTGCATAATTTACTACAAAACTGGTTCTAGTCATAGTTGCAGAATAAAATACTCATATTACTTGTAATGTTCCAGAAGTTGTTTCTAATTTCTGATAATTAATTTTCAGGAATGTATTATGGCATTACTGTTTCCTAGCCAAGATCCATGCTTTAAGTGACAAACATAAAAATAAACAATAGTGAATAGACAAAGCCATGTGAATAAGGCACATCAATCCATTACTGTTCTTGCTATACATCAATGACTTATCGCTATGCCTTGAAAATATAGCACAACCTAAATTAACACTTTTTGCAGATGATACAGGCATTTTCATTGCAAAATGAAGGAAGGATTATAGTGGCCTTCAAGAAACCATAACAGTAGTAGTGAATAACATAATAAATTGGTTTAAAGACAATAAACTGCTTGTAAATGAAGAGTAAACTGCAGCACCAAATTTTCAGAATAAGCTTGTAGAAAATAAAATAATCCTGCATCAACATTGGATCTAAATTGGTCAATTTTGCACACAAAACAAAATTCTTAGGTTTGTGGGTTGATAAAAATTTAAGTTGGAATTTACACATTGAAAAGTTATCAGGGAAGCTCAGTAAAACTTGTTTTGTTCTTTGTGTGTGTGGGTCCGGGTCTGGGTCCATGTCCATGTCCGTGCCCGTGTAACTCAAAAATGAAAAGTTGGTTAGACACCAACGTTGGTATTTAAGTTTAATGTCTTTCAAGAATGCAACACAAAGATTTTGAACAAAATAGCCCCACCTTAAACTACGCTTTACATGGAACATTTTTTTAAAATTTTTATTTTCTTGAAAATGGCTCTAACGATTTTGGTTAAAGTGTCATATGTTTAAGATATTTGTATGACAAATGAAATGTATATATTGAACTTTCTGGCTATAGCTTATGTAGTCCTATTTACTCTGGATGACTTTTGAATAACTCGTAAATCGTAAGAGATAGACAAAATATTATTCTACAGAAAATGTAGATCTCGCTAAAACACACAATTTATGTCGGAATCAATTTTTTTGTAGAGTGAACCATTTCAGAGATATTCCATGTCATTTGTGTCAGTTTCGGAAAACTTAAAACTTTCCTGAAATTAACATCGTTGTTCATTTTTTTATATCTTAAGGTGCAAATGCTTTAAAAGATTTGACTGTTGCTCAAGCCTACTGTATTCTAATATTCCCCTTGCACCTACAAGGAAATAAGCAATAAAATAATTTGTACAAATGTTTATCTCAACTAACACGAAGAGCATATAGGAATAAGAGTTTGTCCGAATGTTTAGTACAAGAGTAGAGAAAGTCATGTGAGTGTAGCACATAAGATTATTTTTCACTGCAATTTAAGTAGTTTTACTTATTATCTTTCTACAAACAAAATCTTACTAAACGACAATATTATTTTCTTGCATTCTTTGTTGGTGATAATGTGAAGTATATTACATTATTATTGTTGCAGTAATGTTAGTTATTAACCTTTTATTAGCAAATTGAGCCTTAAAGAATGCTTTACTACAACAGTACCGCAGGAACTTCAGCAGCTGTTAAGAAGAGCATTAGTCCTGCAGAAGCTCTACATAGTAGGGCGAAACGTTGGCAACAACACAACCAATGTGAGGCCTTTCCTGGAAGAGTTTATTACTATGGACACCGGCCACAGAAGCCTAAGTAATTTATTAAATATTACACCAATCAAACCAACCAATTATATAGCAGAGTTGGACACATGGGAGAAGCTCATTTTAAAACACACCCTAAAGCTAATTAATTTTGATTTGCTGTCACTAACATCTAGAAGTACATTTCACGATCACAAGATGTGTTGCACGTGTTTCACTTGTTTCGTGACTCAAGATTTGCCCACTAGAGAGCTCTTTCGCATTGCCGAGGGGAGAGCTAGACTGAGTAAGAATAGTTGGGAGTGGCTCTCGGCCAGTCTCTTGACGGTTGCTCGAGTAGTTTTGAGCTCTCTCTCTCTTTCGCCACAAGCATGCTGCAGTAAGTATGAGGGCCGATCTCTAACCAGGAACCGGTAAGACTGGAAGTTCATGAGTTGTAATTCGTTCAGGCATCGTCATTTAAGTCATGATTTCTTTTGCGAATGATGTTTTGCAGGCTTAATCAGTTGTGTATGCGAAGAACTCAGATTTCTGATAGGTAAATAGGAGTGGTCTAGTTCTAGACCATTCTGGTTAAATTGAGCAAAGTGTTATTCTAAGTAAATTAGTTTGTTAATGAAAGGCTCAGGTTATTCCAAGCTATTTATTCCTGTTACAAATATTCTGCAATCTTATTCAGATTTCACTTCAGAGTATAATGAAAATTACACAAGGTGCACATATGTGAACAATCCATTTTTGGAAAAAAATTAATAAACATGCTTTTTGCTTTCAGGTGGATTCATTCATTGAGACAATGAGGTTTGATATTGCAGAGAGAGAGTAGCCAAAGTTCACTCATGCTAATGTGGATTAAGCTACAAAGACAAAAGAGAAATTTTGACACAAGTTTCATAAGGATCCTGTACAAATTTAACTGTATAGCATCAGTGATGAGTAACTTCTAGGGAAACCACATGTTGATGAACAGACCATAGAACATGTACACTGTGCTAACACTTGGAGCCCACTGGCATCTGAGCAGGGAATTGGATATTCATTGTAGCACTGTTTGGAAATTCTAGATTTTCCCTTAAAAAAAACATGCTTACTACATCCCAGTGGTGCATAAACTTTATGATGAAGATTATGTATGTCACTAAGAAATATACTGGATCTTGTTGAAGTTGTCAACAATCACAATCACTTGGAAAACATTTTGTTTAGTGATGAGGCTAGATTTCCCATTTGTGGACTGATGAAGAGATATAACTGACATATTTGGGCATCAGAGCAATCCATTACCATGTAACAGGACAGAAATACCCTGTTGTTAATGTTCAGTTGGGTTTAACCCAGAACAAATGTTACAGTTCTTTTTTGCTGAATCAACTGTAATGGGTGAGACATACCTAGACATGTTGCACCAATTCCCGCAGCATCAGTTGGAGGAAGACGAATAATCAATACAGCCATGTATCAGCAGAATGGTGTCCCAGCACATTTTGCATTAATCGTACATTGGCACCTTGATGAAATATTAGGTAGTGAACTGGGCAGAGATCACCACATTTGTGGACTCCAGTCTCCTGACTTCACACTCTTAGATTTCTTTGCTTGGGGGTACATTACAAATTAGGTTTATCCCACATCAGTGTGTGATTCTCAGGATAGGAGACAAAGAATGTGTCGCCTCATAACTCCACTATGTTGTATACCATGTTTTGTTCCATGAGTAAACGTTGGATGAAGTGCATAAACATTGCTGAAGTGATTTATGTTTGTGGTACATTGTATCTAATGGCATACCCACATTGACATAAGATTGAAATAAATGTTCTTTTTCCCAAAAATGGAATGTTCATATATACGCACCCTGTACAAAACTGAATGTTTATTGCTGGAATACAGGTGTTGCTCATTCTGCTTACATGAATACTAGCAAAAACCATTGGTTCTAGTATACAAACTGTGTTTTTGTGTTGATTGCTACTGATTAGCAACAAGCACTTTAATACTCTGCAGCCAACATAATTCATTACCCTTACCTTCCTTGATTATGCATGTTCTTTCATATCTAGGACTGCAAAGTGATCTCCAGCTTTTGCTAACCTTCTTTTTCACCCACACTGAAATGTCGCACCATGTAAGTGTCAGGTTGGAAATCTTGGTTAGAGGAAAATGTCCATTTCTGGCTTGCTGCTGTGGAACTCCATTCTGCAACAATTTAACATAACTGCCATGTTAATCCACTTCATAGCTTTTTTTAACAGGTCTTCCTCACATAAAACAATTAAATACACTTTTCTGAGCTTTGCTCAAGAAACAGAAGGTTAAGAAGGCAGGGGCAGCCCCTTTTGAGGGGGTTATAGGGCTTAGCCCAACCACATATTTTCTATACCAACAATCATAAAAACAACAAACACAACCTCATACTTTAAAAATAAAGGTATTGTATTTACAGCTCTTTACTAATGTGTTTCTTAACATATTGCAATGTTGTTGTTGTTGTTGTTGTTTTCTAGTGCCTTGCATCTGGCAATGAAGCCATTAGCATTCGTGCTTTCCAATACTTTTGAACTGTAGTTTCTTCTGATCTTAATGCTTCACAGGTCCTTAAGTGTTCTTCATTCATTTCTGCTGGATCGTTACACAGGACACATATTGGTGAGGCTGAGATACCTATTCTGTAGAGATGACTTGCCAAGCAGTCATGATTTGTCAATAGTCGGAAGGCTGCAACAGCTGTTTTCCTTGGTCTCTGGGGGATTATATCTGGATTGGAAAGTAGTGTAATCCATTTTTTATCTTTGGCATTTGTTTCTATTTCTTGTAGATATGAATGACAAAAATTTTTAACGATCAAGCGTTTTATTAAGGAATATGAGAAATTGAATTTCGATTTTTGTTTTATTGCTGTGCCATCTTTGCAAGTGAGTCTGCAGCTTCATTCCCCATGACTCCACAGTGTGCTGGAATCCATTGGAGATGAACAGTCTTATTAACTTTTTGGAGTTGTGTTAACATTTTGTAGCATTCTCTAATTTTTGTTGACTTCTTTGTAGTATTTGAACATATTCCCTGAATTGCAGCTTTAGAATCTGAAAGAATTACTGCCTTGTTAAATTTATTTAAGGGAATATTTAATAATTGTCGGAGAGCAATGTATATAGCCTCTATTTCTCCATCATAATTTGTTGTGTCTCTGCCAACAGAATGATAAAAGGAAAAATGTGAACATGTAACTCCAGCTCCAGTAAGGTTTTCCTTCGAGGATCCATCAGCATATATGTGCAGCCATTCTTCTGTGGGATACCTAGTATTGATTGTTTCCAGAGCTAGAAGTTTTTGTATTTCTTTTGGTGTGTCTGATTTACTTATTTCCTCTATTAATTCCAAATTGAAGGTAGGTTGCAATAATTCCAATGGATTTTCTCTTATAAGTAGATTTTCTCTGGTGTTAGGGATGTTCAATTTGGATTTAATCTGTGTTACCTTTTCTAGGAAACTACTATGAGTTTTAAGGATTGAAGGGGGGAGGTTCTCTTCTGTCCATTTAGAGTTTGGCAGTCGTAACATTTTCTCGTGTTGGAGCAATGCTTGTTCTTCTATTTTTGTTGTTATTGATGGGGCCCGTGTTAAGGCAAGCATGGCATCAATAGGTGTGGATTTAACTGCTCCAGTGATTAGGCGAAGAGCCTGATTTTGTATTTGTTCAAGTTTATTGATGTTAGCATTTGCTGCTGTTATTAAAGCTTCAGAACAGTACAAGAGGTTTGGTTTAATATACATTTTGTATGTTGTGTTAAGGACTCTCCTTGAGCAGCCCCATTTAGCACCAGCTAACCTTTTCAGGATTTGCAATTTCTTTTCAACCTTTTCTGAGATGTTTGTTATATGCTTTTTCCAACTTAGCTTTCTGTCGAAAGTGATGCCTAAGTATTTGGCATCATCAACTGCTTTGAGTGGTTTACCATTATAATTTATGCTAATATTAACTGGTTTGTATTTTAGTGTAAATAATTCATAATTTGTTTTTTCCACATTGATAGTCATGAGGTTTTTGGAGCTCCATTCATGTACTTTGTTTAGGGCTGTTTCTATTCTGTCTTTAATTAATTCAGGTTTTTTTGAAGAGCCTGAAGTCCAAATGACTACATCGTCAGCAAATAAAGCAATTTTGGTTTCTAAAGTTTTTATTATTGATGGAAGGTCATTTATATATATGTTAAAGAGTGTTGTGCTCAGAACAGCACCTTGTGGAAGTCCTCGGTGTGTTTGTTTATCTTTGGAAATGTATGTATTATATTTTGTGGCACAAAATCTTTGTGAAATAAACTGAGTTATCCACTTAAGCATGTTACTTTTCACACCTATTGATTGCAACTTCTCAACTAATTTATTTCTCCAGACTGAGTCATATGCTGATTTAAAATCAATGAATACTGCCAAGGTATCCTCCTTTCTATTGAAAGCTTCCTTGATGTCTTGGCTTAGTAGGAGTACATTTTCACTTGTACTATGATTCTGTCTGGAGCCGGTCTGTGAACTATTAATTAAGTTGTAATATTCTAGAAACCAGTTAAGTCTAGATGCCACCATTCTTTCCATCACTTTTGCAATAACACTGGTCAAAGATATTGGCCTGAAACTATTAATATTGTTTGAGGGTTTGTTTTTCTTTAAAATCGGGATGATAATGGCTTTTTTCCAGTCGGAAGGTACAGTCATTCTCCAACACGTGTTATACAGTTTAAGTAGGATTTCTTTTCCTTTCCTGCCAAGGTGTTTAATAAACTCTGGGTGGATCTTGTCAGGTCCAGGAGATTTTTTGTTCTGTAATTGCTCTATTGCTAAATCTAGTTCTGTTTCATTAAAATCCTGAATAAAAATATCATTTCGTATACCTGTTGGCTTACTAGTTTCTCTGATAGTTTTTTGGATAGTCTTATCTTGTTTTTTATACGCTTGGGGTATTCTTTGTGACTGAGCATAAAACTTGTTAAGGGATTCTGCTATTTCCCTATCTGTAGTTAAGCTTTTGTTATTATATTTTAATGGTTCAGTTGTATTTTTTGATAATTTTGTTTTATTAAGGAATTTGTATATTTTATTTCCATCTTTCCTATAGTCCATATGTTCTACAAAATTGCATATTGCAATGTCAAGAGTTAAAATACAGTGTATCCGAGGTACAGGGTCTACTGTGGACAAGACAAGCCCCAAGACTGAAACATATGCCTGCAGTACATGTTATACAAGGTATGGTTTGGTTAGACACAACATAAGAAAACCTCAAGTTTAGCATTGAGCAATTTGGTATTCCTGGAGCCTAGCACATGCAAGCATTGGAATTCCAACACAATAGACTTACAACCCCCGGATTGGTTTACTTTCTGTAGACAAATACATAAGACGAATTTAGTAAAATGCAAGGGTATCATGATCGTTTAATGAAGCCTTCGTAGCTTCCCCCACTTTCCTTCTCTTTACCTCTCTCCAATGACAGCACTATTCATGCTACTGGCTGGACGTAGAACCAATGACACATTGGCCTGAAAGGAAAGTATGGATTATCTCTGGTCACTCAGTAAATCGTTACCCCTCTCCAATGACAGCACTATTCATGCTACATGCTAGTTACAACCAATGAGACAATGCTCTGAAAGGAAAGTATTGCTTTTTATGGTCACTCAGTAAATTGTTACTCCTTAACTGCTTGATTCACAGTATGTCATACACATCAGAAGCTACAGGTGGTCCGATTATTGGTCAATGGCAAGCTGGTAACACAGTTCGACAAATTTCAGAAACTGTGCAAATTCACAAAAATGTAATTAAATTTTAATGGCACCCAAGAAAGGTGGTTTATTGCATAGGTATTAAGAGAAAACCTTTCATTCAAAAGCAGAAACTGCATTATAACGTAACGTAATAGACAAACATGTTTAAAGCTATTTTCAAGCATTGTAAGGACGATTGCTATGTGATGATGTTGAAATTCTGTTTTCTTTGCATGTTAAAGAGAGAGAGAAAAAAATTACGACTTCCCATATGAGAAAAGTGTAAGTATTTTAAAATTCAAACCAATAACAACGAATACTTCAGAAATGGTTAACTACACAAAAAACAAATGTATAGACATGCAATGCATAGTTATTTTAGTTCTTAATTTATTATTGAAATATCTCTAAAACTTCAAAACATGAAAGGACAAATGGGGATTCTCTCGGTATGGGCAACATTTTTTCCAGTAGGGGTGCTACTTAAGCTGGCCCCTCTCTGGCTACGGCCCTGCTGATGTATTAATTTTTCACTTCTATGTAAAGTATTTGTACCTACTCCATAAAACTGAATTGAGCACTCTTATTATTCTCTTCCCATCAGTCATTTTTCTTTGAATCTCTAAATTTGTTGATGCATCCTTTTGTGTTATAGACCCAACATATTCAAAATACATTATGCAAAAATTACAAAAGTATATGTTAGCCTTTGTGAGAAAATGGTACTAACAGTAACATCCGTCTAAGAGACTAAGATGACAAAAGTTTGCATTTTATGTCCACTTTAGTGACTCCAACAATTTAAAATCTTGATGAATTATTAATACTAATATTTTGATTCTGTTTACATCATATGTTGCAAGAAGTATTGCAAAAATTTACAAAATTAAATATTAGTCTATGTTACCTCTACAGTAATATCCTCCTGTGAGACGGTGTGGCTTACATGTATATACTTATAAAACAATACTATTGTAAAACTAAGACAGTATGTTCACACTTCAAAGTTCAACTCTCAACTGAAGCATTGCTGAAATATTGGATCCAACTAACATTGCACATGTGCTCAATATGCGTTGAGAGTTTTGATATCTGTCTAGGAGACAGTTGTTAGCATTTAAGGGTTGATAAACATTAATTTCTCTGGACACTCTTCTCACTGCAAGCACCAAGTGCAGCAGGTATACTTGATGCTTCATTTTTGCCCATCATGTCGAGCACCTCTTTCACATCTAAATTACCACTGTAATGCAGAGCTGCTTCAATCCATGTTCCACATCTCATGAGGATTGGCCCCGGGGGCAAACAAGTGTTTTGCATCATATCAGTACATAATTGAACTCTAGATGACGCCTTCACAAAAGTTATTTTCAACAGAGGAAATTAAGACATCTACTTCTAGAAAATGTGCTTGAATTTCCTCGGCCAAGCAGTAAAGAGCACATGCTAGACAAGTCATATGACTGCCTTAGGATAAAATACCTACAAAGCTTTAGCAGCCTTAATCATTTATGCTGTTGCATCTGCAACTATCATCAAGAATTCTTCCTCATTTTGTTTAGCAGGTCACAAACCACATAATACATTATAAACAACTTTAGCAATTGAATGGTTTGTTTATTCCAGTATCCTGGAGACCATTAGATGTGGAGCTCCTGGTTCAGATTCCGTCATTTTCCCCACACTATTCTGAAATGAAAATGTATAATAACCTTCCATTTTACCTGAAGCTATTAGATAAACATAGTCAACAGAAAATCTTTAAGAAACATTTAGTTGTTCTTATATATTCACTCCCCATATACTGTGGAGGAATTCTTTTATATCTCATCAGGTAAATATTAATACGATATATGAAGCGGAATATAGGATGATGGTCCACGTTGAATCACCACTTGATGCGGAATGGTGATGTTTGCTCTGGCTAGTTCAACATGAGTTTTCTTTAATCCAGGGTATGCGTAGGTATGTTTTATAGATTACCCAGAAGAACTTTTGTAGATTATTTATTTTTCACTCTTTTGACATTTTCGGGAGTTATGCCGACTTTCGATACATATATATACTCGCAGAGTAATTGCACTCACGTGTGTACACCTCCAAGTCCGCTACCGGTCTGGGGCGAGTGATCATGCTTCCTGGCATCCCCACACTAGGAAAACGTTCTCTCCGATTTTAAATTTCATGACGTCATCCAAAAGAAAGCCTCGTATCCAAAATGCTATTTCATTCCTTTTCCCAATTTAGAAATGTCCCTTTCTATTATAACATGTTCTTCTTTGAATTTCGAATATATATAGTTACCCATTTATGATTAAACGATGTTTACTTTATATTTTATTAAACATATCGCGCTACTTTTAAGGTTGGCAGACCTGAATTTTGACCATGATTTCAAACTATGTGGTATGACGTCATGACTCGTTAATTTCAAACCAATAATGCGTTTATCCTACAAATTTAACGACTATTATTTACTCATATCTTGCTCACCTTAAAACACTTCCTACTCTATTATCTACCTATGTTATTACTCAACACTTATCGCAAATCTCACATCCGGCAATTAAACTAAAACGTATCTTTATCAAGCCCATTCGATTTTAAATCTAAATTTCAGTATCAAATGCCCCCATTTATGTTATTTTATTATTTCATAATAAAATAATGCAAATGTCTTGCCCGAAAGAAAAATTAAAAATTACTCCTGAATTTTGAATAACCGGCAACACTCCCATTATATACAATTTTCAATTACACTGTTTTGAAATTGGTTATTAACGTATCTTCTCATTAATCTTTATAACATGACAAACAATGGTACACTTGACTTAGCATTAATCCTTAAATACTAATTACAATATGTTATGGTTTCTTCTGTGAAACTTATATAAAGGTTAAATTTCAAGAGTCTTTCTTTACACTTCTTTCTTTTAGTTAGTTCATGTTTGCTCACTTCGCTCTCACTATCACGTGCACTGTGAATTTTCACTTTTGTTATTGTAACACATATCTTTACTAGATCCTTTAAGCACTAAAAATGTACATATATTTATATAAATCCATTACACTCTTCAGACAAGTTCTTTCTTTGTCTTGCTGTGATAACTATCTATACATCTAAATATTTTAACAAATGTTTACAAATTAAATATTCTGTTTTCTCTCTATGCGGAGATGAACATTTTAACAATCTTTCTGAAGCTGTTATTGTGAGCTCTATACAATATATTCTTAAGCTCTTTGTAGTATATAGAAATTCACATTCTGCATTTGTCATGAATACATAAGTATCTGACCAATATATGGTTTTCAAGTAAGCTAACATTTAAATTTTATCTAAAAGCTGATTGGGCGCCAATAGAACAAATGACACATAGAATTTTACATGAAATCAAGGTTCCAAGGTACTACACGGTTTCTTGTATGGTCGAAGGGGTTGTTTATGCCACCTTCCCAAACATTTTTCATTTTTAACATCTTTTACTTCATAGGTATGATAACCAAATTTTGATATAATTTCTGCAGGACCTTTATATAACAATTCCATCCTTTTGTTCCTACCTCGCAATGCACTTGATAACTTATGGTCTTTAACTAGTACCCAATCACCTATCTTAGATTCCCATTTAGGTTTTCTACTCTTTTTCTTTAATTTTCGCTTCTCTGCCTTTTTCTTGATTCGTTCAAAAGCAATTTTCGCTCTTTCTTCTTCACTTAACTCAATGTAATTTATTTTGAGTATTTTTGGTACCCCGATCAATATTGGTTCTGGTTCAATTCCTAACATTAATTTTATTGGGGCAAACCCAGTAGTTACATTAATGGTGTGATTAATAATCTTTTCTATCAATGGACAATATTTCACCCAATCCTTGTGATTATGATGTGTAAGTACACGTAAATATATTCCTATATCTCGGAGGACACGTTCTGTTGGATTCCCTAAATGTAAAAACGCTGTATATTTTCTTAAATCTTCTCTAAGTGGGATCTGCCAAAAAGATGCTGTAAGATCTAAAGTAGGAAAAATTTTGCCCTTCTGCAATTTTTTTCAATATTACCTCTACACTTTCTGGTCTAAATCTATCAGGTTTACAATGTTGATTTAGTTTTCTCGCGTCTAATGTCACCCTAATCTTTCCATTGGCCTTGTTTACAATACATAGGGGATTCAGAAATTCTGAATTCGAAATCTCAATAACCTCATCTTCTAACATTGATTTTATAACTGCATCTACCTCTTCTCTTATGGTACTAGGGATAGCTCTCGCTTTATGTGTAAAAGGTTTGATAGGTATCATCTCAAACGAATGAGTATAAATATTACATTTACTCAGAGAATACTTCTTTATTTCGGATTAATATTTTAAACAGTTTATCCCTCTGTTGTTCATTTAGTTGATCAGCCTGAGTTACCATCTAGTAAAAGCGGAGCGCATTCCAAACAATGCACGCCAAAAACCTGAAGTGCTATCTTAGCGGATATCTAAGAATTCTTACAATATGATACATATGATTACTGCAATAACAATGGCCTCCATTTGCTCAATAATGCAATGGTTTATGTAACAACAAAGACAGCAGTTACCTGAACAAGGTAAATTGGGCAGTAGCAACATTAATATTGTAATTTACATGCACATGTGCAGATAGTATGTTAACCAACTTGTTATATGTAGATGAAACAACCAACTCATGTGGGAGATTTATTGCCATCATTTGTCCGTAACAATTCATCAAGCTTTTAAATTGTTACATTCACTCAAGTGGACATAAAATGCAAGATTTTGTCATCTTAGTCTCCGTTTGTTCATTCATTTGTTTGTTGTATCTTTTATACTTTTTTTTAAACTTGTTCCACCCAAAAGTGAGATCCCAAATTGCACCTTGATTTTGACTAAGCTTCAATAAAATAACTCATTTCTGATAATAGAAATAAGAGACAATATTGGCAACTCAGACTTGACCAATGGTGTACTAGATAGAGGTGGAGCTCGGTGTGGAGAATGGAGGAATCATGGGCATCGTGGGAGGACCGCGGCCCCCCTTTAGTGCAGGAGTCAACTGATTCCTCATTGATATTTTGCGGATGAATGTACCTTCTTTAGTAAGTCAACTTTACCACACAACATTCTGTAAAAATTTACACAAGTGTGATTAAAGTTCACCTTATTAATCAGCAAAGCTTTCAAAGTCTGTATTGAAAGAGCGTTCTTGTCATTTGTCCACAAAGCATTCATTAAGGGGAAACACTCGTTCAGTGGGGGCATTAGTTACAGGTAAATAAAGAAGAAATTCTAATATTTTAAGAAAACTGGTATAAGGCACATTTTTCATATCACAATGTGAAATAATTTCTACCCAACAATCGCCAGGCGTTGTTTTTCTCAGTTTCCATTTTTCTAATATTTTCGCTGACATATATTGTTTAATATACACATACTCATCATACAGACCAGTATCGTATATTGTAGTTGAAGGAGCCATTTCACGAATTAAATCTTCAGTCTTTTGTTACATCCTTCCATTGGGGTACTCCTGCCAGCTTAAGTGTTACCCAAATGCAGTCCCACAAACTCTCAATGGGTTCAAGCCACTTATATATTGTATAAATATTCAGCTGTAGCTTGATAGAATGTATGGACATACTGTTCAAATTTTGCAATCTCTGATGATAAATCTTCATTTCTCAATTTACCAAGAATTGATTTGACAGCTGATCTTATGAAACAATCTTCACTCTTGGAAACTAAATTAACTTTTAAATAATTTAACACAGAAATTACTTCAAAAACTGTAACTGTTTGATGCTCTACTCTTTGAACTGCAGTGTGAAAAGTTGATAGTTGATTGTGAAGAAAGTACAGCCAAGCTTCTGACAAAGGATTTTCAAAGAATTATTTGATAACAAATGGACATTTGTTTTGAGATTCGAAATATGATTTCAGAGGAAGAAACATAGCCAGAAGACATTCAACCTCAGGGAGTAAAGTAAGCCACCTTGTATTGCTATAGCCTAAACATGGGCGTCGGCAGACTTTTTCAAGGGGGGGGCGCATGTTGGAAGTTTACAATTAAACAATATTAATTCATTATTCTGTTGAGTATTAACTAATGCTAAATAAAAACTGTTCTTTACATTAACAATAAAGCAATACTCTAATAGTAATTACATTTACTAATTTCCAAGAGGGGGGGGGGCGATGAGCCTCAAACTTGTTTGTACTCCTGATCTACAAATTCAGAAAATTCTTTAAGATTTTTTATCCTTACAGTATACACATAGAAATAAGAATATATATTTAGAAACAATGCATTCAATATCAATAGGAAGGATATCAGCAGCCATCTTGATAGTATTGTGGATTATATGAGCAGAACACCCAACCCCAAGTAAGCTATGACCTAGAATTCCTTTCAGTTTTATGAAGACGTTGTTGACGCCCTTTCTAGATATACCTTTAAAATTGTAGTTCGTATTATCTGCACAGAAAGCATTTCTTTTTTCTTTTAAATTATTATTTTTCAAACACTCACTCAAAAATGTAGTAATGATTTCTGAAGTTTCTCCAGGCAAAGATTTCAGATCCAGTATTTTAACTTGAATCCCCTTAGTATGATTAAAGAACATAGCAAGCAATGGAAATATTTTTGTCTTTATGGTTCGATGAATCCGTCATTGCTGAAATAAAACTTGTTTTCTGTAAATCATATTCTAGTTGAGAAATGTCATATAGGGTCAAAACATTTAATACAATTGCCTCGGTTTTGCTACAACCACAAGTAAATTTTGGTTCAAAAGTACAGTCCTTTGATCTGAAAGATTATTTTTTTAGTTGTGGTGGACAGTATGGTAAGTGAACGCTACTTCAAAAGCTGCTAATTTCATATCTTTATCACCAAAACTTTCACTTTTAAAAAATTAGTCAATACTGCGCTTGAAGACACATTTGCACGCACCATTCTTTTATGTTGTGGTATTTATATGTTGTGGTACATCCGATCGCCCCCATGACATACTGAAAGTAGATGCACACTTATTGCACCGAACATCTAAGTCACAAATTGTTTTTTTAATGTATGGATATTCCTTTTGTAGGTCACTATTAAAAACACACTTTCTGTTCGGCGTGGCATATTACTAATTTAAAGTATTTAACACTCGCAGTTTACAAGAGTTCACTGTATTTTATTACTTTAAAGATGCAGAACAGAGAACACAGTACTGTCTTCTACCAACGTCAAAAATGTAATGAATTTCTTTTGACTCAAGCGTATGCGTTTACAGTTTCCGAATTTGTTGACGGGCGGCATCCACACCAAACACAAGTGATTACAAGTTGTTAGTTGGCATCACCTTACCGCAGCGAGCGTGGACCGGCACAGTTCAATTGTCGTCGGCAACCGTACTTTTCCAGGCGTAGTCTTCACACGGGGCTGGCGCGGTAGCGCAGTTGGTAGAGCACCTGCCTGCTGTGCAAGGGGTCCCGGGTTCGATTCCCGGCAGGGGGTAGGAATTTTTGCACATCCTTCCCTGAGTCTGGAAGTGTAATGACGGCGCCGTGGCTGAGTGGTTAGACCGTTCGCCTACCACCTAGGTGGGACCCGCATGTGGTATTTGTGGTGGACGAAGCGGTCTGGGCGGGTTTTCACCGGTTTTCCCCGCCATTCATTCCACTATTTGCTCCATTGTCACCCCTCCAATGTCGCCTACATTTCATATCATCCTCTTCCTCACTGTAAGACCTGGTGCTTGGCTGGCCACCTGCTTGCAGGTCTTCACTCTGTCCGATCCAGAGGTCCCTCTGCTCCCCGACAGGCATCTGACCCTAGGCACAGGCTTGTAAGTCCTAGGGGGTATAAGTCCTGCATAAGGGGAGGGTCATCAGGGAAAAAAGAAGTCTACACACGGTTTCAGGTTTACTAATATTGTAGACCCGTAATATAAACAGCCCTTTGGTTTGTCAGTTGTTAGTATTTTTAAAATTTTAAGGACATATTGAATTTTTGAGAAGTATAATTAAAGGCATTTTATATCGATAATCATTGCCACAAAAAAAGGGACATTTTGGCGTCCCATTCTACTTTTAAAAAATAAAACAGGGACTGTCCCGGCTAATACGGGACGTCTGGTCGGCTTATGTATGGCTGGTAATTCATTCATTCACTTTGCGACGCCCTACCAGTTCATCACAAATTCATTGCAAGTCGTATCCAAAACCTCCCTCACACGTTTCCTTTTCTAACCCTCAGTGCAGACCTTACCTGTAGCAGTTCGTCCTTTTCTCGCACTACAAATACTTTTCTTGGATACACCAGTCAATACCGAAGTTAGTGTCACAATATCATCTATGGAGGAAGACTAGGAGCTTCTCACAAAACTTACTGAACATGTTTAGTGTGGTATTACTGCAGCAAAACAGGCGACTAGAATCTGAGGTCACAGCATGCTGCAACTCTGACTCAACAATCTCACGTTCTCTGGTCATTGTCTCAGTTTTGTTTTTCTCCGCTGATGAAGAAACAAAATCGTCGATAGCTTCTATATGTTTCTCTTGGCATTTGAAGTAGAATGTTAACACTCACTCTTTCAGCATTTTCAAAACCTCCTCTTCGCGTGTAAAAGCATCAGGAAAACTCTTTAAAGCATGTTTCACTACCCATGGATACCATGTGTTCCACAACAACAGCTAAGCCTTGTATTTTCCACGGATCACTGAAACTGCCTACTCCAACACAGAGAACTAGGTGAGCCAACTTTTCCTGTTGCATTGCACATTTCTTTTTCTACACTGTATTACCATCGTCTTCCTCCTCATCCGACTGAATTATGTCTGAAGCTCCATCAAATTCTTCCTCTCGTTCGGAGGTATATTCACAAGGGTCCTCCTTTCTTGTGATTTCAAAATAATCAGTTGCTGAACATCTGATATCAATAATGAAGTCAAATTATTCTTTAAGCGAATCATCCTATAAGCTTTGCAGTCATTATGAGATTTAATTGGTGTTTCTAAAAATTTATTTTCTAAACTGCCTTTATTGGCAGTATTCTGTCAAGCCATTGTGATGAACTGAGCTCAAGCACATTTAACTATGAACATAAAGAACTTACATCATATAAAACAATCATTATATTGGGGATTGATATAGCTCCCATGTCTCTCCTCATCATATAATGCTACACAATGTATGCACTATTGCTGATGGACCAACATCGCTGAATCAGCCCAGACCGATGGTTTTTAAGTGTGTTTAATAAACACCTCCATGTTAGTAGATTTACTGGCAGGTAACAGAACTCCTGTGGGACAAAATTCCGGCACACTGGCTACGGAAGCAGAGGGAGACACCTCGCTCACATCGAACTATTGTGCGCCCCCCCCCCCCCTCCCCGCCTCCCCAGGAGCCAAGGATGAAATGAGGGAACCGAAGGTGCCACACAGGGTCGCAGCTAGACAGGCCACAGAGACAAGTGTTGAGATTCCTTCATCCCGGCGCCAGGCCCCGCCGAGCAGCCATCACACCGCAGGTCCGATGTCGCACTGAGCCCCCCCCCCCCCCCGACGACGGACAAGGGCCCCCAAACGTCATCTAGCGCCGAGAACAGCAGTTACCATGCGCAGTCAACCACGCCAACACCACACGCCTGGAACTACACCTGAAAGATGAAGGGAAATGATGGAAAGGAAACCGTGCTATGAAATAATGCATCCCAGCATTCGCCTAAGGAAACCCCCATATCAGAGTGCGCGGCCACAGGATCGAACCCGCAACCTCCCGAATGCGGGAGCCATCCCGTCTGGTAAATTGTTTAATTTAATCTAACATCGCTGAAAAGAAGAGCAGAAATACGTACGTACCACCCAACTTCGAGATGAGGCACATGCTTACAAGAATGACTTTCGTGAACCAGTGGAAACCTGTGAATGTAAACTATGTGGACAGATAGTGTGTGCAGGTGCGCAGGGGGACACCTCGACTCATCGCGACCCTGACAAGGATTTTATGTAACATCAAATTACAAAATATGTATACAAATATATAACCAAAATTGGTCAAATATGTAAATAAATGTGTAATGAAGCATTAATATGTAAAATCCAAAATTTTATTATTGTTATTATTATCATCATTATTATCCATTATTATGTTTTATTTTTTTTAATATATTTATTAATATTGGGTGTCCCAAAAAACACTGACAACGCTTAATATGTTATGCAAGATATCATGCGCAGTCTTATGTTTGACAATATGTTTTTAAAAAAAGAAAGATCGCTTAACTTTGCAAGATATTAACGGTGCATATTTATACAGAGAGATTGTGGTAGGAATTATATTTTCAGGGGGTTCTACAATTTCATCATTAAATTTGCAAGACAAAATAAGATTTGTATACCCAGAGTTGATATTTAGCACAGTTTGCAATAAGGCTGGTTTCACCAACAGTAATTAGATTTATCTGGGTTAAAAATAAGAATACCCGGTATTGGTCAAATTGCTGATTCACCATGCGCTTATAACCTACCTAAGTTAAATTAAGTAAAAATTGAAGCTATTAACAGTGAAGCAACAAGATTCTAAAATAAGAACAAATTAGAAACTAAAAACTTCACTTATCTTAGACTCGGTTTCGTCTCAGCAAACAATCGGTTCTTTCTATGTTAGATCAAATAGAACAAGAGCTGGAATTTCCATCTAACAGGTAAGCTGATAATTCGCAAGGAATAAGAATTCAAATAATAAATTAAGGATTTGGGCACCATAGTATAAACATATTTCGTTGTGACATCGGCACACCTAACCTCTATTTCTGTACTGCATCGTGAAAACCGCCCCTGGTAGCATTGACCCAATCGCCGTTGGATTTATGAAATAACCCAAGGGAAAAGAATCGTAATTTCGTGTAATAATAATTTCGTATTATTGAAATGGTAATCATATTTTCCATAAAGGTTTAATTAGTCACAGAGATAGGCTGGAAATCCAACCCTAAAGTTACCATTTATTTGCACAGATGTAGAAAGCACATACATATCTGACAATACTTAACCCCAAAATGACAAACTTTGTTACATGACGAGTTCACAGAAATGAACTATTATATTTATTTATATTTTGCCTGAAATTGGGATATATTCTTCACCACTCTGTCCTCTATGTGATCTGCAAGAGGAAATGGACCGAGACCACCTTCAAATATGCCCAGCCACTTCTAGTGCCCCATCCATCAGTGAAAAATATTGGAGAGCAAGAGGATTAATGACTTTATTGTCAGAAATCCAGCATTAGCTAACAACAACAATACTTTGCCTGAGTAACAAATAGGATATCTTTCTCTCCCTTTCCCAAGCGCCACATGAACGTGTTAACAAAAAAGTAATGCAGCATTTAAATATAAATAAATATATATGTACATCTTTTTTGTATTCATATAAACAGAAATAAAGGTGGTGGTGCAGATTTGCCCTAATACTATATTTTAATGTCCTCGCAGTATTTTAAACAACGAATATTCAATTGACACCTGATATACATAAAAGTAGGGTAAGAAAATTAAAGTATTGCTTTGCAGAAATGCAGCTTTCTACATGACCCAGTTGCTGATAGCTAGAGGGCGGATTTATATGCACTAAAAATCACAAATATATGCATGCACAGGTGCGGATCTAGAAATATTCGATAGGGGGGGGGGGGGCGGTTCTGGTCCACTACCACTTCAGAATAATTAAATTCATGCTACAACATGCCTAGCTAAATATTTAACTGAAAGTAATAATGTTTAAACTAGCAGCTAGCACCTGTCCAGGAAGAAGACTGTAACCGCCACAGACCCACCGATCAAATGTTTACAAAATACTCCTATTATGAATACGGCATTCGAACATTCGCCTGAAATTCCAGAGAATGGGACTGGTGCACTTAGTGATTAGTTAATTGAATTTTACGATTTACTTAACTAGAAATTAACTGTACTACGGAAAAAAAGAATAGGATGTTGTGTTGTAGCTGACATATCAATGAAACTGCAGTCTCCTGCGGTTTTTTTGCGAAAAGTCTAACTACCTCCTCCGGCCAAAGTCACCTCGATGTTGCGGTGGATGTTAAACAGCACTAAACCATTCAATCGATCCTGTTTCATATTGGATCTTAGATACGTCTCCACACGCATGAGCGTCGGCAGACCTTTTTTCAGGGAGGGGCCGCATGTTGGAAGTTTGCAATTAATTCATTATCCTGTAACCAAAAACTGTAAAAATTGAATTATAGTATTTGTTACGGATAAGCATGTTAATTTATGCTAAATAAGAAGTGTACTTTACCTCAAAATTAAAGCAATAGTCTGATAGTAATTGATTGCACATTACATTTGTTATTTTCCAAGGGGTGGGCCGCGGCCCCCCTTGCACCCCCTTCGCGACACCCATGTTCACACGCCGCATGTTGTCGCTGGTATGACGCACATGATTGTTAAAAGTTCTTTAATGTTAGGATAGAAGTTATTTCTCATTAGGATAAGTGTTTCAATAGCAGTTTTCGGTTTATTTTGTTGAGTTTTCCAATACTTAAACCATACGTTTAATTCCCCTCGAAGCTCTGTAATGGTGACGGGCAAGTCTTGTTCGTAAATGCCTGCAGCTTTTGCTATATCGTCAACATTGGAAGTAAGATCGCTTTGAAAACCAGGAACCAAGCGCTGAAGATTAAGGAAATACTTGTGTTTGTCATGTGAAAATCTAGTGGATAGTTCATTGAATAGGTAATCCGAGAATGGAAGGAAAACATTAATGTGATAATGATCTTCTGGAGAAGCTGTAGGAACGTTACTTCGATGAGCTTGTCTGGATGCTATTCGACCAGCGACCAGCGACCGAGTACAGATCGTACAGGTTCTCCTGTACGGGATGTCGTGTTTGCACAGCACCTAGCCGCTAATGCGACTTTATCTGTGCAGTATTGGCGGTTGTCTTTGTGTTGTCATGCTTTTGTGTCCTTGGCAATGGATTCTTTCTGTATGCCTAGTTTAGGATACAGAAAGGGGGCAGGAATAGGTGTTGGGGTAATTATGTGTTAGAAGATGGGAGTGGCATTACCCTTACCCAAGGGCGTCCTTGGGTAGGCGGTAGCTTTTCCTTCTTCGAGGTGCTGTGTGGTCGTATTGACCTAATGCCCGCACCAGCTGATTGGCGTGGGAGTTTAGTTTGGAGTGCATGATTCGGGATCACTCCCTTACCAAGTCCAAGATGTAGGGAAGTCCTGATTGGTTGTGGAGGATGTAAGATGGGAATCTACGTCCGGTATTGAATATCATTCTTAACGCCCTGTTCTGAACTGATTGCAGTTGGCGCATGGTAGATGGTGCTGCCGATCCCCAGGCTTCGCAGCCGCATAGGATCAATGGCGGAATGATTGCCCGATAAATCCTTAATTTTAGGTGGTTGGGCATGGTAGATCTGAGGATAGGGTAGAGCTGTCTGAGCGCAGCGTGACCAAGTTTGGCCTTTGCGCGGACGCGTGGGGCGTATATTAGCCCGCGATCCAGAAGAACGCCTAAATATTTGGCGGAGGTTACCCATGGGATATTTCTCCGCCTAAGCCGAAGAGACCGTTCCGGCCGCCAATGGCCTTACCAAGAAGGAGAGCGGAGCTTTTCCCCGGACTAATAGCCATTCTCCACTTCTCACTCCAA
Source organism: Tenodera sinensis (assembly GCA_030765045.1). NCBI lineage: Eukaryota > Metazoa > Arthropoda > Insecta > Mantodea > Mantidae > Tenodera > Tenodera sinensis. The sequence goes on from CM060964.1 coordinate 346,507,068, forward strand.
CGGTCGACGGCGTCGAGTTGTCGTTGAAGGGGTGGGAGGCAATATCACACATTTTTATTTTGTGCCATGATGAGGACGTCGTCCGCATACTGGCATGTCACAGTATGTTGTTCCGTGGGGAAATCGGACATGTAAGCTGCGAAGAGTACCGGGGAGAGTACACTGCCCTCTGGGACTCCTGCCGTTATTTGTCTTATTGTAGACAGTTTTCCTTCCACTTTCACTCTGAAAGTGCGGTCCTGAAGGAAACTGCTGATTATAGTGAGATATGCAGGAGGGATATTTGCCTGCTTTAGTTTGTACAGTAGGCCTTGGTGCCAAGTTGTGGCGAAAGCCTTCTCCACGTCCAGCAGCACCGCTATGGTCTTGATGTTTCCCTGGAAACCCAGGGATACCATCTCAGCCGCACGCAGCAACTGCATGGTCGTGGAATGACCCCGACGAAAACCAAACTGGTGATCCGGTAGGAGTTGCCTCTCTTCAAAAAGAGGTATTAGGCGAGTAAGGAGCAACCGCTCAAAAACGTTTGAGACGATTGGGAGAATGCTGATGGAACGGTAGTTGTTAGGAAAGACTGGGTTCTTGCTCGGTTTCAATATACACACCACCCTCGCCTCCTTCCAGAAAACCAGAAAGTGACGAAGACGGAGGCATGTATTGAAGATCCGGGTCAAGCGGACCACAGCCTTTTTGGGTACCTGCTGTATCATGAGCGCCGTGACGCCGTCATGCCCAGGGGATTTGTTGGGATTCAGACTTTGGATTTCGGAAAGCACCGCTTTCGGGGTGGTTATGGGAAGTTGGATCAACTCGCGTAGCCGCCACGGTTCCTCATAGAGGTAATCCACGGTTGCATCCACGAGTTCAGTAAAGTCTTCGTCTTGTGGGTCCTCCCGGGGTTCGAACTGTACCTCAAGGTGGTCCGCGAACACAGTGGCTTTCTCGTCTGGCTCAAAAGCGAGCCGCCCACGAGTGACGAGCAAGGGATGCTGGTATTGGGTCTTGTCCTTCCTCAAGGCCCTAATAATCCTCCAGGGTTTCTTTTCTTGAATGTTTACAGTTTGTAATGTGTTTTCCCAGGCTGATGTTCTATGCGCACGGAGCAGTCGCCTTGCCAGGGATTTGAACCTCTGGTAAACTGCTCCTATCCTGGGATGGCGGAAACGCTGCCATAGCTTCCGAACAGTTGCCTTGGCTTTTATCAGCTGTCGGAGTTCTATAGGTAAGGTTCGAGGATCTGCCCCTCCGAAGGAGTGTCGCCTTGTCGTGGCGGAGGGGCTCAGTACCTGAACCAGACGGCCTACTAAGTGTTCTGTCGACTACTGGTAGGCAAGAGGTGAGGGGAAGCAAAGAACATTCCAAACGGGTAGATGAGGCTCGGTAGTCTTGGTCGACAACTCATCTAGGAGAAGAGGACTCCGAAATCAAACTCCCCCAGGGGCTGCTACTACGGTAGGTACGGGTTTGGCGTACCCGGGGCCCCGAGCCATACTCTCGATTGGGTTCCTCCAAGAGGTGAGAGGGCACATGCCAAACGCCCAATCAACTTTGGTCCACTTTTGTGTTTGACCTCCCACCTGTTACCTCCCTGTACACAGTCTGATGGATAACCTACGCGCGGGTGACGCAAGGGGTGACTGGGTAATCGCGTAAGTCCCAGCCCCTGGTTATCATGTAGGATCTGTGTGCGTATCCGCTGATAAAGGTCAGTCCCAGGGAGGGGCCATTGCATGAGCTGATGCACTCCTGAAGGCGATTGGGTCCCTCTGTCTATACATTGGGAGGTGAGACCCTAGGGTGAGCAAGGTCCAGGCCAGGACTCTCACCTAAGCCGGGGTGGCGCCCAGGATGTAAGCATGCCATCGGAGACATTTGCAATCGTGGAGGATGACATCGTCATGAGTTCTCAAAAAACTCAAAACAAAAAAAAAAAAAAAAAATAAATAAAAAAGTTTGTGTAAAGGAAGTAGCAGAGTTGAGTGGTCCTCGCTACTTAGTAATATCAAGAACTGAGGGAGACAAGAAATTTTTATCGGTGAGCCCATTTACCATACAAAATTAATTTGGATAACATTGCTGGTCCTGTAAAGTCATGCACTAGATCTCGCAATGGCACGCTCCTGGTTGAAGCACATTCAGCTACCCAGGCAGCTAAGATACTGAAAGCGAATATGCTAGCAAGTTATCCTGTCAGCGTTCAGATGCACAGAAGTTTGAACTCCTCGCGCGGCGTGATAAACACCCGTGCATTAGATGATTTAAGCAATGAGGAGATTCAAGAAAATCTTATGGAACAAGGCGTTACTAATGTTTACCGGGTTCAACGCAAAGAAGGTGGTGAACTGAAGCCAACACGTACCCTGTTCCTGACCTTTGATCGGGTAGATCTCCCGCAAAGGATTAAGGCAGGGTATGAATCCATCGAAGTTAGGCCGTTCATCCCGAACCCGCTCAGATGTTTTAAATGCCAGCGCTTTGGGCATACAAACGAATTTTGCAAGGGACAAGCTACATGCCCTCAATGTGGAGATGAATTCCACGATGGTGCATGTACAGCAGCTCCGTCATGTGTGAACTGCAGAGGTGAACATCCATCCAGTTCCCGAGATTGCCCCCGTTTTGTAGAAGAAAGAGCGATCCAAGAGATACGGGTTAAAGAGAAGGTGCCCCTCTCAGAAGCCCGGAAGCTCTTGCGTATACGCCAACCCTCTGTTCCAAGGTCCGGGACCTATAGCTCAGTTGTAGCTAAACCGGTACCGAGCAGAGAGATCGCAACGCAGACCAGCGATTTCAATGGGGCAACAATATCTGAAAAGACACTTGTAGCCCTTAGCTCTGTTCCAAAGCCTTCAACATCAGCGCGCACATCTGTGTCAAGGTCAACGTCTACAAAATCCGCAAGCGCAAAGAACATCAGCGTTACATCACCATCAAGAGCATCAAGATCAGCGCAAAAAACTAGCAAGCCCGTAAGATATGAAGCCTCACCGATCAAATTTAAAAAGAGTTACACAAAGACCGACTTCCTCAAGGAAAATAATATGTCTAGTCCCAGTACATCGAAGGGATGTAAGAGCCACGAACATCTCGAAGATCTCGAATATCCTCTTCTGGAGAATCTTCAGGGGTGGACTCTGACCGGCGTCTTTCATCTTCGCCGGTCTCCGTGTCAAATCGCTTCGAAGCTCTCGAACCAAAATTCAGTATCGGAACACGGACGTCCTCGGCAGAGGACATGGAGTTGGAATCTGCCCACACTGGGAGACCCCCAGTAGAAAAGAGGCGCGAAAAAGCGCCAGACAAGAATGCCAGCCCAAGAGAAAAGAAAAGGGCTAAGTTAGTCCGACAACCGCCTGCTCCAAAGTAATTAAGAGTTACCTTGGAATTACCTATCCCATACACAATGCAATATGACTATCCTACAATGGAACATACGTGGAATTCGAACTCAAAGACCAGAACTTGAGCTTTTGCTCAAAGAAAACGAACCTCTGGTTGCATGTTTGCAAGAAACTAAGTTGCATCCTCAAGACGCTTTCCATCTAAGGCGATACACCTCAGTACGGTGTGATGTCACACCAGAAGAGGGTGTACCGGCACATGGCGGTGCTATGATGCTTGTTAGAGATGACGTGTATATGCAAACTCTACCATTGCACTCTGATATACAATCAGTTGCTGTATGGATTAAACTGCCAAACATACATTTCACCATCTGTAATGTTTATTTGCCTCCGTCCCATGACTTCTCGCACATTGATTTAGAAGATCTAGTTTCCCAGTTGCCAACACCGTTTCTGTTGGTGGGAGACTTCAATGCGCACCACCCACTTTGGGGTTCAAGTCGCGCTTGTGCGAGAGGTACACTCATTTCCGATTTTTTGGACAGTCACAACCTAGCTCTCCTCAACACTGGAGAGCCTACATTCATTTCGGACTCTCACAATAGTTTCTCGCATCTTGACCTTGCAGTTTGTTCACCTCAGTTGGCAGTCTCCTTACAATGGAATGTCATCTCTGATTTACACTCTAGTGACCACTTCCCATGTCTTATTAGTCTCTTGACACAACATACATTTTCCACTCGTATGCCCAGATGGCGTGTGGACCATGCCAACTGGAACCTTTACACCCAGTTGGCTGTCTTTACCTACAACGAGCAGGACTCAGTGAATAGTTTGGCGCAGCATCTCACGGAGACGATTCTCTCTGCTGCTGAACAATCGATTCCGAGGTCGACTACACACCCCCGTCGATTTCCCGTCCACTGGTGGACGGAAGAATGTCGGAATGCCATTCGTGCCCGAAGGCGTGCACTTAGAGTTTTCCAACGTCACCCTACTTTGGAAAACCTAATCGAATACAAGAAAATGCGCGCCAGGTCCAGACAAGTCATTAAGGATAGCAAAAAGTCATCATGGAGCACATTTGTAGCTTCATTTAACCGACACACACCTTCCTCGGTTGTGTGGGGTAGATTAAGGCGTGTTGCAGCTAAAACGACCCAAATACCAATAGCGGGACTAAAAACAGCCACAGGAGCTGTTGTTGATTCATTTGAAGTGGCCAATTCTTTTGGCAGTGCTTTCGCACAAGTGTCTAGCTCGGAAAACTACTCCCCTGCGTTCCTTCCAATTAAAACTCAGGTGGAATCTCAAGGCTTCTCGTTTCGTTCTAGAAACGTAGAAGATTACAATCGCCTTTTCACCATGGCAGAGCTGGAACATTCCCTGAAATCTTCGCGATGTTCAGCACCAGGACCGGACGGTATTCATGTACAAATGTTACAACAGCTCTCTCCTGAAGGTAAGGCATTCCTGCTCGAGGTCTATAATCGTGTTTGGGTTAACAATATACTCCCAGAAAATTGGCGGGAGGCCACCGTAATTCCCATCTTGAAGGCTGGGAAGGACCGTCATCTTCCCTCCAGCTATCGTCCTATTTCCCTCACCAGTTGCGTTTGCAAGGTGGTGGAACGCATGATCAATGGACGATTGGTATGGTGGTTAGAAAGTCGTAACCTACTGACTAATATCCAGTGTGGTTTTCGACGACGCCGTTCAACTGTTGACCATCTTGTGTCAATATCGACACAGATAATGGACGGCTTTATGAAGAACTGTCAAACCGTTGGCATATTTTTCGATCTTGAGAAGGCTTATGATACGTGCTGGCGAGCAGGGATTCTACGTTCCCTGTATGCCTGGAACATACGTGGACGCCTACCACTTTTCATTCAGGAGTTTATGAAGGACCGCTTTTTCCGAGTAAGGGTCGGCTCGGTTTTTTCTAATTCTTTTGTTCAGGAGGAGGGAGTACCTCAGGGTTCGGTGCCAGCGCACGGCGTTCTTACAACGGCGCCTGCAGCAATGTTTGGACAACCTTAGAGAATGGAGCGTGAAAAACGGCTTCCGTTTCTCAACTGAGAAGTCAATCTGCGTTAATTTCTGGCGCCGTAGGAGACGATTACCACCTTCGCTCCGTTTTGGTCTAGATTCACTTCCCTTCGCAGAAGAGACGCGCTTCCTGGGTTTGATCTTGGACAGGAAGCTTAGTTGGTCGTCGCATATTGCACAGCTAAGAGCGAGATGTGACCGTTCCCTAAATATTATGCGAGTACTGAATGGCAAATCGTGGGGAGCGGATCGGACAATTTTGTTGCGAATATATCGCGCATTAGTCCGATCCAAGCTAGACTATGGGTGTATTGTTTATTCATCAGCACGACCATCTGTGCTGAGATTAGACGTGGTCCATAATAGGGGCATCCGCATTGCAACAGGAGCTTTTCCAACAAGCCCAGTGGTGAGCCTTTACGCCGAGTCCGCAGAACCTCCTCTGTAATATCGGCTCTTGGAAAATTATGGTTGTGCGCTTAGATGTATGCCTAAGCACCCAACGTTCGCTTCTTTTTTCACCACCACGCTAAGAGATCGATATAGAAATAGCACCCTTAATCCAAAGCCTGCGGGGTTCCGTTTCCAAGAGCTCCTAGTGAAGCTTGGAGTGGAACTGCCTGTGATGTTCGCCAAGGGCGAGAGACTTTACCCCCCTTGGCTATCTGGTACGCCCCATGTAGATCTTGGGATGACCATACACCAGAAGTCCACGATGCCTATTTCAAGTATCCGCACGTGTTTCTTAGAATTTTTGTCAGACTACACTGACCGTCGATATATTTACACCGATGGATCAAAAAGCACCAACGGTGTTGGATGTGCTTATGTTTATGGAACCGAACCATATACATTCGGTTTTCGAAATAGCACCTCCATTTTTACTGCAGAGCTTTATGCAATTTATCGAGCCGTTTTGTATGTTCGCCGTCGTAAATTAGGTGACTGCCTGATTTTGAGCGATTCCCTTAGTGCACTGCAAAGCGTTTGTCAGTTGTACAACCCCCACCCTATTGTACAACGTATCCAGGATGCCCTCCATGTTTTACACGCTTCTGGCGTTGACGTGGTGTGTGCATGTATTCCCGGTCACGTAGGTTTGCCTGGGAATGAAATGGCAGATTTAGCAGCAAAGACGGCAACTACAGAACCCAGTATTACCATCTCACGTGTTACTTCGGAAGACTTTAGGCTTGAAGTGCGGAGAGCGGTGCTGTCGTCCTGGCACGACGAGTGGTCAACTCTCCGCGGTAATAAGCTTAGAGAAGTGAAAGAATTTCCGATAAACTGGGTAACTTCCTGTCGCACATCTCGTCGCGAGGAGGTTAGTTTGGCTCGATTAAGAATAGGCCACTGCAATTTTTCGCATGGTTACCTATTTAAAAGGGACCCTGCGCCTCTATGTCCGCTGTGTGACAACCTTTTGTCAGTTCGCCACGTGTTGCTAGAGTGTTGCTCTCTAGCGCACCTTCGGGATTCTCTGCAGCTGGCTGCCAGACTTGCAGAGGTCCTAGCGGACGACAAAACAGCGGTTGATAGAGTTTTTAATTTTTAGCGGAGTGCAATATCAATTTGAGGATTTAAATTTTTTTAATTATCTGTTTCTGCTTTTGGACATATTTATCACCTTGTTTCATATCTGGCTATTGCCACTGATTTTTACCTTTGTAAACTTTTCTTGTTGCTAGTATTTTTATTTTTTGAGTGAAATTTATATCTGGCCATTGCCATGGATCTTTTAAGGGCGCTGATGACCTAGAAGTTGAGCGCCCTTAAACCAAACCAAACCAAACTGTACAGAGTTATGGTGGAAGATCCTACTTCCTGAGATTGCTCGGAGTGGAAGTTTTAACTGAACATGAAGCGAGCTGCAGTGCTTGGGGATCATGCAATTGAGAGGTGCAGTGCTTGGGATCGTGCAGTTCCACTCCAAATAGATTATAGATTAACAATGCCACACATTCTGATCATATTTCCAAAAATTACCATCTGATACACTACATTACACAATATAATGTGTATTCTTCTTCAAATTACTCTTTTTTTAATACAGCAAAAATAGTTATAAATGTGTTTAGACTACATACTGGCTGTTGTTCATTAAATTTACATGCAGAAGTACTGCTTATGTTTTGTGCTTACTCTAGTTAAACTGAAAAAAAGCAATTTTCCTCTTTGCACACTTCTTAAAGCAAATTTATCTTCTTTACTGTTGGTTTACTGTCATTTTTGAAAGACAGTATGAGCACATTAAAAAGACAAGCTTCTTCCAAAGTAATACTTCGCAACCTATTTTTGAAAATTTCAACCTACTCATAATTCTTCTCCAGAGCAACATGTTGCTGGCAATGAAATGATTGGATATATATATATATATATATATATATACATTTTTTTTTTTTTTAGGTGGAGGGGAAAAATCTTGTTACGAGACCCCATGGTACTGTGGGAGTCGCCATTGAAGATGGCCATACCCACTAAAAAACCCCATCCACCGGATTAGGAAGGTGAAAGCCTGCTGCACCCTCGCATTCAGTGGTGAAGATAGAGCTGGTTCGCATAGCGTAACCAGACGGAGAAGGTTAGGAGCTTGGAGACGAGCTTGACCGAAGCCCAGCTTACCCCCTAGCGGAGTCATGGATGGTTTGGTAGGAGTCATTAGTGATTGCTGTCAGGAATCAGGGTGCTATGTTGCTTGGCGTGTATACGCCGCGTCTGTTCGTGCGCCTCAGAAGTCTGGGAGCGTGTCGATACCCTGCATTCTGGATCCCTGAAACAATCTAAATATACATATACATACACTAAGAACAAAGGAAGTGCGTACAATTAGTCTCTTAGGTTAGTGGTAATTTGTGCGCTTGTGGCGTCGTCAATCTAGAGTAAATTATAATTGTTACGTTCTGCCGTATGGCGTCGTCTGCAATTCATAATTAAGTTTGTTGATCCGGCATCGTCAATTGGGTGAGTGCATGTCCGTTGTATCGCCTGTTCGTCTGGAGTGCACACTTGGCGGGCAGTCTGCCTGAAATGCAGGTGCGAGCCAGTGTCACTCCCGAGGGGGCCCTCATCCCCCTGGGTCCACCTTATAAATAAGGACTTGAGGGTTATCTGGAGAGAAAGTGTATGTGTGTGTGTGTGTGTGAGAGAGAGAGAGAGAGAGTGATGCACAGTTCACATGTGAATAACATCGGGGTAATTAAGTAGGTTGTCCAGATATTGTTGCATGTCAACATCTGGCTCCCCGAGACCAATAGTTCTCTGGAATAGAGATAGTGGCCTTGCATGTTTGTCTTGCGTTATATCATAATTTCCTAGGTTTTGAATTAGTTCGTTGTGGTTTTTGTTTTTCTTATCAAGTAAGTTACAGGTGAGCCTTTTTATGAACTGTTCAATGGAATGTACTTTTAGCTCCTCGTGTAATTGGAGCGTTGGAGCAACTTCGGGTAGTCTCGGGATTATTCGGAGTTCTCTATTCTGCATCGTCTGCAGTCTCTTTATGTGTGTTTTCGCTGCATGTCCCCATACGGGTGCAGCGTATGTTAGGATGGGCCAGATTAGTGTTTTATAAAGTGTTGTGCCCATCTCTAACTTTAGAGTACTGTTTGTATTTATTATTGGGAATAGCTTATTGAGTTGTGTATTTGCTTTGGCTCTTACGGTGTCTACGTGCTGTTTCCACGTAAGGCCCTGGTCCATTGTTACACCTAAGTAGGTGATGGTTTTGCTGTTCCATTGGATTGGCTCTTGTCCAAGCGTTAATGTCTGAAGGCCGTGTTTACCATGACGGTGCTTAATTCGCTTGGTGAATACAATTGCCTGGCTTTTTCTGGTATTTACCTTAATGCGCCATTTCGTGAGCCATGGCTCTAAATCATTTAGAGCATTTTGTAACCTGGTGCGTATAATCCTCGGCATGGTTGATTGAGTGACAAGCGCTGTGTCATCCGCATATAGATATCGGTCTACTCTTATCGTCTCTGGTAAATCATTTATGTAAATATTAAAGAGGGTGGGCCCCAGAACCAGAACCACTCCCTTGTGGGACCCCTGCCCTGATTGGCCGCCGCGTTGATGTCTCTAGATTAGGGAAGCCTAATATACCTGTAAGGTCTAATAAAACCAAGCAGGATGGCTCTGTCGGTAACGTCTGTGGCCTGGATTTGGGAGGTTGTGGGTTTGATCACCATGGCCGAGTGCTCTGACATGGGTTTTTCCATGGTTTCCCTATCACTTAGGTAAATGCTGGGGTGCATTAATCTCTTCATGGATTCCTTTGTCTTCATTTCTCATTTCCCTCCCTTGTCATCTTTCAGGTTTGGTTGGTAGCATGGTAGCTTCTGGCACAGTTGCTTGCACTGTGAAAGCCCTTCCCTGGCCCTCCCTGTGCTGCAAGGGCCACCTTGTTGCTCTCTCCCTGAGTAGAGGAGACACTTCACTTGTGCGCCAGGTGTCAATATCTGTAACTGTTAAGGACTTCCATGCATCTCTGGGTTTTGCGGGCTCCGCTCTGTGACAAGCCTATGGCCCCACTTTGCCTCATCCCTTCCCCCTTCCATGTTGTGGTCGCAGTTGGTCGAGGTGTCCCCCCTCCATTACCTCACACATGCACACACAAGGTATAATAAAACTTTTCTTCACTCTCTAATTCAGAAATATTTCTTTGGCATATTGGACCTTTCATCTCAATTAGATGATTCATCATCATACTCTGGGGCATCTTCATTTTTATTCTGATAAGATGAGCTCAACACATCTGATAAGTCAATGTTCGTGTAAGTGGCTATATATAACTGGCTGAACAAATTTTATTTCTTCAGTAAATACTTCACCTTAATACCATAATACTTGCACAAGTCATTGATGAGAATTAGGCTTCCAGTTCCTTCTTTATTTTCAGAAATATTAAACAAGCTTTCATAGCAAAAGTGTAGCATTTGTTTGATAATATTAGGACAGCTCTGTCTTAATATTAGGACAACTCTAACTTAAGAGTTACAGAACCGAGTCGCTGAAAGTATAATTCTGTCCTGATTTTGGCAATTTGGTCGGTTGCTGCCTCAACCGAAGCTTGTCCACAAACTCTTTTCTTTTTATGAATTCTTCAGTTGGGGATTTGTGTGATGTGTTCATGTGTGAATCTGTTTATGCATTTGTTACTTTGTTCCATGTCTAATCACTCCTCATAGCATCCAGTTTTTACTTTGTCTCAGAGGCAATAGTAATTACTATTCTGTAGTCTTTGTCTTTTTTTTATTGCAAACAATCACTGGTGAGAGAGGATTATAAAGAGTTGTGCAGTGATGTGAACTGAATAGCAACCCAGAACAAGCTTGAGCCTTATTTCTTCCAAAGTTGAATTAAATGGAAGAAGGTTGTTAATAGTACTTGGGATAAGACAGGGATATTAGACATTTTAGAACAAATCCAATATCTGCTTTGTTCCAAGTCCATTAACAATCTTTATCCATTTAAAATTCAACTTTAAAAGAAATGAAGGAAAAATAGGATTACATCCTAATTTTGGGGCTATTCAGTTGTTATAGTGCCATAATCACATACAGCTTTCAAGAGTCTCTTTGCCACAGTGTTTGTGCCATTTTCTGATATTTCACCTTTTGGCAGTTCATGTTAGGTTTCTCTAACGACTTCACAACAACTTAGAAATGTTCTTAGAGCATCATGTTTGTTTGACCATATATTTGTACAGAATGTTTTCAAGTGCTTCCTTTTAATTTCAGTTGGTCCTTAGTTCAACTTTTCTTTAAACGTGTAATGTCTTCTGTGTCCAAACACGAACACATACAGCTCTTGAAGGATAGAGTACATGTTCCTTAACTGAGGATAATTGTCTGCCGACTTCTCAGCAACCAGGGCAAATCTATGAGAACAACACCAAGTTTAAAATGTCTTGCAGCATTCTCTGTGTACAAACAACGTTATTCCGTTAAATGGACCTCACATGTTTCCTGCTCCATCCATACTGTGGTGCACCGCACAAGTTGTATCAAGACTGACTTTTCACAGTGTGTTAAACAGCTTGAATGACAAATTTTAACAACATATTTCACTGCTTACTGACATCTTGGGTAGAGTCATGAGAAGTTAAATATATATTAGTTTTGTTTACATTATGCATTTTTTAAACAATCATATTACTCATGGTGGTGACTCAATCGAACATGTTCCTGTACCTTAACAGTTGGATCAAAGTTAAGAATTATCTTCTTTTACATTTTGAAGCTTTTCTAAACAAACCTTGTATTGGGCTTCTATTTTGCTAATGATTATAAAAGGCTTTGAAACTTTCTTCTTAAGGGGACAAGGTAGTACACGATTTCAGTATTTCAAAACATAACTTTAGTTGAGGATATCTAAGCTTCTACTGCTCAGATCAAAATTTAATTAAGGATGAATATTTAGGGATTCATTGTGATTACATAGATATAGAGAACGTCAAAACAATTATTTAAAAAGGGCATGTAATACGGCAAAAACTGATAACATGTTTTTGAAAAAATATGTTGTTGTTGTTTTCTAGTGCCTTGCATCTGGCAATGAAGCCATTAGCATTCGTGCTTTCCAGTACTTTTGAACTGTAGTTTCTTCTTTTGAAAAAATATAATATATATATATAGTACTAACGGTACAAATTCCTTCTACTACATTCAAGCCTATGTGATGAAACTTTTGTAGTGCACTAGGCAATGTGTATTCATAACTGTTAACCTAAATTTACTTAAATATCTCTGGCTATATTCAAAAGAAAAAATATTTAACTTTTGCAAAAAAAAAGTAAATGTTTTTGCACAAATATTTTTTTTAAATTTTCTGTTTTGGATTTTTCCAATAACAATGGGTTACATTTGTAGAGTACATGCTTTTGGAACTACTGTAAAATTTTCATTCAAATAGGTTTGGTGGTTTTGAAAAAAAGTGTACCTGAGTTTGAAAAATGTCAAGTTACAGAAAACTACATTTAAAGAAAAGTGTGTCATCTCTGAAGCCCTCTTTACCAAGTGTGGTGCAGCACCCTGCCATATTTAAATGGGGTAATTTAAAGCCTAAAATGTGCCGGTACCCTTACAATGTATATATCATTTTGAAGAGGAAGATTTCTACTTTTTTTAAAGATGAAAAACAAAAAATTGACTTTTTGAGCCCAAATCACTACCCTGTCCCCTTAAAGAAGCTATTTTTCTGAAGGCTAAAATTGTTTGCGGAAAATATTGGCAGCAATCTATGATTGCAGAAAGGAGTTCTCAGTGATGATGAATTAAGTTATCTGTTTGCTGTATCACATCTTTGTTGGCCTTTGGTTAAGCAATCCACTGAGGCCTTATGATTTGAGAGTATAATGGCATTTAGATCTTTTGTGGAGCTGTATGTCTATCATCACTGTGATCTGTTCACCTCTGTAACCCATTGTGTCCCACATACTTCTTTCACCTGGTAGAACAATGATGGGCAATGTAAACAAAAGACATTACTATATTTACTGTACAAAAATCATTTTCTTTCTGTTGTTCTTCCATTTAGCTAAAGTACTTTGGGGTTAAATTTCCTGCTGTATGTAGTTGGAAAGCCAATTAATTTACATTTTAGTATTCTATTTTAAAGTTTCATAAAAAGTTCTGGCGAAATTTCTTTTTGGGTGAGGCTAATTATACTGGATCTTTTGTTGAGATGGATGAATCTCTTTTACTTTGTTTCAACTAGTAATATCTTTATCTAGCTCCTAATGTAGGGGATTAAGAAATAAAATGTTTGCTTCGGGAGGAAGTGATAATTATTCATTCCCTTTTGCATATGTATGTGCACCAGTATCAGTAATTGGTGTTATATCTCCAGCTTAGTCTTTACTAGAATGGGAGACAGAATTATCTTAGCTCTGTAGCTCAGAATTATAAAATATTTTGAAAACAATTTAAATATTATGAAATACTTCAGTTTTTCAAAAATTAAACATAAGATTATGGAACTGAATTTTCATTCTGACTGCAGTGCTAAACTTTCACCTATATGACTTTTAAATCAAAACAATTTTTTCCAAGTTAAAATTGTAAAACCTGTTCCAGTTAACTAAAGTGGGCAAGAGGGATTGTTTCATATTGATCTTTTGCCATCCATAATTTCCTTCATCATCAACTGCGTCAGAGTTGAAGGACCACGTGATGGTGTGTTGTGGCTGGGCAGTGGTGATGTAGTTGTGAAAATTTCTCCCTGGCGTCGGTTGAACTACTGACTGCCTGCCCTCTGTGAATGACTTCCTTTAAGGGACCTCCAAGGGCCTTGAGGCTTCTCGGCATTGTATGGCATTGGTTGTGTGCAATTTGGAGCTGTTAGGGACCCATCCTCATTTGTGTATGTCGTCTCATGGATCTGGACATCCTTCAGATCTCTCCTTCATCCCTCCCTCCCAGGGTTTACTTTTGAAGCACAAAGGCTATGTGTGGTGCTCTGCCTTGGTTTTGGGGACCTTTCCATAGAAGTATAGGTCGTGAGGTGAGACATGAACAACTCTTGTGCATAGGGGAAGCTGTTTTCCTTCCTTCCGTTACTTCTTGCATGTTCTGGCTATTTGTTTTATCTGTGCACCATATCACATGTGATTTCCAATGATTTATGTTTGAATATGTTTTCCCCTTTCGAGGTATGCTGTTTAGGGCAAATGCATTTGCGGTCTTGCACGTGCACAAAACATACTTAAAACTAAAGAAACAAATGAATTCTCTGGATGCCCGAATATATCTGTTCAGTGTATCTACAAAGTAGGTAGCAAATACAAGCTGTGCAGTAGTACTCAGCACACTCCCCTTTCAACACATTTTGCATAAAATAAACTTTGAAAAACCCAATCAAAAATAAAGAAATAAAATAAAATAAAATCTGCAATACTCCATGCTGGTATCTAGTTGCCTATGTCAAGATCTGTATTTCAATTTTTTAATTTATTTCCCACATTCTCATTAGTTTATATAATATTTTTATACAGATTTAACCACTAACAAAAAAGAAGCTTAAATAAAATTAAACCCAATGAACACAAACTGAAACTCTTCAGTCTTTCTCAATTTTATCGAGATGAAATGATTAGACATCCTAAACAAAAACCATTCCACCTAACACCATACTCGTTCTGACTCATGAGTTGATTTGCACAATTGGTACAAGCAAATGAACACAACAGTCAGGGCTAAAATCAGGTAGGGAAATATGGTCAGGGTGGAATGACACCTTATGACCTTGGTGGTGATTGCAGTAGAGTTATGATCGAAACAATACAAGTCAGTTTCCGCCTGCATTTACCAATGTTTCAGGGGCTGCAATCAAAGATTCCACTGGGTCAGTTTGTTTTAACAAAGTGAAGATGCTCTGTTAAAAACAAGTAATGCTGAACAAATTACTTCTTTGCAAAATATAACCTTTATTTTAATTTTTCTGAATTCCCACGAAACTATTCCTATAGGTGCAACTTGCACCATATTCCCCCACCCCCTGTGGGCAGCTTTATTCTTACTGTCATGTTGCACTCTGAAAGCCTTTAAACCAGACACCCCCCATGGTTAGGTGGTCTTCTTTTATAGGAAAATTGTCATTTAATGGGCCAAAACATGGCCATCATGGTCCTACATAATGGTTACTGACACTGCTGCCAACCTGATGGATAAACAATATCTGCTGGTTTGGTGAATTGGATACAAATAACACTGAACAACAAATTTCAACTTTTGCTTTTGCACTCAAACAAAAATAGGTGACTTGGTACATATTAACTATGCTGAACTCAAATCTGAAACCCAAAATTCTCTATCACATATCATTTTTTGGAGAAATCGGATTCAATGTTTTTAAAAAATTATGCATACAATAGATGCAATTAAAATATTGTATTCAATCCTCAGGTGAAATAATTCCATATAGCTCAGCATTATAATGAAAAGTTATGCAGAATTCATAAATTACGGTTAAAGTGAACTAACAATCCATATTTAGGTAACTCATGCAAAAACTTAAAAATATTATTAATTTTATTCACTTTTTTAAAAAAACTTTCAAGAAGACTTCTACTTGTAGCTGACACCAGGAACCTCCATTATGAGCTGCCAACAGTAGTCAGCTAACATACTAGGTGACCACTTTCCGCTGTATGGCTTCTCCATGGCACTTATATCCTGATGATACCATTCTCCGTGCTCATCACTCATAGCCCCCAGGTTGGGAGGGAAGAAGTCCAAGTGTGAGTGCAGAAAATGTAGTTTTAAGGACATATTGCACTCTAAATTTTTATGTACCTTTAGCATGTTCTCAATAATTTCCTTGTAGTTGTCAGCTTTTGTATTTCCCAAGAAATGTTTGCATACTGTCTTGAATCCCACTCATGCTGCTCTCTCATTTTTGGAAAGTAGTTCTTCAAAATGCCTGTCTTCCATCAATTTGCGTACTTGTGGGCCAATAAAAATATCTTCTTTTAATTTTGCTTTGCTTGTTCTTGGAAACTTTTCTTTCAAATGCTGAAAACTCCTCTCTGTTCAAAGTCTTTGCAAAATATTTCATTAAGCCTAACTTGATGTGAAGCGGTGGTAACACAATTTTGTCTTTGTTAACTAATGCTTCATACTTAACACTATTTTTACCTGGTATTAAAGCATATCTTACAGTGAGTGAGTGATTAGGGTTTAAGGGCCCATTGACAGCTAGGTCATTAGAGCCCTGCATTTCTTACAGGTCACTCAGTTACTTCATAATGCTTTTCTTTAGCCCGACTGTCCCACTCTCATATAAAACAACAAAAACTCAGTGAAATCACTCTGCATTCCCAGGAGTGACCCTGTGATCTTTAAATCTCCACAGATTTGCCATTCATACTTTGCATAGTTTATAGCTTTCAAAACTATCTTTAAATTCTCATGTGTTTCTTTCATCTGGATAGAATGAGCTACAGGGATGGAAGTATAAGAGTTACCATTATGTAATAAAACTGCCTTTAAACTTAACTTCGACAAATCAATGAAAAGATGCCATTTGGATGGCTTGTAATTGTCATCAATTGTCCCATGAGCTCATTAATATCATTACAACAAACAAGTTTATTTTTTTTGTGAAAAAAATGATGTCAAAGAGAGTTCATTTTCTGAATGCTGTTACATTTACTTCAGGCTGAAGCAAGTTCCATGACACACGGCTTTATGACATGCAGTAGAGAACATGGTAAGGAATTCTTCTAACCACAGAGGATGAGGAGGGTGGGGGTGAAGAATAGTCAGCTTTCGTCTAAAGACAGTGGAGAGTGGTTGCATAGTTAAAAGGTTTGTGTTTAGCGCAAAAAGTGATGTTCAGCAAAGGCAAACAGCATTATGCCATTCTTGCAAAGTTTTGCCATTATTGCTCCAGTATCTTCATGGATAGATGCCGTCTGCTGTCCCTCTTAAAACCTTTCAAAGAAGAAATATATTAAGCCCCTTGTCAAAATGCTTAAGTTACCTCGCCTGCAGTAAACATCTTACCAGCCTTGAATGACAACAGACGTTGAGAGGGTGAGCCAACAGATGAAGGTTGCGGTGGTGGGAGAGGCGTAGTGCAGCATATTTTCGCAAATCACAAAAAGGACAATATCTTACAAACATTAGATGATATCACAAAACGGATTTTAGTTCTGAAATTAGTGCTTAAAAATCTATTAGAATCGCCTATTTTTGGTCAGCTGCAAATTTCAGTGTTGTACAGTGTAATTAGTGTTTATTAGTAATAAAGAAGCACAAATTGCAATTTCATTTAAATTTGTGATACCGTAGAACTGCGCTAATCTGAACCCCACAAATCCCAAAGTCCAGATAATCCAAACACAAAATCCATAGCCAATTTTGTAGCACTTTCCCCCTTGTCTAGTCATTTAAGCACATCAAGTTTTTCTTTTAATGTACAGGAACTGTTTTCATTTGGTTAACATTGTGGTGCACAGTATAACACAAACAAGCACCTTTTCTGTATTAATTTATGAGCGAAGAGCATAAATTACTGCAGAATGACCACTAACAAAAGTCAAATAAACAGAACTACCTACGTACTGTCATTATCATATGCAATGGCTATGCCCACGGGTCAGAAGAATACATTGTCGTTACATTGAATACATTTACGACGTTTCCATGGGGAACTCAAATCGATCTGAGTTCTCATTCTGGATTGAATACTGCATGGAAATGCAGATTCAAATCGAATTGAATCCTGGGATCTAATCCTCTTAGAAGTGGGATTGGATCAAAATTTTGTAGCACAGAAACACCATAGTCAAAGATGCTAACTTCTACTGTACTCATAACATGCTGCATGCTCATCATTTTGTTTTCTGAGCGAAAATGGTATGATAAAACAACAACAAAGCTACTTTATTTCTATAATCTCACAGTATATTCTAAAATACATTCACTAACCTCAAAACCTACTTAAAATACACAGAAAACATATTTTTTTACAGATTTGCCAACATAAACCAAGTGACCAACATAAAAGCTTGGAATATTTATGCCTGAGCTTGCATATCCAAATTGATCTCAACACGGATTGAATTCAACATAGAAACGCGGATCGTATTGAGAATGGGTTTGAACTCAAATCAATTTTAATTCCCCATGAAAGCATAGTGATTGTCATTATGTTGTATATGGTAATCATCGTGTTCACTTCCTCACATCGCTATTCTATGTTATACCTTGTAGCTTCTAATCCTATACCTGAATACAATCTTTTTTTGTTTTTTTTTTGGGATAATCTGAACATTTCCAAATCTGTACAGACCACAGACCCCAATTAATTTGGATTAGTGGGGTTCCACTGTATATGTAACAACCCCTAACAATCCTTAGCATTTGCATGCTTTAGTGTTAATTAGTGCTTGTTATGTGTATTGCTTTCTCTACTGGCAAGTAGAGGAAGTATTGTATTCCACCCAAAACCTTGATGTCGAGATTTCACCGGAAATATGTTTTAAGGCCCCCCAAATCCAAAAAAAGCACTTTTAGAAAAAGGTCTGTGTGTGTGTGTGTCTGTCTGTCTTTCAGTCTGTGGACAGCATAACTCAAAAACGAAAAGTCGGCTAAAAACCAAAGGTGTCATTTAAGTTAAATGTCATTCAAGGATGCGACACAAAGATTTTGAAGAAAATGGCTCTAACGATTTTGATTAAAATGCCATATGCTTAAGTTATTTGTATGGCAAATGAAATGTATATCTTGAATTTTCTGGCTATAGCCTATGTAGTCCTGTTTACTCTGGATGACTTTTGAATAACTCGTAAACTGTAAGAGATACACAAAATCTTACTATACAAAAAATGTAGATCTCGCTAAAACACACAATTTATGCCTGAATAAATTGTTTTGTAGAGTGAACCATTTCGGAGATATTCCTTGTTATTTGTGTCAGTTTCGGAGAAAGTCATGTGAGTGCACACATCAGATTTTTTTCCATAGTTATACATATGTGAACGGAAGGAGACTAATGGTGCTATCTTCAGTGCTAAATGGAAACAGGTGAGAGGGAGGCAAGGTAAGTGAGGACAAAATGTGACACAGGTATAATAGCTTTCCGATGGATAACAGGTACATTTCCAATGTTATTCTGGTTCTGTCATTCCATACTTTTATATTACTACTTCTATATTTTAAATACATTAGGCACAACTCATTCTTGGTCTATGTTCTATGATTCCATACTATTTAAATTGCTATACTTTAATATACTAAAGGATTTAACTCATATCTGCTAATTAAGGTACGTTGTTCTTCAAAATTTTAAACCTCCTGCTTTCGTAAAAGTAAGTATTTGGCTTCCTACATTTTAATGGTACACAAATGTGCTAAGTATACATGTTTTGAGAGCTTGTGAATCCAAAAAATACATTTTAAGAAAAGGTCTGTGTGTGTATGTGTGTGTGTGTGTGTGCGCGTATCTGTGAACAGCATAACTCAAAAAGAAAGTTGGTTAAATACCAAACTTGGTATTAAGTTCAGCATCTTCCAATGTGGCAACACAAAAATTTTCAAGAAAATCTTCCCACTTCAATCTATCCTTTAAATGGAAAATTTTTTTGAAAATTTTGATTTTCTCAAAAATGTTTCAAATGGTTTTGATTAAAATTTCATACATTTAAGATATTTTCTTGACAAATCAAATGTATTTCTTGAATTTTCTGAAAATGTTCTCTGAAGTTCAACTCACTCTGGATGACTTGTGTAACTGATAAACCATAAGAAATGGACAGAATCTTACTGCACGAACAATGTGGAACTTATTAAAACACACAATTTATGTCTAATACATTGGTTTTCTTTTTTTGGGGGGGGGGGGTGAAGTGAACCATTTCTGAGATATCATTTGTTATTTGTTTGAACTTTTATGACCTGGATATGCAAAGAATGGAATGTCCAACTCATTACATAGCGACTGACTATAGAAGATTTGACTATTGCTTACGCCTACTGTACGAGGGTGGTCTGTAAAGTTTCCAACCTCAACATGAAAATGGCAGCACTCTAAATAAAAGCTACTGAATTTCGTTGTTCATCTTTAAACAGTTACTCACCAAAGTTTCAGCCATTTTGGATGCTTAGTTGTAATGTAACAGTTGTTTGAGTGAGTTGGTGTGAGTGTTTTTATGAAAATGAACAAAATCGAGTATTAAGCTGTCATTAAATATTTGTTTTTGAAAGGCAATACGCCTACACAAATTAAAGTTTGTGTGTATGGGGACTCTGCACCATCATTTACCACAGTGAAATTTTGGGCAGCTGAATTTAAACATGGCCATAAGAGCTTGGGAGAGGAACGTTCGGCACATCCAAAAACTGAAACTACCAACGAAAACATCGCCAAAGTTCACCAAATGGTGCTAGACGACCGCCAAATTACAGCGAGAGAGATACAGAGGCTATGAACATGTCAAAAGAACGTGTTTGTCACACATTAAATTAACATATATTAGAAAGCTGTCCACGTGTTGGATGCCGCGTTTGCTCATGTTAGACCAAAAACGTGTTTAAATGAACATTTCCAACACTCTGTTGGCACAGTTTAGGTGCCCGATTAATTATTGTAGATGAAACTTGGATACACCATTTTATGCCTGAAACAAAAATACAGCCCAAACAGTGGACTGCAAAGGCTCCAAAAAAAGCAAAAACTGATGGCGACTGCTTTTTGGGATAGTCATGGAGTTATTTTAATCGATTATCTTCAAAAAGGAAAAACCATTACAGGAGCATACTACGCATCATTACTTAACAAGCTGAGGGCAGAACTTGTGCAAAAAGGGCCACATTTGCAGAAAAAGAAAATCCTGTTTCACCAAGACAGGGCACCATCTCACACTTCAGTGGTTGCAATGGCGAAAACCCACGAATTACAGTTTGACTGCTTGACCGTCCACCTTACTCACCAGATCTAGCCCCAAGCAACTTCTTTTAGTTCCCTCATCTGAAAATTGCGCTTGGAGGACAGAGATTTTCATCAAATGAAGAGGCAATCACCTTTATGAACAATTATTTTGCAGAGAAAAATGTAGAGTACTATTTGGACTGTTTACAGAGATGGGAGCATCGCTGGGAGAAGTGTGTAGAGTCACAAGGAAACTATGAAAAATAAAAAAAAAATTTCTGAAAAAATGTCTATTAGGTCAGAAACTTTTCAGACCACCCTCGTATTCTCCTCTTCTGATTGTATGTACAAGGAAATGTATAATAAAACCACTTCTACAAATGTCTTAACTTGATAATATGACGTAGATAGAAGAGAACTCATGACGCCTGTGGTGGGCAGAGGTGGGGGATACAGCAGCCGGGCAGTAGGCCTTGGCCCAGAAAGGGCTGTTGTGCTGCAGGTTAGAGCTGTTTTTAAGAAGTTTTTACAAGAGTAAGGAAAGCCATGTGAGTGCACACATCAGATTTTTATGTCCTGGCCATGCAAAGAAAATGAAGCTTAAAGCCCTCACATAGCAACCAGATCTTAAAAGATTTTAGTATCGCTTAAGCTGTATTCTCTTCTTCCCATTGTACTTATAAGGAAATGCAGTATAACTTCACGAAAACTCAAGAGTTCATGTTAAAAAAATTTGAGCTAAGTGATAAACATAGATTTCAATAAATGTACATGTACAGTAGTACAGTAATGCATAATACACTACAGTATCAACCACTTTACATTACTGTACACTTACAACCATACGTCAGACTTTTAGTTGCTAAAAATCTTCAATTGGGTACCTAAAATGGCATTATTTTATTTCCCATTACAAATTAGCCCAAACATTTAACAATGTTTTTATTGTATATATCCATAATTAGAGTCACAGTAAACAACTAACAGCTTTCCTAAGATTTCCATTGAGAAACTGCATTTCTTGTCAGATAACACCACCTTGTAGGCCGAAAATGAACATTTCACATCAACTGATGTCACTGGAGCATAGTTAAATATTGCTATTACAAGGTGCAGTCCAAAAGTAACACATACATTTTTGTAAGTTATTTACAAGGTTTGAAGTGAGAAGGAAAATGATGAAACTAGGTTACAAATAATTATTTATTTGTTTATTTAATTATTTATTTAATTTGTGATTAGAGTTTCTCAGGTTACCAGCCATGTAATATTTATGAAGTTACTCGAGGTTTTAGCCATATTAAACTCCATGGCCATCAATAAATCTAATGAATAATCATTACTGTATAACTTCAAATTTTATTTAATTTGTTATTAAATTGTGATGCAATCAATTCAATGACATCTACTTTCATTAAATGAGATAATAAAGTATGGAGTTGTTCTTCACAATCTTTTTTTTACTTCACTTATATAAAGATTATAATTTTTTTGGGCACCATTTTATTTCAAGGTCCAAAAAAGGGAGCAAATTGTTAATTTTAGTTTCAACGGGATTGATTTACTAGCAAAAGAGCACTGTGTATATGCTTATGGAGTTTATAGTGAACACATCATTAACACCTTAATACCAGACTTTGATAAATGTGTTGGAAGGATATGGTGATGTGCATTTAAGCTGGGTCATGCAGATGTTATACTTTGGTTAACATATCTTGTGTATTCTGACAGTTTGCTTGGCATGCGTTGTGTGCGTGGTAGAGGAGGGGCAGAGCGGTCTGTTGTCTTGACAATCAGGTCAACCTTGAAGAATCCAATGGAATTTGTGGCGGAATGCATGGACACGTGGCATCCTCTACCACGCGCGTAGCGTATGCCGGGCGAAGTCAGAATGCACAAGTGACATTAAACCAAATATACTGAGATACATTGCCAATAAGAAAATTCTCATTTATAATCTCTGAGTCACACCTTAAAACTCTTTGTTGTTATTCTGATTCACCTGTATATCCAGCTTTACGTTGTTTAATTGTTTCATATGTGCACGCACACACATGCACATCTTTACTCAGGGGTCTACGGCTAGGGGATATGTGAATGGCAACCACAAGGTACCCAAGCTGAGCAGAACATTACTTCCACTTACTGGTGTTTTGCTCCTCACTGTAACTTTCTTATCTGACCTTACCTTGGTCATCTCTTGTTCTCTTCCGACCCCGATGCTATTAGGGTTCCTGAGGGCTAGGGAGTCTTTATTTTTCCAACCTCTCCATTTCTCTAATTTTTCTATAAAACCTCAACCCCTAACATGCTGACCTGTCATGGCATGTAATACGTCTTCTGATTGGTAATCAGAGGATATGGTCGGTGAATTTATTTTGATAATTCTCCTGGTCAGGTCAGTGAGACCCGTAAACCAACGACAGGTGTGGTCCCCCAGACATTCTGTGGGGTTGTGAGAGAGTGATGTGACCGCCAAAACATAAAAATATGGTGCTCTCTAAAAAACGGTTACTATTACTGCTATTGCTCTCTTTTTTATGAAATATGACTCGAGGGGTAAAATGTTCCGGAGTTAAATTAGTCCCCCATTCGGATCTCCGGGGGGGGGGGACTACTTCTGGAGAACCAAAACATTACATTAATAGAAGATCTAACATCAGACTTCTACAATGGAATGCGGGTGGTCTCACACAAACAAAAAGAGTAGAACTGAATAAAATTGTGTTTGACTATAACATTGATATATTTGTAATACAAGAAGCAAATCTAACAAATGACCAACTTAAATACTTCAATTTTACTGGATTTTTACTACACTTACTACCCAAAAATAGGCAGATAGTAGTGGAATATTATTTGGAGTCAAAAAGGATATTAAATCCTCCTTTGAAATTGTTAAAGAAATGGATAACACAGACAAAAGTGAATTAATAAAGCTAAATTTTTGGGATAACAAAACACATCTACATTTATACAGTATTTACAATCCTCCCAGGAATGAACCAGATCTCTCACTTGTTGACTAATTAAACAAAACAATCGTAATTGGGGATTTCAATGCTCATTCCAAAAGATGGGGTTATGAAAAAGTGGATTCTACAGGGAAGATAGTGGAAGAATTTTTGAATACCACAACTTTTGAACTGATTTATAGTAAAGAAGATCCCACAACCTTCATACATTATTCTGGAGCAGGCAGTAACCCAGACCACTTGTTAGCTACAACAGATATTGTTTCAAAAATTAAAAAACAAGTTATAGAAGATCCAAGTTCTGGTCACAGAGCAGTAATTGCTGATATAAAACTAGAAAATACAAATAACAGTCAAGGTCTTACGAATCTGTATTGGAACTTCAAAAAAGCAGATTGGAACAAATATAAAACTGAATTAGAACATAAATTTAAAGAACAAACAAACTCACAGCTGTCAACCAACCAGATCATATGAACAAAGAATTCTGTAAAGTCATCCTAGAAACTGCAAAAAAACATATTCCTTGTGGAAGAATTAAAAATTTCAAACCCTTTTGGAACCCCCAGTTAGAAGAACTGAAAAAGCAAAGGGATATAGCTAGAAATACAGCTGAACAAACTAAAAACATATCAGATACACAAATATGGCGGAAGAAATGTGCCTCACTAAAAAAAGAAATTAATACTGCTAAAGGAATCACTTTAATAATTTCTTAGAAAAAATGGATTATAGGACAGATGGTAACAAAGCTCATAAGTTCATAAAAAATGTCAAGGACAGGAAAGAAAACAACAGCACACCTATCATACACGTAAAGAATTTAAGAAAGATTTGAAACAAGAAAGAGAATGTAATCCTAACACTCAGTGCAATATCTTTTTTCAAAATTTTAATATGCAAGAATTGAACATTGCAATACATAATCTAAAAAACAAAAAGTCTCCTGGACCAGATCACATACATCCAGAGTTCATAAAAAACCTTGGAAAAACAGCAAAACAACAACTATTGAAATTCTACAATCTATCCTGGAAAACCACTGTACCTGCTGAATGGCGAAAAGCAATAATTGTCCCACTCTTGAAGAAAGACAAAATAGCATCAGAAATAAAAAATTATAGACCAATAGCTCTTACTAGCATAATAGCAAAAGTGATGGAAAGAATGGTGTCAAACAGGTTAAATTGGTTCCTAGAATCACAAAAAAATTAATATCCCCATGTCAAGCTGGATTCAGAGAGTTCCACTCTACAAATGAACAAGTCTTACTTCTCAGTCAAGAAATCAAAGACTCCTTCAATAGAAAAGAAGATAATTTATCAGTTTTAATTGATTTTCAAAGTGCATATGATTCTATATGCAGAACAAAACTACTAAAGAAAGTAAAAAAAATAGGGATACAAGGTCCAATGTTTTCATGGCTATGTCATTTCCTAACACAACGCTTTATTGCAACCAGATATGGAAGAAATATATCTAAATATAAACAAGTACACCGTGGCTTACCACAATGTGCAGTGCTCAGCAACACACTTTTTAATAAATTTATTAATGATCTACCACAACAAATACAAGAATCAGGCGTGAAGTGTGCACTATTTGCTGATGACTTAGTAATGTGGACTTCAAAACCAAAAAGCAAAAGTACAGAACTAGAAAAAACCATGCCACAGTCCTTAACCAACTTACAGAGGTGGACCAAAGAAAATGTAATGACTGTTAATACAACAAAATCAAACTACCAAATCTTTTCACTAAGAAAAAAGCCACTAAAAATAAAACTAAATTTTGAGGGTCAACAATTACCAGAAACAAAGGAAGCAAAGAATTTAGGAGTTACATTTGATACCAAACTTACATGGACCAAACAAATAGAAAATGTAGTACAAAGAGCAGAGAGCCGCCTTTCACTGTTAAAATGTCTAACAGGAATGAAGTGGGGATGTTCCAGAGCAACTCTTAACACAACTTACAATGTATATATAAAGCCATTATTTACTTACTGCAGCGAAGTTCTTGTAACAGCAAACATAAAAAAAATTCAAATCTTTCAAAACCAAAGTCTGAGATTAATTACAGGTGCTATCAAAACCACACCAATAGCAGCTATGCAAATACTAACCAACCAATACCCCATTGAATATGAAAAGTTGATCAGACTCCCATTCAATACATGGCACAAGAGAAATTTTACACATACACTAAAGACTCAGGAGAGCTTTCTTTCCAAAATTCAAGACATCAAGAAGGATGTACACCTTCCTAATTCAAAGGAAAACTTCATATCTAAAGTCAATCCAACACATACATTAGACACCACATATTATTTACACCTGACAGAAGAAGTTAAAAAAAGTGATACTCCAACTAGTGTTCTAAAATTATTGGCATTAGAGACAATCCATACTAGATTTCCAGTACACGAATGGCTCCATATTTATACTGATGGATCATTAATATCAAACCAAGATGGAGCAGGTGCTGGAGTAACATGTCACCTCTTTTCCTTTACAAATCTTTAAGTTATGGAACTACTAACTTTGATGGAGAAATTGAAGCAATTCGAATGGCCCTACAAAATCTTTTGTACAGAATTTCACATTTTCAGCAAGCAGTTATTCTCTCAGATTCCAGGGCAGCAATTATAACAATTACTTCCAAGTTGTCACCAAAAAACCAAACTATTATAGAATGTTGGAAGATGCTTAGCCAT
This sequence comes from Tenodera sinensis, assembly GCA_030765045.1. Taxonomy (NCBI): domain Eukaryota; kingdom Metazoa; phylum Arthropoda; class Insecta; order Mantodea; family Mantidae; genus Tenodera; species Tenodera sinensis. The sequence goes on from CM060964.1 coordinate 346,533,527, forward strand.
CTAACAGCACTTCAAAAACACCTAGTCTTCCAATGGATACCGGCTCACTGTGGACTGAGTGGTAATGAGAAAGCCGATTTTCTTGCAAAAAAGGGTACCAGCGGTGTACAAAAATCTATAGTTAATCTACCATTTGATGCAGCTAAAAGATTAGTCAACTCTGAATTCAAAAAAATTATTGCAAAATATTACTATGAAAAATCAAAGAATAAAAGATGGGAACTACCAAACCTTCAAACAGTGATTCCTGAGTATCCTCGAAAAACAGCAGTTGCAACCTTCAGCTTGATTACAGGACATGATTGTCTGGCAAAACATTTAAACAGAATTGGGGTATATTCTTCACCACTCTGTCCTCTATGTGATCTGCAAGAGGAAATGGATTGAGACCACCTTCAAATATGCCCGGCCACTTCTAGTGCCCCATCCATCAGTAAAAAATATTGGAGAGCAAGAGGATTAATGACTTCATTGTCAGAAATCCAGCATTAGCTAACAACAACAACATTTTTGTTGTGACGGCACAATTGCTGCTGTAACAGAAATGATGGTGGGGAAAGGACACGACCTTCGGCAATGAACAAACCATCAGTTCAACTCCAAGAGTTAGTGTATGAAGGTACAGTGGCGGTTTCCTTAAGAGGCTATTTGTATACAGCTTATTATGGAATTTTTGCGAGAACAGTGTGCTGCCATCAAATGTGTAAAAGGTGAAAACTGTGTCGATATTCACTGTCGAGTTTGTGTGGATGATGCACTGGACTATAGTAATGTGAATAGGTGGATGACAAAGTTCAAAAGAGGATGAGTGACCAGCACCAATTTGCTGTGCTTGGGCAGACGTTGCTATCTTACCCATCAACAAAGAAAATTCTTATTCAATGTTCTGGTATTATAAGGGTGATATTGTGTCATATCCTCTTCCTAAGAACACGTCAATCACCAGAACATGTTACATAGACATTTTGAAGAACCAGCTGTTGCCTGCAATTGGAGAAAATCGGCCTGAACTGGTGGGAAAGTTCATCCTCCACCACAAGGTTCGGATTGTCAATGAATTCCTACTGCAAAATGGAATTGAGACATTTAAGATATCCTCCCTAAGCACCTGACCTTGCTTCGAGCAATTTCTGGTTGTTTGACACCCTGAAAAACACCCTCCAAGGGAGCTAATTCTCTTTCCGATCAGCCCTAGGATACCAGTGTCTAAAACATATACCTAAGACTCCTACCAAAAATGTTTTGAAAAATGGGTTGAGCATTGGCAACTGTGTTCAAATAAAGGAGACTATGTGGAAAAATGACACGTGTGTTATGGATGATTTTGCATGAATAAAGAATATTGAGAATTTTTTTATGTGTCACTTTTGGACTGCACCTTGTAGACGCAAGGGAACAGCACTTTGAAGTGTTCAGGTGTTTTGCCAGACATAATGTCAGCAACTGTGCAGAGAACTGTCAGTCCTGAGTTTGTTTGAACCACTGATTCAACATAACCAGGAACCAAGTAGGTTTTTTCTGTCACCTCTTCTGTCAATCCCAGTTGCGTGTATACTGGTTTGCCTGAAGACTAGAGCATTAGTAGTGAGGACTAGAAACTATGTAATCTGATGAATGTAATATCATATCATGAACAATTGCTGGGTGCTGCAGAAGCTCTTTAGGTGAAATAATGCTCACTGCATACTCCTCCAGCTTCAAAACAATGTTCTAATGTATTCCATATTATGAATTATTCACTATGATTGTTGTCAAGTCTCGACTGGCATACAGTATTACACAGCATTTCCATATTACCAAACAAAATTGAAAAATGTAAAATTAGGTTCTAATGTGAAATTAGGTATTTTTAGATTGTATAGACCCACAATTTTTGAACATATATTTCCATAATTAGTATATTATCAGGGCCAAGGGGGTGTCCAACTCATTAAGTAGATGGATCGATGAGAATAATTTTAAAAAGTAAGGTAGCCATATTTGAGGCAAAGACATTATATGTATATATTAATTTTAATGGTTCTGATTTTCAACATTTTTTATGCCTCAAACAAGATTTTTCTTCAGTCGCACTTAACTGGCTTAAGCAGTCTTAATCCAAGCACAAAACACAATATTATATATGTATTTCCTATGAACATATTAATAATTCAGGTATGAAAATATAATACAAATCTTGCTGTTGTTCTTGAGTAAAACTTAGGAAATTAGCGAGCAACAGAATTAAATTACTAATCTTAAGCTTTCCATGGAAAATTTTACTTCAGGCACAAAACACATTACTTTTGTACTTCACTAATAATAAAGTGAATAATTTATGTTAAACTTCTGGGGAAAAAATAATAATAATACACATACGAAACAGTTATAGCGCTGATTTTGGTTTGTGTTGTAGTTCCTGTGTAAATCTTTGGAAATTTGATATATATATATATATATTAAAATTTAATATATGTCTGCCTCAAACATGGTTATCATACTTTTTAAAATTATTCTCACTGATCCATCTACCTAATGAGTTGGACATCCCCTCTCTGCCCTGGAAATAGATTTCTGAATATGTTCTTGCTCTGGTAGTGTGATAATTTGTTTTATAATTACTTGCGCTTCAGTACAGAAACATGAAAGTAACATACACAACATCTGATTACCGTCCCTGCTTGTGTGCCAGTGCTCCCATAAGCGTAAGTGACCTGCATATAATCTCATTTAAAAATTTAATTTGTCAAGAGGTAACATGTGACCTGTAATTTATAACAAAACAAGAGTTGGGTTATTGCGCAGCATTATGCAAAATACAAGGTTAAATTTTGATAAGGGAATCCATATTGTTGTAAAGTATATTCAAAACTTATATATGCATTGGAAACATTGCCCATGGTTGGGGGCTGTAAACTCCAAAGCTCACACAAGGGATTGAGGTTCGTAAGCCCATACTGTAGTTGGATGTGTTCTATAAAAGGAGGAGTGAAGCACCTGCAAAGCTACACTTACCATAGCCATAGGATCTGTGAAGCTAATACCCGGTGTTCCAGAGCAGTGGAAAAACTTGGATTTAAATAACAGGTAATATATAACTTGGTAATGAATGAGTTTGGAAGATGGACTGCAAATAATGCTATTTGGAGGAAGAAGAACTAAAGCAATATTTTCGTGGATTCCTCTGCCACCGCCACTCACGTGTGAGCACAAGCACATGTGCAGCTGTAACAAAATGGGAGTATTTCTTTTGCATTTTGCAGTTTATTTCCTACAAAGGAAAGTGCCTTAAAGCAGGAGAGTGGGCAGTTTCCAGGCTCTTCCAGATCGTATCTGCTTTTTTTTGGTGTCTTATATGCATTTTCCTTGTTTAAATCATCTTTCTTCTGCATGAGCTTATAAGGTAAGTATTACATAATCTCCCAGATGAATTACAGACTGTGATACTAAAATGACGTTTTAACTTGAATATAGTAGTCAGTCCAACCTGTCTTTCAGTTTCAAGTTTCAGACCACACTTATCACAAACTGTGTTGTTTGAAAATACTTCACACAATGTATCTAGGTTAATTATTTCATTTACATTATTTTCATTATTCTCATCTTCGAATGTGCTATATTGCTGTAAGTCCTTTTTTTCTGAGGACTGCTACATTGAGGTTATGGTTGAACACACGGTTTCCAATGTTAGTTTTCTAAAAATTTTCAGATGATTCCTACCCATGGTTTATATATTCATAATGAACTAAATTATATAGTAACAATACCAATAAGTAATATACTGTACAACATTGCTACTATATGCAAAACAACCAACTTTCACACTTTCAAACTTACTCAAAATCAAAACAAACTAAACAAACGTAGATCAGAAGGCAATCTTGTGCTTACAGACATCTATGCAGTGCAGCCAATACAAAGAGTCTCTGGCATCTAAGAAATATTTCTTAGGAGGCAGGTAATTCAAGACATCTAAATTTCAGTCTGAGAACTGTCAGTGTACAGCTCGCGTTTAGTTCTTGAAATTTTTAAATGAGAGGTAGATGTAAGTCACTTTATCTTTACACGAACACTGGCAGCAGGAACGGCAGTCAGATGTGTTACTCTCATGTTTCTACGCTGACACTACAGAGCTGCAAAATGATGTCAGCCACATGTATAACATTATCAAACTTTGATTGTATTGAGTTTTTTTACTTTTAGTTTTGACACTATGGGAGGCACTGTCACATCAGTAACCAAGCAGCTCTCATTAAAACACTGGCAATGGCATACACCACTACTAGTCAGCCACAATATGAGTGCACTCGGTGAGAAGAGTTACTAAACATATAGTAGGCGGGGTTTTGGAGGTACAGCCCTGTAAAGAAAACATAACCAATACCGAGATGCTTGCAATGAGGCATGTTAACGATGTAAACAGAGTAACACCAGCAGTTCAAAATTACTATCTACAAGACAGTTGAATTGTAAGCAGTGACAGAGTTGCCATAATATTATATCACATGGTTTCTAGAGTATCTAATAAACATTCATTAGTGATATTACTGAAAGTATGATCATAATTGCTTTGTTTTATATGCTAATATGTTGTATAACTTTTTTTAAAAGTTTGCCTTAGAAATATGTTTTTTTATTTATTGACTCATTGTTGCTGATTTTTATATTTTGACTTTAATAACAGTGAAAGAATTCACATTCAATTCTTACGAATTCAATAACCTGGCTTCTTTTGAGATCAACTTCTAACAATACTACAGAATAAATATTATTGGCAGGGACAAAGAAAGCTTCCTGACAATGCAATCGGTGAGGCTACAATAAAAGGTTATGTCATAAGGTCACATTCTGTGTTATGAAAGACACCACAATAAACTTAAAGCACAGAGAACTTTGTGCCATTGTTGAACAGTTACGACATAATAACAAATTTGATACAGCACTCTTAGCACTCAAGGCAAAAGGTGAATGTTACTACGTTTTCGATAAAAAGTCTCTTCAATGTCTTTGGTTATCAGTATCAAATGCTGACGAGAGATTTTTTTCTATTTATAATGGTTGTAACAGACAGAAGGGCAATGAAAATTTAAAGTGTCATAACTTCTTGTATGTTGCATTTTGGTGATGCTGATTTATGGGCAATGGCCCTGATGTCTGATGCATGACATACATAGTGATTCATGTCATTATAATAATAAAATAAATGTTTTAATTTGGAGAAATTTTGAACAATAATGTTACAGTAACATTACTCACCTGTTAATTTTAATTTCAGTAATGTCTATGTGTATTAATTTTACCGGAAAATTTGTGTGAAATTGATGCAAATTTTTAATATAATATTCAACAGAGAACACTGCTAACTTAAATTATTAATGCAAATTTTTCAAATAATTACCACCAAAAAATCTTGCTCTTGATGATGCTCTTTCGCATAATATTTGTTGTGCTAAAGGTTAAGTTGCTAATGTGAAGACATAAGCAGGTGAGTACTGTTTTCATTGTGCAACTGTACATTCCCAGTGTCGCCTTTCCCTCAGTGTTGCGTTCCCTTGCTCCGCGCAGATCCCTAGACTTAAGGTAGTAAACAAACCTGTGGTGCCCTCCTTGAAGTGCATTTATATCATGGCCAAGTAGTACCACTCAAAACTTTGAAGCCCACTGTTTATTTTTGAGTTATGCTCTTTATGCATGCACGCACGCACGCACGCACGCACACACACACGCACACACACACACACACAGAACTTTTTCTAAAAATGCCTTTTTCTTTAAATTCAGAGCTTCCCAAAACATGTATTTCCAGTGAGATCTTGGTATCAAATTTTTGGGTGGAATACAATACATCCTCTACTTTGAGTAGTTGTAGAGAAAGTAGAAAGACACTCTGATATCACCTATAGCAGCTCTAAACTGGAGCTCATTTAACTTTTTCGAAACTTTGTAACAGTGAATGCAAGTTCTAATGAATGAATGTTATCGGTTGAATTTTGGAGCAAGTTTGCTTCACTTATACTTTATATTAACAGGGCATGTTTCAGAAGCTGTTGCTTTCATCATCTGCTGTAATTCAACTGGTGGTGTTGGCATTTTCTTCCCTCTACCAGGGACCAGAGGGAAGAAGACACCAATGCCGCCAGTCGAGTTTCAACAGGAGCTTCCAAAACATGTCCTCTTAATTTACAGTATAAGTGAAACAAGTATGTTCTAAAATTCAGCTGATAACATTCACTCATTGGAGTTCATTTGTTTACAATTGAAGTTGTTTACTCTATAAAGGCAAGTAAATAATTCCGATATGTGAATATTATATACAGGATTATTCAAAAGAAAGCAGTATATTTCAGATTTTTATACATTACATACTCACTGAATAGACAGAAGTTCATTCCAAAAGCAGTCTTAAAACTTTCATTTAGTGGTGGAAAGAAAAATGGTGAGCATAGAAAAATTATTTTTTGTACTACAGTTTGCTGTAAATCCATTATTCAAGTACAAGTCAGTTCAGCAGCAGATACAAAAATAGCTACCTCATCCTAAGCAAATTTACATGTAACATAAACAGTTCAATAACTGGAAACCAATTGATTTGCTTGCACCAAGAAACAAACTTATATTTTAATGTTCTCATACAATAAATGCTATTCTCATTAAATACATAAAGTATCAATGATTGTAAAACTAACATTTTAATTTTCTGCTACCCTGTGAATGAGATATACGTGTCTATCATAGTCTCTTTGATATAAAAATCTGAAATCTGCTCCTTTTTTTATTACTTTCTCTACTGGCAAGTAGGGGAAGTATTGTATTCCACCCAAAAATTCGATGTCGAGATTTCACCGGAAATATATGTTTTGAGGCCCCCTGAATCCACAAGAAGCATTTTTAGAAAAAGGTCTGTGTGTGTGTCTGTGTGTCAGTCTGTGGACAGCATAACTCAAAAATGAAAAGTCGGTTAAAAACCAAAGTTGGTATTTAAGTTTAATGTTGTTTAAGGATGTGACATGAAGATTTTGAAGAAAATAGCCCCACCCTAAACTACCCTTTACATGGAAAAGTTTTTGAAAATTTTGATTTTCTTGAAAATGGCTCTAACGATTTTGATTAAAATGTCATATGTTTGAGATATTTTTATGACAAATGAAATGTATATCTTGAATTTTCTGGTTATAGCCCTTGTAGTCATATTTAATCCGGACAACTTTTGCATAACTGGTAAACCATTAGAGATAGACCAAATCATACTCTATAAAAAAATGTAGATCTTGGTAAAATACGCAATTTATGTCTGAATAAATTTTCTTGTAGGGTGAACCATTTCGGAGATATTCCTTGTTATGTGTGTGAGTTTGGAAAACTTAGAACTTTCATGAAATGGATCATCATTGTTCATTTTTTTATATGCTAAGTGTGCAAAGACAACAGAATCTCAAAGCTTTAAAGCATTTGACTATCGCACAAAGCCTACTGTATTCTAATATTCCCCTTGCACCTACAAGGAAATAAGCAATAAGATAAGTTGTACAAATGTTTATCTTAACTAACACGAAGAAGATATAGAAATAAAGAGTTTGTAAGAATGGTTAGTACAAGAGTAGAGAAAGTCATGTGAGTGCAACACATCAGATTTTTTAATAACCTGTACAGTAAAACTTCATTTATATGTTTTCCAGGGGACCAAAGACAAAAAATATATGCGTGAAAAATGCATAAATGAAAGTCACTAAATAAAAATTGGAAATTTCATACAGCATATGGGTTACAGTTAAGAAGTGAAAAGATTGTTTAACTATAATCTGTGATATGAAACAATACAACCACAAGAGAAATGCACGAAATAAAAATAAATATGAAGTTGAGTCACTTTAGGAAGTAGTCCATTGTCTAGAATTGTCTTTTTGTTGGCCACAGCCGCATGGTGTCAATGGTACAATTTGGCCATTATTTCCTCAGAAATGTTACGATGCATCACAGAATGTTCATATTTTCCATCCTGAGTGTGGGTCTACTTGTAGAAACATCTAAGACATGTGCTTTCTTTAATTTCCTCTGCCTTAGCTATGACTATATATAAGGTAGATGGAGCAATCCCTAATATCTTAGCAATTTCTGTGCGTTTCATGTTGCCACTTTCCTTCACTATATTTAAAATATGTAATTTTTCAGCAACCTAATGCACTTCCTTTTCCTTTCACCCATGTTCACTGAGTTAATCATAACTGAAGCACAGAGCACAAATGGCTGAAGCAAGTCCGGTTTGGTATTTCATAACTTCATTTGAAAATAGCTTTGAGGTTGCTCTCACTCCGCACTGAGGGATGTTTTCCAAGAAATGTACAGTGTGAGTTGTAAGTTTCTGCTTCAAATGTTTCTTGAGATTTTAAAGAAGGAAATGTCATATATGTATAAATGGTGCAGTTTGCTCTCGGGGATGAAAACTATGATCACATAAACAAAATAATTTGCTGTAATATGCTATAAGATTTTGCCAGGACCACTGAAAAACAATGTTTAAGTATAGAAATGTATAAGTGTGAAACATAAAAGAAGTTTTACTGTATCCAGAATTTAAGAACAGTAAATATAAAACCTTTAATACTGCATAAAAAAAGAAACATACTACTCCAATAGATGTTTTTTTTTAATATATTGCTTGTCTTTTACTTCTTCTCCAGACACTTAGGAAACCTATGAGATGAAGTACAATATAAAAGACAACTAGTGCCATCAGATCTCTTGGTAAATTTCTGCAGTCAAAACCATACTCTAAAAGAACCTGGTCTCCATTTTTAAGACAGGGCATATTTGGATCATCTGGGCATTCTGAAAACAAAGAAATAAGAAGTATTTAATTTTTATATATGAATCTTTGCTTCTGGTGAAGAATAGTACCTCATGCTGACTGTAAAATTGGTCAGGGTACTTTGAGACAGTAGAAGGGTAGATAAGGATGCTGCATGGTTGACATGTGTGTAGAAAGCAAAAAGCCTAGCCAGAGTTCACAGTTACGGCTGTCTTCAGACACAAGTGGTGGCACACAGAGATATTGCACAAAGTTCTTAAATTTCTATAAATATGTAGCAGCCCTGGAAAGCAGATAATGCATCTTTTACTAATTTCGCAAATTCTTCGCCTATAGGATGTGGAAAACCAATGCAGACAAGAATACATTATTCAAAATTTGTGTATAAGTAATTTAAAGGAGAGACAAATGCGACTCACCAATAGCACATACTGTGGCTATAATGGCGTTCTCAGAATAAGAATTATTAAACTGGTTATTAACATTTACAACTTCAACACATGCAAAATGCAATAAAAACAAAACAGTTCATGAATATCATAAGATTCATGGCTTCACAATTGATTTAATAGGTATGGAACATGAATTTTATATAATTTAGAGCGCTCCAACAGTGAACAGAATTTGGAGTGCAGTTCTTGTGAAAACGAGACACAAAGAGGAGAGTTCCTTTATGAGAGGAAATTGTTAAGCTGTCGCTGAACAGCAGCAATGGAATCAAACAAAATACAGAATATGGAGAGCCAATTATATAAATGCGGCTTACTATGCCTCTGCTCTAACCAACAGAATTACCATGGCAACATGATGGCCATTTGTTTTTTTATCTCTTCGCTATGCAAAGAGAACAGAATTTCAAAGCCATCATATAGTGACCAGCTCTTAAAATATTTGAATATGACTTACTCCTACTGTATTTCCTTGTTCCCTTTGTACTTAAATGGAAATATGCAATAAGACAATTTCTGCAAATGTTTATCTCTATTAACATGAAGTAGATAAAAGAATAAGCATTTAAAAGAATAGTTTGTACAAGAGTGAGTAGAGAAAGTCATGTGAGTGCACACATCAGGCTCTTAACTATTAAACATACATTCTTTTCCACGTTCATACTTCCAGACTCTGTTGAGGAATAGCATACCATTCTAGCCGTCTTCACAATATATTCCTCTATAACTTCAATGTGTTCGTATTCCAGTACACACACTTTGTGAATACTTTTTAGCTTTTAGTAATTTATAAATTCAAATTAGATATTTTATCATACATGTCCATTAGAAGGAATAGAGCTTTTCATTGGTAAAAGAATTATCAAAATCACTAGGGTGGCTTTTGAGATTACCCACAGATACCCACAAACGTACATAGATAAAATTTTTCTCTCCGTATAACTTTGGTATGGGTATACCATTTATATATACAATTTGGAGCTTTTTATTACTCTAACTTCACTTTCTACACCAGAACTTACTGGGACATGTTTCAAAGACTGTTGTCTCTATCATCAGCCTTGACTCACTGCCGCATTTCCTCTGTGACTTGTACATGGCATTTTGCCTGGATGTATTGCACAATGAGATCCCTTTCATATGGAACATCAAAGTTTAATAACTTGTATTTATTTTTGTACATGAATTTTTCCCAGACGGAGAGTTCTGCTGGTTTTCTAAAGGCTTTTCAAAGCTTAAGATCCCCCCCCCCAGTTCATGATCTGTGGACAAAAGTGCTCTGCAATTGCTGATTTCCCTTTGTTTATATCTCTAATGTGTTATTAAAATATTGTATTACTGTTCCTCCTTGTCTTCCCTATGTATAACTTTATGCAATCTTTACATCCAATTTCATAAATACTACATGTTTTTTCCACTGGAATTTTGTACTTTGTATTATTTCTGAGTAAGTTGCTAAGTGACTCAACGTGGACCAACTGCAGGTGAGACCGTTACATTTGATTTCAAATTTTAATGTATTAGAACAATAAGACAAAGTGGAAATTAGAACCTTTTTGAAACTAAGAGAGAGAGAGAAAGAGAGAGAGAAAGGAAACTGGCATCAACATTCAGTTTATAAAAAATTGCCTCGAATGTGATGTAAAACCCACATTTGTTGGGAAAATTGTAAAAGCAAACAGTAATAGCATAGCCCAAAAAGCAGCAGAGAGGAAAGTAATGGAAAGTCAAAAAAGCAAAGCTTATGGAATGATATGCAACCCAGACAAAAGAGTGCAAAGTCTTCATTTAAAATTAGTTGGAAAAGTAGGCTATAGTAAGTGACAAACCCATGAGCTGTATTGGAAAGAATGTGAAACTGTGAAGTTAGTTTACATGAGCTTATCGCACATACACGGCGAGACAGGTCTCTACACTCTGTTCAGATGTAACCATATCTTTGTGAGAACAATTTATCATACATTGGCAGGTGCAAGAGATCATCCATTTGTGTTGTGTTACTGACTGTACACCAACTTGCTGGTATTACGCTGTTCTAGTACACAGATGGAAGATAGCATATACTGATTGGGAGGGCTCGGGGCATTGACCACATCCCACTCTCCCCCCTCATGAGGCCCGTAGTGTGCAGAGGTGGGGGATCCAGCTGCTGGGCAGTAGGCCAAGGCCAAACTCCAAGGGCCACAGTGCTACAGACAGAGAGACAGTAAACAGATGACAAGCAAGGTCAACATGCCTGGTCGCTTTGCCAGGTTGTATACCATATGGAAAAATCTTGAAGATAACATTTTTGATCGTCTAAATCTGAGGCTCAAGCAGAAAAGAAACACCCTAAATAATAAGCTCATGTGTTAATGCAGTGAGCAAAATCCAAGGAATGTAAATGATGGGAAAATAGAAAAACAACAAAATAATATGGTAAATTTATCTAAAGAATACTTTTCAACATAAGAATTGCAATGTTTGAGAGGTAGAATTGGAACTTAAAAATTCAATGCCACAGCTGGGATTTTATAAGTTCCAGTTCTACCTCTCAAACATTGCCCACACACGGCTTGTGTGTTTAAAAACACCAACAGTAAGTTTGTTGGCATAAATAAATAATAAGAATTACAAGTTTTAAACAAAGACTTGAAAACTTGTATAACACTGCACAAACATGAATGAATATATAGCACAGTAGAAGTGACAATTTTTTAAAAACCAGACGAGAAAAGGGTAATCTTTAAAGGAAAATGCAAACCCATTATCAAACAACTGATTCAAAACAAAAACCAATCACAGAAGCTCCCACACAAGCAAAGCATCAGAAACCTCAATGTGAAAGTTGTGTTTTATACACGGGTAGATAAAAGAAACAAGCTAGTAATAATAGATGAACAGCATCATGACACAGATATGGAAACCATGCTGTGCTGCACCAAATTCATACACTTACAAACAGATTCAACAAGAACAGTCCTATCCACTCTGAAACAGACAAAAATCATCATAGAAGAGCATGAAAAGCAAATTGTAGCACCAAGCAACCCAACTACAGCAACCAGGCATACCAAGCATAAAGATTACCAATAAAACTGACAATAATGTGTGCCCACTCATCAATACCACCACAGAGCTACCCACATACAATCTGGCAAATGGTTACTCAGAAAATTTCAGTATCTCCCCCAACCAAAAAGTCTGAGCATAAGGAATACCTATGACCTTTTTGCATATATTTGAATAAGCTAGTAACAGTGATGTGAATCTAAATTATTGTAAAATTGAATCGGTGTTGAAAGACATCACTTACATGTACAGGGTGCTCCAGAAAGTAAGCACCGTTTGTGCATAGCATGGGAAGTGGTGAGGGTAGTGCCGTCATGTACACATCAGCATGTGCATTGCTCAGGCACTTCTAGATGTCTAAGGGAGAGCATTGTATTGTTGCGCTTTGCTAGAATTAACCTCAAAACATGAGTGCCACAATAGAAAATCCTGCTAAGTGTGAGGTGCATGGTGTTATAAGATTTCTTTTGGCAAAACATCACTCAGCAGCCGAAATTCATTGTGAATTGTGTGCGGTATATGGTCCTAACATTATGAGTGAATTTGTTGTCCGTGAATGGGTACCATTTTTTAAAAAATGGAAGAACAAACATTCATGAAGAAAACAGGAGTGGTAGGCCTACTCTTGTCAATGATGACCTGGTGAACAAAGAAGCAAATAAAGTATAAAATAATAAATATACCCCTGCTTGCAATCACTCTGGTGGATTGAAAAATTCATGAGAACTATCGGTTCATGATAAAGGAACCTTCTGATCATTTTCCTGAAATTTCTCGGAGTCTTGTGCACAAGATAGTGACCAAATACCTAGGCTATCACAAGTTTTGTGCTCGTTGGGTACCAAAACTGCTGACCGATGACCACAAAACCAAAAGAATGAATTCTGCCACAGACTTTCTTTCTCGGTATGCCACTGAAGGAGAAACATTTTTGAACAGAATTGTTACTGACAATGAGACTTGGGTGGCCTATGTGAATGTTGGGACAAAGTGGCAGTCAATGCAATGGAGTCATACCGCTTCTACAAGCAAGCCAAAGAAATCCTGTCAAACTTTGTCTGAGAAGAAAGTAATGGCTACTGTTTTTTGGGATGCCAAGGGCATCTGACTTATTGAATTTATGGAATGTAGCATGACTGTCAATTCTGAAGCCTACCGTGAAATGTTGAAAAGACATAGAAGGGCAATCCAAAACAAGCATCGTGGCCTTCCGACATCTGGTGTTGTGCTTCTGCATGACAACCCTCACCTGCACACAACTAGAAGAACAAATGAGCTTTTGGCCAGTTTCAAATGGGACATTTTTGACCATCCCCCCTACAACCCACACTTAGCTCCCAGCGATTTTAAACTGTTCCCATACATGAAACAGTGGCTTGCATCTCAGCGCTTTGCCAAAGATAAAGAGCTTCATCATGCTGTGACGAGTTGGCTACATTCACAGGCAGCAGAGTTTTATGCACAGGGTATTTCAAAGACTGTTAAAAGGTATGACAAGTGCTTGAATTTGTTCGGAAAATACATAGTAAAATAGAAAAAATGTTGTTTTTAGATATAATAATAAAATGTTTATATCTCAACTGGTTTAATTTTTATTTCCAAACAGGTTAGTTTCTGGACCGCCTTCATATTTGTCTTGACCAGTTTCAAGAGCTTAAATTGCTCCCTTCATCAGAATTGCCCAACTGGCTTTTGTGGATGCGTCTGATATGTGGTTGTTTGAGTTTACATCTGGTGGTGGAGTGATAAACTTCCATAATGGGTTTGGTGGCGACAACTCAAAATTCATTAAGTTGAGTTTGTATTTTATGATTAGAATCTTCTCCCAGTATCCAACACTGTAGTGTGCTTTGTGGCTTTTAAAAGTGTTATGTTTGGCATGATGTTGTAATTGGATGTATCAAAATGGCGTGTAACTGCATGTGCTCTTTCAGTCTGGTTTCTAAATTTCTCTTAATTTTTCCTATATTAATTTGCTCATATTCTGGGCAACTAATTTGATAGATTCCTGTTTTTTTGTTCTGTGGTATCTGGTCCTTTGACTTGTGTAGTAATTTCTCTATGGTGAAATTACTTTGTGAAGCCAAATTAATGCTGTATTTTTTGAAGATGTGGAATTTGTATTGCTTACTTGGGTGGAAACGGGTGGAAAGTGAATATTTTTGAAAATAGTTTTGCTTTCTTGTTGCGTAAGTTTGTGATCTCTTTCATGTGTTTCTGTTTTTTGAATTTTGTTATTTTCTTTCGATGATTTGCTTGTTGAAGCCATTGATAGTTGCTGTGGCGACTATGTATTTGTATTCTTGTTTGTATTCTACTTCTGATATGGGGGTGTAAACCGATCTGTGGGTTGAACTGTTAGGACAGCATGTTTGTGTGGAACTGGGTTGAAGCTGTTACTTTTGATATAGTTTTCTGAATGTGTAGGCTTTCTGTAGATACCAAAACTGATTTTATTTTCGCACCTAATTACTTTTAAATCCAAGAAAGGTAATGTGCCTTTTTCTTCAATTTCCATAGTAAATAGTATGGCTCTGTTTTGCAACTCGAGTAATTTGACAGAATCCTGGATGAACTTGTTTGGTACTACAACAAAAATATTGTCTACATACCTGTGCCACACTTTCTACATGTGTGGAAAAGACCTAGTTATGTGTGTTTCTAAGTTACTCATGAAAAAATTGGCCAGGAATGGTGATAGTGGATTACCCATGGCTAAGCCTGAAGTCTGCTGATAGAACCTATTATTAAAGATGTCATTTTGGATAAGCCATTTCTTCAGTTGGCATCAGAGTTCATCTGTTGGGATACTATGGAAGAGGGCTGTGACACCAAAAGGTACTATGATAAAAACATGTAAGTGATGTTAAGTGTTTCAACACAGACTCAATTTTACAATAACCTATGACCTTGTCTGGGAAATTAAAGATATGTGTAGAAATGCAGGAAAATGATCTACTTGTTTCTTTTCACGTCATCTCACTGTTCCCTAGTACTCCAAAAGATAAACTAAAAGACGTGTTTAAAAAACGGCTACAATCCATAGAAATTGATAAAGAGGCAACAGAGGAATACTACATTTTGACAATACAGTGCATCAATCAAATTTACTTTACATTCAGAAATAAAATTACTCCCAGATGAATAGTTCAGCAATGAGCAACCCATTTTCTACAGTTTTGGCAAGTATACATGAGTTGGAAAGGGGCAGAATGAGACTCAAAAATTCAGTGCAATAGCCGGGATTTGAACCATGGATCTTCTGGTCTCCATCCAGCTGCTCTAACCACTGAGCTACCATGGCCAATGTGCTGACATGACATTAAATTATCCAATTCACTCGCATGTTGTGTCGGTATGTTGGCCATAGTAACTCAGCGGTTAGAGCAGCTGGACAGACTGGAAGAACCGTGGTTCAAATCCCAGCTATGGCACTGACTTTTTCAGTCTCATTCTGTCCCTTTCTAAACTTGTCCTATACACGGCTAGTGTGGAAGAACAATTAATTTCCATTTTATACAGTTCTTTGGAAATACATATAACAGACACATTTCTGTGCATATATAAACTCTGGTACAGATGTGTATTGTACGGCCAGTGAATCTCCGGCTCTAACATTTCTCAAGGCCTTGTGACGCTGTGTTAGCAGTTCTTTAGCGGGAATTTCAAACAGGATATTTTAAACATTTCATACATCCGCAGATTGCATCGCTACTTTGTAAATTTATGTGGACAGTATGCATATAAATGATCACAGAATAGTAGAATATGGAGACAATTGTTATACCATTTACCTACCAGAAAAAAACCTGCACAAACACCAAAGCAACAGAAACCACGTGGTCCTTGTAAAACGGAGTTGGCAACATGGTACTACATTTGGAAGCCTCGTCTAGCAGTGAGACTGCTGATTGGTGCTAGCAGAAAGTTTTAACAACCGGTGCATTACTCGCTTCCAGTATTGCCAAGAGTAACAGCTACTGTCCATAACAGATGTAAAGGTAATATTCAAACAGAATAGTGGTGTGACGAAGATGTTGCATGAAAATAAAACTGAAACCTGTATTTCAATGTTTTAAACTTAATAAATATCACATACCATCATTCTTAAGATAATTTTGAGACGCCATTTTCCGAGACTCATAACTATACATTGGCAACGTTGTCCTTCCCCTTCCAACTCATCACAGATGTGAAACACGAGGGCCAGAGATCCACTGGCTGTACAATAGATAAAAGTTTTGCCATAGTAGACAAGAAGCTTGTAAAGGATGCAGCAGCTTTAGTGAACTCACAAGATACATAAGTAAATATTATTTATTTATGCCAACAAACTTACTGTTGGTGTTTTTAAACACACAAGCCGTGTGTGGGCAAAGTTTAAGAGGTAGAACTGGAACTTAAAAATTCAATGCGTCCGCCCGGCAAGCGGAAGGTCTGTGGTTCAAATCCCAGTTGTGGCATTGAATTTTTAAGTTCCAGTTCTACCTCTTATACATAAGTAAAATTTACAATAAAAAACAGAAGCCAATATTATGCTCTGCTTTCTTGACATACAAATTATGAGGAATCAGAAGAAAATAGTAATAATCAGCCTCACCTTTAGATTAGTCAATACTCATATGAAGACAAAAGAATACAACAAAGGGTACTATGAAATACTGGAAATAGTACAGAAAAATGGCTTCACCAGAGGGATTGCACAAGAAGGTAAACAAATTCAAGAAGAAACAAATTAAGGAAATCACCACACTAAGTAGTATAAAAGAAGTTAAGAATTTAAAAAATTCATATTCCCCCCATGGGGCCTTTCATAAATTCACTAAAATATTCAAAGAACATGGTATAACCCAGGCCCTATTTAACAAGCATTGCTTAAATGATATACCCAGGGCTAACACAAAGGGCAAAATTCCAGTTGAAAAAACTTCTGCTAGTTTTTAAACTGGATGTAAAGATTGTATAACAGTATACATAGGGAAAACAAGGAGGAACACTGATACAAGATTTAAAGAACACATAGAAATGTAAAATATTGTTGTTAGCTAATGCTGGATTTCTGACAATGAAGTCATTAATCCTCTTGCTCTCCAATATTAAGATACTGAAGAGAACAATAGCAGTAATAGTAACCACTTTTTAGAGAGCACCATATTTTTATGTTTTGGCGGTTACATCGCTCTCTCACAACCCCCAGAATGTCTGGAGGACCACACCTGTCATTGGTTTAGGGGTCTCACTGACCTGACCGGGAGAATTATTAAAATAAGTACGGTATTCTAGTTTTCATTCAATTAATTGATATATATTAAAAAGTGAATAGTGATTTACAACTTGATATTTGAAATCAAAAACAAAGAATACCTTGAAAGTGGTTAATTTGCTACACAAATTTGTATATGAGATGTACTGTGTGATAACATTTATATTTTTCATTCACTAAGATTTTGTCCATTGCTCACAGTTTACAAATTATACAAAAGTCATTCAGATTAAAATGGACTTCATAGGTTATTCCGAAAACATTAAACTCATACATTTTATTTCTCATTTAAATATCTTAAATATCTCTTTTAACATATCTTTTAATGAAAATTAGTTGAGCCATTTTCGAGAGAATCAAAAACATCAACAATTTTTCCATGAACATTTTCTGGAAATCCTCAAAGGCTGGCTTTTTACCACCTGGTAACAGTAACCAGAATCACAACATAAATGGGAAGCAAGATTGCACTCAATAATGTAAAATATTAACAAAGGGAAAAACCATCAGTTGCAGAACATTTTTGGTCCATAGATCATTAGCTGAAAGGAAAACCTAAATCATTCCAAGCCTTTAGAAAACCAGCAGAACTCTCTGTCTGGGAAAAATTATTCATATACAAAATTAAGCACAATTTATTACATTTTGATGTTCCTTATGAAAGGCATCTCATTGTGCAGTATGTTCAGCCAAAACACCATCTACATATCAAAGGCATTAGTGCAGCAGTGAATCTAGGCTGATGAAGTGAATCACAGTCTCTGAAACATGTCCCATAATTTCTGGTGTAGAAATTAAAGTTAAAGTAATAAAAAATTCCAAATTTTATTTATAAATGAAAATAACATCATTGTGTTTTCCCTAAAGAAAGATTCAAAATAGATATACAATTACAATATTACTATCAGAATAAACCATTAATAAAAATAATATATTAATACAAATTATGTATAGTATCATAAAATATATAACTTTTATGGGGGGAGGGGGCAATTTTCGGTTTCAGATAAGTGGCTGCTCTTATGACAAAAATATTTCTAACACTTTGTATGAATGTATATCTATGCTACCGTTTTACTCAACTATACCTCTACCCATTACTATTATTATTGTTGTTATTGTTATTCTTCTTATTATTGTTAGTTATTTATACGTGTTTTGCTACTTGTTATGTATTTGTTTATTATTGACTGGATTCAATAGTGTATTACACCTTACGGACTGCGTGGTGTTTTACCTGTCCACTTCCGTGGCACTCGCTGACATCTACCACTATAATAGAAAGGTGCAGATGAAACCATACAACATTTTTAAAACTACTTTGAAAGGCTTTACTTAACAACTTAATGAAAGGAGATGCTGCAACTGACCACCTTTACTGACCATACATTTCTGGCACTTCTTTAGGAAACTATCCATCACTCGTCGTAGCTCACATTGAGAAATGCTGGCTATTTCCTGATGAATATTTTGTTTTGATTCGTCCAGGGTGTGTGCATTTGTCTTGTACACTTTGTTTTAAGTTGCCCAAGAGATTGAAATTGCAGTGGGTAGGTCGGGGGACCATAAATCAGTTTTCAAGATGGCGGCCCTAATGTTGTACTGTGTAGTAGCCCCACAAATTGTGCCAATAATTGTACATATAGCTTAAGAAATCGAAGTGATATCAAAGAAAACACAAAAGGTGAGGAAAATAAAGAGAGAAATAATAGGATCCAAAGAGAAACAATGTAGCAGTGCCGTAATGATGATTGAAGATATGGCCAGGAAGAGTGATACCACATGCGTGAACCTGGATAAAGCCACAATAGCTTCGCTACAGAAAATGATAGACATTATGCAAAACAACTTAAAACATGCACTTAGACAAATTCAGAAGCTAAAAGCAGAAAACTTTGACTTTCACAGAGCAAAAACAAATTAAGAGAAGGACAATGTACCAGCGATGGCTGGATCATGGTGAAGCAAAACTGGTGGATGGCAAATAAAGTGAAAGTTTCACCAGCACCAATTACATATAACAGCCGCAATAAATATGAGCCCCTGACAAAGCTAAACAACGAGGGAAACTTGGAGGAAGGAATTCCAAGACATAAAAAGCCGGGAGACTACACGAAGAAGCCACATGGAAATGCTCTCCTACTAACAGACAGCCACAGTAGAGGTCTCCGCAAATCCTAAATGGCATGGATAAAATCATGCAGAGTGCTATACTAAAGTGCAGGCAATGAGCGATACAAACTGGATGTACCTCACAACACGTGTCTCGGCATGCAGTGTTGCAACATCATGGCAGAGTTTATGAATAGTGCATTTGCGCTGTTAAAGTGTGATTTGCAAGTGAAAAGTAAATCAGACATATGAGATATTTATGAAACTAACATCCATAAAATTACAAGGAAGAAAACGAAATAAAAGGATTACCTTTAAAAAAAACTTCTGCAGTGGCTGAACACCCAAATTGAACTTGTCATCATCAACATTGTCTGTTTTTGAACTGGCTTCAGAGCTGCTATCAGAGTCTAAATTTATCACAACACCCTCTTGAATTATTTCAATAATGTTGTCGAATTCCACATATTTTTCTTGCACTGTATCACGTGTTTCACATAGTTTTTCCAATTGTCCACCCTAACATTTAACATGCCTTGTTTCTTTGGCTCTTTAACTGTTGCTAATTTGAAGTCCTTGTTCCTGGCAGCTGTGTATCTCTTAACCTGGCTCCAAACTCTGTTGATGGGATTAAGTTCTGGGTGATAAGGAGGAAGGTGCAATATTGTGATCCCAGCTGCTGTTGCTAATTCTTCGATATGATATTGCTTCCAATATCAATAACGAATACTGTATAATATTTTACTAATTCGAACTTATTGCTGTCCTCTCTGAAAGGTGTGTTTTTGTTCTTTAACCAGGTCATTATGACACTCTTCGTACTGTTTATTGTTGGCAGAATGGTAACTTGCATTATCCATAACAATTACAGATCCTGGTGGAACATTTGACAGAATCTTCGTTGCAAAATACTTTTCATACGTGAGTGCATCCATTGCTTTGTGGTAATCTTCGTGTTTCTTCCTATCAGAGCAAAGCACGGCACCAGGTGCAAACCCTTCTTCACATGTAAGAATAATCCTTTCACCTTTACCTGTTGGGCACTTCATTCCTGTTGTTAATCCCTTGCTCCAGGTCTGTCTGGAAATCTTAATAGCGGTATCGGTCCAGCATTTTGAAGTGATTGTTCCTGCATTTGCCCATATTTCGTTGGTGTATATTATTTTCCTCCCCTCCTCTCTGTATTTTCTTATCTGTCGCAAATATGCATGCTTCCATGCAATAATATCCTCGCTGTAAATAAAGCATCACGTTTGTACTTCATAAACTTGAATCCCATTTCCAGTAGTAGTCTACGCAACATAGACTTTGATATGTTAGGAAACAGTTTGCCTTGATCCATAAGGTGTTTTACTTTCACTGGTAGATAATTTTCTCTGTAGAGGTTATGTATAATTCTTTTTATGGCTGCCGACGTAAATGTGTCATAAATGTCCAAGCGAGTTTTTCTGCGGTGATTTGGCCTTTTTTTCCTTGGTGAAGTGATGTTTTCACTTTATTTGAATTTCTTTTTTATACTAGCTATTGTAGCAATAATGATTCCCATGGCCACTGAAGTTTCAGATAATGTGTCTCATACAGGTAGTATTCTGTTGTATGTGTTTCTGCTTCTGAAATATTTATATACATTCAGAATAATACAATGTTCACCCGAATTTAACAGTCTGCAAACTCTTTTCACATTGTAATATTCAGGAGACGTCGCTTCCATTCTCACTAATCACATGACACACTAATGTGAAATAATAATCAACAGTTAATGCACATGTTCACTTTAAGCTCCAAATGAACACACACGAGCATGTGGCAGAACAAAACAGAGAGATGGCAACCATGTGCTTCATATGCAGTTTCCACATTGTGCTATAGCAGACGAAAACCAATTTAAAGTTTAGGGAATATGGCAAAAAATAAGTGGCGCATTTGTTTCTAGTGTTACATATGGAACCGCTTGTACACTTAATCATTTTGTTTAATAATAGATTTGTTGAAATTTCTAAAAAAAAAAAAAAATTGAAACATTAACTTTCATGGGTAAATGTGGCAATGATGCGACCTGTTCCCCTCTCACCCGCACTATCCCCTTACCCTAACTGCTACTTCTGGTTTGTATCGCTCGTAGCCTGAACTAGAGTATAGTGCAGTTGTGAAACCTGGAGCGAAAACTGAAGATATAACAAGAAGAATCGAAGCAAACTGTTCCAACTTCAACAAAAACGATTATGTGGTACTCATTGGTGGTGACAATGATATTGCAAATAGCAAACCAGAAAATGTGGTACTGACAATAGAAAAGGTGATAAAAAGCTTAGCAAATGTGAATGTGACTGTAGTGAAACCTCCATGGAGATACGATCAGCATCCGAACTCCTGGGTTAACCGACAAACAGTGACTGTGAATTCAATTTTATCGGACATGTGCAAGCAGTAACTGCTGATTTTTCCACTGATTGCCACTCACTTTTGGACAAAAAGCCACACCACAAAGCCAGAACCAAAACTCCTCAAACATGTAATGGGAAAACAAGAGCTGTCCATGTGGGAACAAATCTTCATTTTGAAAAATAGAATCAGAGTTCAATTTCGACATCCCGAGATGGATATTTTCAGCAAGTTCCTTGAACCACCACCAGAGGAGACATCACCTCCACACCAGCGAGAACCAGTCAATGTCCGGTTGATAATGGAGGAAAGTCAGCCTCCAAAACACGTACCGGTAAATTATAAGTAAGTATTGTGTTGTGTTAATCGATTCATCTTTTTGGTTTAAACTGATTATTACAACAATGTTTTCAAACTTCCAAGAAAGAAGATAACTTTCCTAAAAATTGAAAACTGCAGCTAGTAAGTGAGGTAGAACTGGAACTTAAAAATTCAATGCCACAACTGGGAGTTGAACCACAGACCTTCCGCTTACTGGGCGGCTGCTGTAACCACTGAGCTATTGTGACAAACTGCCAGAATGGCATTAAATTCTCAAACCATTTCACATTTCTCCTGGTAAACCACAAAGGCAGTCTCACATCAGAGACAAATTACCCCAATGGTGACTTACTAATGTAAGTACTTTATATCCCAGGATTAAATTGCCTTCAGATGGTAATTATTATTTATTTATGCCAACAAACTTACTGTTGGTGTTTTTAAACACACAAGCCGTGTGTGGGCAAAGTTTGAGAGGTAGAACTGGAACTTAAAAATTCAATGCCACAACTGGGATTTGAACCACAGACCTCTCAAACTTTGCCCACACACGGCTTGTGTGTTTAAAAGCACCAACAGTAAGTTTGTTGGCACAAATAAATAATAATGCAGCTAGTAGTTTCCAAAAATCTTATTCTGCCAATAAAATATGCCACTAACACGAATTGATGGTGCTGATGAAGAAGATAGCTTTAAGGGCTATAAAATTCATAAAAAGGGCTTACAAAAGGGGAAGAGACTAAATGGGAGCATCCAAAAGTCTGACAAGAGGCACAGGTTATGCGCATTGCATAAAGCTTATTGTGGTTCAAATGCATGAATGGGCATTAGTTAAAGATTGGAGCACCCAACATATTACGGAAGAAAGAAGAAACAAATGATCATTTATTTAAAAATAGGGGTAGAGGGCTCAGAAACAACCTAGGAAAATTCTCCTTTGTTAATAGAACTATTGAAGAACGGGACAAATTGCCTGTAGCAGTCTTTTAGGACTGTCCTCTGCCCATGAAGAAATTTAGGACAAATTTACATGGAGTAAATGTTAGATCATTTGTTATAAAGATTACTTAGGTGTATGTTTGACATTTTATAAACTAATTGTGAATTAGTGATAAATTGTTTTGTAGATCAAACTGTTTTATTCATATTAATATTGTACTACCATTGTTTATGCAATTATTAATTTTTTTTCTTTTGTAATCTTAATTGTACTTTTTAACTCTGCCACCGGGTAATACCCATTTGCAGTGAATAAATACATACAACTGATATTGTTTGACACTTACCAATGAAATGAATATGTTCCCATTGCAGCACAGCTAAGGCTTCATTTGAATAATAAAACTGAGAGAGATATTTCATCCATATCACAGTGTCAGGAAGAACCCTAAACAAAGCACATCAGCATAATGCACCATGACCCTATATAATGCAAATATTTATCAACATCAAAAACTGTTGCATATAATTACTTTACCTGACATTATAAAAGATTCCTGCCATTATAAATGAAATTATATCAAATGGAACTGCCAAAAGTGCTGCAGTCTCTGGTTTTTCAAACAAAGCAGACAGCATACATCCTGTTAAAAAAATGGAAACAAATTAGGCAATTTTAAATGTTGGTTGAAGGGTGGCTTGAATTGTACAATTAGGACAGTTAACATCTTCAGTACTCCACAGTGGCTTTAATTCATTATGAAAAGCTATATAATTTTTAAACTTGTTCCTCTAGCTTTCAAAAGCAATAGTACCTCCTTGTGTATAGTGCTTTATATTTCAGTGCAAGTGTTGTTTAGCCATTTTCTAACACAATATCATAATATGTGATATGTTAAAACTTTCAATGTTGTCTCTAAACTTTGGTTATACAAATGATTTGCCATAAAACGGCTAAAGTCAACATTTACTGTCAGTTTTAACTGCAAGGTTCTGAAAAAAGCAATACCTGTGCTAAATGGATTGGACAACTTGGTTTAAGGTTATGTTGGGATGGAGAGAATAGCATACCTACTGCATAGCTGTTATACTGGGAGAGCACAAAACTTTTGAACAGGCTGTGGAGTTTATTGCCTGTTTGCATCCTTGGCACAAAATTGGCCAGTTTTTGCATCTTCTTTCATAATGTTGGTCAGTAAAGTCTTTAAAAGTAGTTTTAAGAATGTTGTATGGTTTCATCTGCACCTTTCTATGACTGGCAGTTGGCAACGATCGCTGAGGATGCGGAAAAGCGGAACAATACGCAGCCCATTTGGAACTTCTTTGCTCTCATGTTAGGGGTCTAGCTTCAAATTTGATACACTGTGGTTTACACGAGAGTCAACTAGTTTTCCTATATGACCTGCCTCACACAAATTTCAAGATAGATTTTGGCGTTAAGAAAACAGCAATTTGCAGATCTACAAAAGAAAGGAATTACAAATTAACAAACTGTGTTTATTTTTACGTATAAATATTTGTTTCTCAAATTCTGATGTCCCATGTAAAAACAATTTCATCACACAGTTTGTCCAGCCAAAGTCAGAAGCAGGGCTAGTCTCTATTGATGAAGATAACAGTCTCCAAAGTATCCCTCTAGGTTTTACATAGAGGTGAAGCTAGAGCAGTATCATTTTGAATATTTAATATATGAAGTTTCATATTTGCCCACCGTTTTGCTTTTGGGCTATACTACTCTTTTCTATCCCTCATCCATCTTTCTTATGCTATGGGTGTGCATGAGAATGCACATAATGCTTTTTTGGTTTCAGAGGAGCTCAAGTTGGTTGGTTTGGTTTAAGGGTGCTCAACTTTGAGGTCATCAGCGTCATTAAAAGATTCATAGCAATAGCCAGATATAAATTTCACTCAAAAATAAAAATACCAGTAACAAGGAAAATATACACAAAAAGTAAAAAACAGTGGCAATAGCCAAATGTGAAACAAGGTGATAAATATATCTAAAAACATAAAAAGAGATATCTAAAATTTTAAATCCTCAAATTGATGCTACAGTCCGCTAAAAACTTAAAAACTCTATCAACTACTGTTTTGTCATCCACTAACACCTCTGCAAGTCTGGCAGGCAGCTGCAGAGAATCCCGAAGGTGCGGTAGAGAGCAACACTATAACAGCATGTGACAGACAGACTAAAGATTGTCACACAATGGACATAGAGGGGGAGGGTCCCTTTTAAATAGGTAACCATGCGAAAAATTGCAGTGCCCTATTTTTAATAGAGCCAAATTAACCTCCTCGCGGCAAGATGTGCGACAGGAAGTTAACCAGTTTGTCGGAAGTTCTTTCACTTCTCTAAGCTTATTACCATGGAGAGCTGATCACTCGTTGTGCCAGGATGACAGCACCGCTCTCCGCACTTCAAGCCTAAAGTCTTCCAAAGTAACACGTGAGATGGTAATACTGGGTTCTGTAGTTGCTGTCTTTGCTGCTAAATCTGCCATTTCATTCCCCGGCAAACCTACGTGACCAGGAATCCATGCACGCACCACATCAACACCAGAAGTGTGTGAAACATGGAGGGCATCCTGGGTACATTGTACAATAGGGTGGGGGTTGTACAACTGACAAAGGCTCTGCAGTGCACTAAGGGAATCGCTCAAAATCAGGCAGTCAGCTAATTTATGACGGCGCACATACAAAACAGCTCGGTAAATTGTATAAAGTTCTGCAGTAAGAATGGAAGTGCTATTTGGAAAACCGAATGAGAGGAGCTCAAAATATGTATTTCCACTTAACTCTTGAAATCAACATTATACATGAAATACAATGTTTCCCCTATCTCTGAGAGGTAAGCAATTGGGGCAGTGATACAGATTTCAGGACATTAACATTAAGTAAAAAGCAATAAAATAAGACAGAAAAGTAATTGTGCACCAGGGTTCATCTATCACAAAGCTACTCAAACACATGGCACAGGGAAGTGACCATGCAAGTAAGGCCACCTAATCCACATTTACTGTGAAACTGTGCAACTTGTACATTATATTACTTTTACACACCTTAAGCAGCATCAACTTCTTATTTTTATAATCAATATTTGCAGAAACACAAAGTATAATAACCAGCCCAAATTTGGTTACCATTCAATCAGTAGTTACTGTGTAACCAATTTTATAGTACTGCCATTTGTTAGTTTAGGTAGCTTCCTAATGGTACTGAAACCATTCCTTTTCTAAGCCCTCTAAAACATCTACGTTAAAAGACCAATGAAACAGAGGCAACAAGAGATTGTGCTTCACTTTTTTCCCCACAGTTACGGAAAAATAATTGTCTAAATTTTTTCTCTCCTGTAAGAAGTTTCCACAATTGTAGTTCTATGTGTTAGTGAAGTCTAGAACAGACATTCTTTATATAAGGAGAGCATTATTATTTAAAGGTTGTGTTGTTGAAGCTATTTGTTCTAATTGGATTGTAAAGGAATGTGCTTAAAAAGCACAATATCTGTCGTCTAACAATTTGTACCTGTGTGAGTCAAAAATATATATTGTTTGAGAGGTAGAACTGGAACTTAAAAATTCAATGCCACAACTGGGATTTGAACCACAGATCTTCCGCTTACCGGGTGGATGCTCTACCACTGAGCTAGTGTGACAAACTGCCAGAATGGCATTAAATTCTCAAGCCAGTTCGTATTTCTCCTGGTAAACCAGAAAGGCAGTCTCACATCAGAGACAAATTACCCCAATGGTGACTTACTATTGTAAGTACTTTATATCCCAGGATTAAATAACCTTCATATGGTAATTATTATTTATTTATGCCAACAAATACACGGCTTGTGTGTTTAAAAACACCAACAGTAAGTTTGTTGGCATAAATAAATAATAATATATATTGTTGTTGTTAGCTAATGCTGGATTTCTGACAATGAAGCCATTAATCCTCTTGCTCTCCAATATTTTTCACTGATGGATGTGTGTATATATATGTATATATGTATATAAATGTATATATAAAGTACATCATTCTGCAGTAAAACAAGTCTCACTGGATTATTATTCGAGTATGTAACAGTTATTCCTCTGCACCCATATGACCCTTAGATATCATCCCAGCTGACTACCTGAATGGTGAATTTATGGCGAGATTGTGGTCACCAAGTATTTGAAATTTCAAATGCGGGGCATACCCAGCTTCGTTCACCACATCTTTGGGACTTCCAAACGTGGGGTTAACCCAAGTTAAAGACAGCTACATACTTGGCTCCATCACCTGGGATTACCCAGCTTCATATTTGGCTCCCATACATGTCTTACCAGTTTCAACAGCCTCAGTACCCTATAGAAATTTATATGATGTCACCCAGCGTTATATTCTACCTGGTTCTGTTTATTCTTTCTATTGAATAATATTTACTTATGATTTAATTAACTTAATTTAATTAATAATAATATTAAAGTATCAACTGACAAATCACCTGTTTATGAGAATTTACTTATTGTTATAAATGTTATATGGCAATAAACCTTTTATTCTGTTCTAGTTCACAGACATTGCTGTGGTATAACCTAGCAGTTAAAATAACATTGAATAAGCAAGAATAAATTTTTTGTATTGAAATTGTGCATTTCTGAAATATGTTCTGTTCTATGCTTACATTTAACATTGGATATGAATTGTTCATAACTTTATTATGAAGTTGTAATAAGTAAAGACTCATATGACTGTTGCACATGAAAAATATTTCAACTTTTGTGTGTGTATGTAATGAATGTTCTTAGACTTACCATATGCAGCAGCAGAATTAGCAGAAATAACTATTGGAATGGCCATCATGAAGAATGTCTCTGCTCCACCATTCGAAAATTTAACAATTGTAAATGTTATAGCAAAATATATTACAGATTCTGTCACTGCTCTTGGTATCTGAAACATTACAGAAAGTGACTATTATTTTACAGTGGAACATGAGTATCCTCTTACTAATACACTCTTTCTTAGTGTGATAATTGTGTAATGCAAATATCCAGCCTAATTGGGACCAAGACTACCTTGGATACAGAAAAACTTAGATAAAATGGAGATAATGTGCTAATACGTCATAACAAGGGCTGTAATATCTAGGATGTTAGATGTGAGGTTGAGTGTCCTACAACTATATTACCTGAATAAGGCAGGGAGTAAAGGCCAGTTACCATCATCAACAAAACACGTAAAGCTGCGCAGTCACAGGACAATTAAAGTAGACTGCAATGGGCAACATCGTCTTCTTCAGAAGTTTCGATGTATTGCAGTGAATATGTGTTTGTTAAAGTTATCAAAGGGAAACTTCTTTTAGTCAAACATTTATAGCATGAAAAGTTTCCCTCAACACCATATGATGTCACGGATGCGAATAAAAAGTATCGTAGAGTCTGTTGTGAGGTCGACTATACACTTCTATTGGTTTTAAGGCATCAGGTATTGAAATGCATAACAATTCTAGTTTTGTAACTGTTTTGGATAAGTGTGAAAAATTGTTCTTAATGAACCAGAAATGTTTAAACAGCTCATTCCAAACAATTGTTCCTTTAGAGAGCAGTGTTTTTTGGCAAACCTGTTGATAATTTCTATAACCTTCTTGTATTGTGCAGCTTTCAATCACGTGCTTCATCCTGTTATAATGGTTTGTGTGGAGGTAGAGGGGCACCAGGGACCATCTTTTGAAATACCAGTAATCTGCTCGGTATAAATAAGTTATACATCTTTTGGTATCGCAACGTGCTTAAAATCCATAGTATTTGCATGGCATGGTTTGCACATTATATTTGCTCTGATTATAGTGATATGTGTGCCAAACTGTTCTACTCATGGAATGTCTGACGGTGTCAACATTATTAATTAATTATGCCTTCAATAACTTAATTCAGAGACTAAGAATATTATGCAGGATATGTCTCCACTACAAAACACAACTTGGACGTTGATAGAGTCGTGTGACTATACCCTTCCTCCAACCCTCGGGGATAGCAATGTAAGACACTCATGTTTAAAAGCAACTTGTATTCTTATAGCAATCCTAAATGTTACAGCTCTAGTCATAATTAATGAAAAATGTTTAACACTCTAGAGTAATTTCTAGATAGTAAAAGTGAGTCAGTTTATTGACACTGCATTACTTACTTTTTAAAAAAAGGAACATGTTTCAGGAGCTCAGATACTCCAGACTGACTTTTACTATCTAGAAATTGTTTACACATCATTGTATGCAAATCTTCCAACAAAGGACTTTATAGAGTAACTGTTTATTACAACATTAATGTCTTAATATTTATATTGAGTACATTATATAGTTTAATTAAAAGATAAACAGTCTACAATGCTGAATGAGATTATTTTTTTAAAAATTCTTTAATAGTTCTTTGGGAAAACCTTTAGCCTTTCTGATACAAAAAATACGTAAGTTTATTTCCCAATCCCTAGGTTAATCAGGACTTGGTTATTTGTGAGTCTATTGGCACAATGAAAATTAACCAAATCAGCGTCCTGTGCCACACTCCATACAGATCTCATGCAATAATTTAAGGTGTTTGATTGACACCGAAAGTTCATTTAAATTTTTACCTCCAATAGCATGATATGTAAAGTATAGCATTCCACCCCCAAGAAAAAAAATTGGTATTCAAATTTCACTGGATTGTTCAGTAAATTGGATTGATCCCTATATCAAACTAAAGTGAGTGAGTGAGTGAGTGGTGTGTGCATGTGTAAGTGAGAGCTGAATAACTGAAGCACAAACAGTCAAATAATTAATTAAGGAAAATGAAGCTATTAACAGTGAAGCAACAAGAATCTAAAATAACAAAATTGCAAACTAAAAACTTCACTTATCTTAGGAATATTGCAAGTTCTACTAAGATAAGTGAAGTGTTTAGTTTCTAATTTTGTTCGTACTTTGGAGTCAAATAATTATAAATTTCAAAATTAAGTCAAGCTCCTTTTAACAAGTGCAAGATAAAGATTTTCTAGAAATTCCCCCATGAAATAATCTGATTTTTACTTTCTCTACTACTTAGCTATAGTAAGTAGAGGAAGTATTCTACTCCAACCAAACATTCAATATAGATATTTCACCAGAAATACATGTTTTGACATTCCCTAAATTCTAATTTTTAGAAAAAAACATGTGTTTGTGTGTGTCTGTGAACAGCATAACCTAAAAAACAAAAGCCATTAAATATCAACTTGGTATTTAAGGATGTGATGCAATCATCAAGAAAATCCACTAACCCCAAGCACTTGAAACACTTTTTGAAATTATTATTTATTTATGCCAACAAACTTACTGTTGGTGTTTTTAAATGCACAAGCCGTGTGTGGGCAAAGTTTGAGAGGTAGAACTGTTGTGGCATTGAATTTTTAAGTTCCAGTTCTACCTCTCAAACTTTTTGAAAATTTGACTTTTTAAAAAGGTTCAAATTTTCAAATACTTGAACTTTCCTCCACTGGCGAGTTGAAAGTCTTTATTTTCTTCTTTTTTCCCCTTCACCCTTGTGGTCATGTAAGCATATGGAATTTATTTCAAAGCCATTACATAGCAACAAGCTCATTAAAACCCATTGCTTTTCCTCCTATATTGAAAAATAGAATTTTAAATTGTAACGAGTTTATTTGGGTAAACAAGAACAGCATAGAATAATAAGCTTTAGTAAGAATAGTTTGCAGGAGAGTGAGTAAAGGAAGTCGCGTGAGTGCAACACATCAGATACATATTCTTTTCCCTAACCTTAAGAATGCTAGTTTTTAACTGTTGAATAAGTACTTCTGTTTTCATGAATATGTAACATATTTCAACATCAATGCAATGCATGTTGACATGTTCTATGTTCAAGGTCTGACCATCATTGAACCTACAGAACGCAATCTAATCTAATCTAATCAAACATGGTGTCATTACAGATGAAAACATTACATAGAAAAATAACATCTGGCATATGTCTCCCACAATTTTCTCCAAATTTTGTAGCTCTATCAGTAAAATTTGTTATCTTTAGACAGATCTACTACTTGATTTTGATATTTCAAATCTCTTCCTTCCGTTGTGGTACTCTTCAGGAACTATTTTAATAAACTTGTGATTTTAAATTCCCCCAAAGGAAAAGGTCACAGGGTGTTAGGTCACATGACCTTGCTGGTCAGTTTGGATTGCCATTTCTCAATTGCAAATGGTCTGTTAGTTTCAGATGTTGAGTTAATTGAATTCTGAAGCCATGAATTTGAAGGTTGAAGATTTGCTGGAGGGAGCATTTCACAATGGCTAACTGTTGTGAATGATGAATTGAATTTTGTGGACTTACGGCAGCAATATCATGCAAAATTGGATGTTCTCATCAGAGTGGCTGGAATGAGAGCACACTGGAATTTTGATGTGTGCAACTGAACCTGTGGTCTCAAATTTTGTCATTAGTCTAGGAACTTTTGACCATTAGGTGCGTCATAACTGAGAGCCATACAAAGTTTCTGTGCAACATTCACCAGATTTGTAATGTGTTTTCACAATAAATATTCGTTGTTCCATTGTAAAGCATTCTATGATAATTGACCACAAGAAATACTGATAACAAAACGCGTAAACAAAATGTCCTATGAAAGCAATAAAACAATACCATGCAATTAAAATCTAGCATTCTTAATGATCCACCCTTTATTATAATATTTATAATGCTTTAAAGTTGGAAGAAATTTTTGAAAGATTCTCTATTTTGAAGAGAATGAGTTCTTTCAGAAACTGACAAACTACTGACCTCAATGCTTAGGTAAGCAACGAAAATGAAAGAAAGAAAAAGATCATACTGTTCTGGCTGTCGTTATCCTGGTCTGTGAGGTCTAGTATAGTGGTTCTGACTGGTTGCTGTGGTGCTTCCTAAAATACTTATTTTAATTCATCTACAGCCATTTAATATATTGAAAATACAGAAGCTATTAACAGTGAAGCAATGTAAATCTATACATGTAATAACCTAGAGCCTATGAGCTTCAGTTATTTTAGTATCTGCTGCAAGTTGTTGAAATCAAAGGCTGGAATTTTCATTCCTATCATTGGTGCTACATCTGTTTATATTCGTTGCTATTGTAAACAATGCAGAATTACATAATATTTCTATGTGTTGCCAATCGCTGAAAACCAAAATTTGTTAACAGAATCAATTAGCAGTATTTCAAAATTTATTATGCTGTCATTTTTAAAAATGAATATTTTGTTCAACACCATTAACTCTATGGGTCCCTTAATGGATTTATTTCATTATTAAATGACCAAAAATGATCTGCCACAGCTGATTTATCTAAAATGTTAATTTATTCTGGTTTCCAAATGAAATTTGGTTTTACCAATATAAACCCTGTCACAATTCAAACAGCTAAATTGATAAATGCCAGATTCTTTTATAATTTAGAACGATGTCCTTTTTAGAAAAATTCAATGCCACAGCTGGGATTTGAACCACAGACCCTCCGCTTACAAGGAGGGTGCTCTAACCATTAAGCTGCTGTGACAACTGAACTTTTCAGTTCCAATTCTAGCTCTCAAACATTGCCCACACACAGCTTGTTTGTTTAAAAACACCAAAAGTAAGTTTGTTGGCATAAGTAAATAAATAAGTGCGTGAGTGCATGCGTGAGTCAGTCAGTCAGTCAGTCAGTCACTCAGTCAGTCAGTCAGTCCAGTCAGTCCAGTCAGTCCAGTCAGTCCAGTCAGTCCAGTCAGTCCAGTCAGCCCAGTCAGTCCAGTCAGTCCAGTCAGTCCAGTCAGTCCAGTCAGTCCAGTCAGTCCAGTCAGTCCAGTCAGTCCAGCCAGCCCAGCCAGCCCAGGCAGCCAGCCAGCCAGCCTGCCAGCCCGCCAGCCCGCCAGTCAGCCGTCCAGTCAGTCCAGTCAGTCCAGTCAGTCCAGTCAGTCAGTCACTCAGTCACTCAGTCACTCAGTCAGTCACTCAGTCAGTCAGTCACTCAGTCAGTCAGTCAGTCAGTCACTCAGTCAGTCAGTCAGTCACTCAGTCAGTCAGTCACTCAGTCAGTCAGTCAGTCAGTCAGTCAGTCCAGTCAGTCCAGTCAGTCAGTCCAGTCAGTCCAGTCAGTCACTCAGTCAGTCACTCAGTCAGTCAGTCAGTCAGTCCAGTCAGTCAGTCAGTCCAGTCAGTCAGTCAGTCCAGTCAGTCCAGTCAGTCAGTCAGTCCAGTCAGTCCAGTCAGTCAGTCACTCAGTCAGTCACTCAGTCAGTCAGTCAGTCAGTCAGTCCAGTCAGTCCAGTCAGTCAGTCAGTCCAGTCAGTCCAGTCAGTCCAGTCAGTCCAGTCAGTCCAGTCAGCCCAGTCAGTCCAGTCAGCCCAGTCAGTCCAGTCAGTCCAGTCAGTCCAGTCAGTCCAGTCAGTCCAGTCAGTCCAGTCAGTCCAGTCAGTCCAGTCAGTCCAGCCAGCCCAGCCAGCCCAGCCAGCCAGCCAGCCAGCCTGCCAGCCCGCCAGCCCGCCAGCCCGCCAGCCCGCCAGTCAGCCGTCCAGTCAGTCCAGTCAGTCCAGTCAGTCAGTCACTCAGTCACTAAGTCACTCAGTCAGTCAGTCACTCAGTCAGTCAGTCACTCAGTCAGTCAGTCAGTCAGTCACTCAGTCAGTCAGTCACTCAGTCAGTCAGTCACTCAGTCAGTCAGTCACTCAGTCAGTCACTCAGTCAGTCACTCAGTCAGTCAGTCACTCAGTCAGTCAGTCTGTCAGTCTGTCAGTCAGTCTGTCAGTCAGTCAGCGAGTCAGCGAGTGAGCAAGTGAGTGAGTGAGTAAATAAGTAAGTAAATAAGTAAGGAAATAAATAAGTAAATAAATAAGTAAATAGATAAGTAAATAAATAAACAAATATATAAACAAATAAATAAATAAACAAATAAATGAAGTTATACCATATTCTTTACAATTTTTTGTGAATTTTTACTAGCCCAAGGATGGTAAGTAAACTTTTTAAAATTCCAATCATCATTTATTTTCTTGAGGGTGGAAACATCAACAGCTTTTTGATGTTTAAATTTCTCAATTTTCATGTATAATATCTACATTAAAACCACTAATTACTGCAGTGTTGATAATGTGTTTGCACTCTGTGTTAATTCTTCCTTATTAAAGGGTATATTTATTAAGCTATAAATTAAACTATTAAAAAGAGCAAATTTGTGTGAAAAAGGATTAAAACTTATATTTTTTATGCCATTATCAGTATGTTCTATAAATGCCAAAATTCAATTTATTATGTTTTATTATCTTTAAATCTAGGAACGGAATGCAACCATTATTTTCACTTACCAAGTGAATTTTATGGCTTTCTCTTGTAAACTTAAAAGTTTTAAGGCATCACTTATATCTTTCTCAGGAACAATAGCATAAATGTCATCTATACTCCATCCTGCCTTAGATCTGCCCCTTGTATCCCTCCATGATAGGCTGCGACTAATGCAAAACAAAACAAACGCCACGTGGATTCATGCCTCGTGTTAATGTTGCAGCAGAACGATATTTCTTAGGAGTTTTAGGAATATTGCTGCTATCACGTTACATTCAAGTAGTCTTTACGAGGGTTATCATATCTCTTGAAAACTCACAGACAATCGCTGATATTTAGGGTACTAAATTTTATGGTGTGCTTTGGTTTCGGTGTATCATGGGTTAGTTGTTGACGGCTTGTGTTTATACCAAGTGCGGATCTAAGGGTGGAGCAATTATACATATCTGTCTGTCTTTGATTTCAAGAACTTGCAGCAGATACTAAGGTAAGTGAAGCTTATAGTCTCTAAGTTATTGTTACATTTATAGCTATTTAATAGCTAAATTATAACACATTGAAAGATAATACATGAATCCTTCTCATACTATTGTTTTTGTCACGTAAATTATTATAATCATACAAGCTTTGCATTATTTTATGATCCTTTTCATTATCTTGGCATATTCATCATTATGTTGAACTCTATAATGAAAATGATGTCTTTCCTCTTAGTTTTCCAGCATAATAATTATTAACCAAGTTGGCTAGTGACTACATGTGTTCATGAACGTCGGCAGACTTTTTTCCAGGAGGGGGCCAAATGATAGAATTTTGCATTCAGATAATATTAATTCATTATTCTGTTGTCAAAAGTTACAGTATTTGTTGCGGATAACCATATAAATTTGCGCTAAATAGAAATTGTTCTTTACCTAAAAATTAAAATAATAGTTTAATAGTCAGCAAATTAAGTTCATTCATTTCCAATTAGGGGGGCCGCGGCCCTCCCTTGCCCCCCCCTTCGCGACGCCCATGCATGTGTTAAACTTTTCTGAAATTCTAGTGCATATTTTTTGCATTTAAATATTTTATTTTTTTTATTTTTGAGAATTACACATGTATAGGAACTCTTACCAAAGTCAACATCTTAGAAAGATAGTAAGCAGATGCTGGATAAAGGCTGGCTTCTCTGAGAAACACTGGAATTTCCCGAGGGAAAGTATCAAAAACTGAATATGCTCTCGTGAAGAAGATTTCACTTGATATCAGATACAGAATCCCTCGCACGTCCTGCACTCCTCTTTGTGTTTCAGTCTCCGTATTCAGGAAACATAACGACAGGAAAAATGATGTTACCTGCAATATTATTGATCAAATGTTCTTGCCATTAGAATCTGTGTTTAAGCTTCAAATGTTTGAAACTGTACATTCAATATGCAAAATGTCAAAATTAGTATAGAACAAAAATACCAACATAATATTCAAAAGGAAATTTTCAATAAAAATTATGCTAACATAAAAGAAATAGTACAAAAAATAAAAAATTTCCCAAGGAAAGAAGCAGTTACTCACTTCAGATTAGCCAAGGGATATGACCATCTGACAGAGCATCTGCATAGGTTTGGTTTTATAAGTGACAACGCATGTAAGATCTGTAATGCCGACAAGATATTTAATGGAGAACATCTACTGGAACGCTCAGAATTAAGGAAAGCTGTACCAAATGGGAAGATAAATAATTTACATTGACTGGTTACGGAAAAATTGATGGATCAAAATCCTGCACACTAGATGAACAACAACATTTAATATGACTATCACATTACCTCTTGCTTTGTATTCTAAACTTAAGAATAGTTAAAATGTTTTACATTGAAGAAACTTACCAAGAACAAGAAGATTCGCACTGCATGTGCATTTTTATTTCTGAAAGAAATTACAGCAGACCGCCAGATAAGCCAATACACTTGGGTATGCCAGTAAGGTTTTCGGCTGCAACAGATATAGTGTGTCAGTGTTACTAATGTACTTATTTATGCCAAATAAATATATTTTACTTAAATAATGAATTTGCTTGTTATTAATCAATTGTTGAGGCTTATTTAATGTTTATGACAAAAATGATCATAATGTGTCTGGTTCTGGAAAATAAAATTGACTGAGTAATAAATCACATATCACTATATTAAATTTCTGTTTAAATGTTTTGCCAGACAATCATGTCCTGCAATCAACCTGAAGGTTGCAACTGCTGTTTTTCGAGGATACTCAGGAATTACTGTGTGAATGTTTGGTAGTTCCCATCTTTTATTTTTTGATTTTTCATAGTAATATTTTGCAATAAATTTTTTTAATTCAGAGTTGATTAATCTTTTAGCTGCATAAAATGATAGATTAACTATAGATTTCTGCACATTGCCTGTACCCTTTTTTGCAAGAAAATCAGCTTTCTCATTACCACTCAGTCCACAGTGAGCTGGTATCCATTGGAAGACTAGGTGTTTTTGAAATGCAGTTAGATGGGTAAGGATTTTCCAACATTCTAAAATTGTTTTGTTTTTTGGTGACAACTTGGAAGTAATTGCTATAATTGCTGCCCTGGAATCTGAGAGAATAACTGCTTGATGAAAATGTGAAATTCTATACAAAAGATTTTGTAGGGCCATTCGAATTGCTTCAATTTCTCCATCAAAGTTAGTAGTTCCATAACTTAAAGAATTGTAATAGGAAATGG
This sequence comes from Tenodera sinensis, assembly GCA_030765045.1. Taxonomy (NCBI): domain Eukaryota; kingdom Metazoa; phylum Arthropoda; class Insecta; order Mantodea; family Mantidae; genus Tenodera; species Tenodera sinensis. The sequence goes on from CM060964.1 coordinate 346,570,839, forward strand.
GGGGGACACATGAATCCAGCCCCTGCTCCATCTCGGTTTGATATCAATGATCCATCAGTATAAAGATGGAGCCATTCATGTTCTGGAAATCTAGTATGGATTGTCTCTAATGCCAATAATTTTAGAACACTAGTTCTGTCAGGTGTAAATAATATGTGATGTCCAATGTATGTGTCGGATTGACTTTAGATATGAAGTTTTCCTTTGAATTAGGAAGGTATACATTCTTCCTGATGTCTTTAATTTTGGAAAGAATGCTCTCCTGAGTCTTTAGTGTATGTGTAAAATTTCTCTTGTGCCATGTATTGAATGGGAGTCTGATCAGCTTTCGTGTTGAATAAGAGCCGCTTTTTCTATTTCATATTCAATGGGGTATTGGCTGGTTAGTATTTCCATAGCTGCTATTGGTGTGGTTTTGATAGCACCTGTAATTAGTCTCAGATTTTGGTTTTGAAAGATCTGAATTTTTTTTTTTTTTTTTTGTATTTGCTGTTACAAGAACTTCGCTGCAGTAAGCAAATAGTGGCTTTATATGTACATTGTATGCTGTGTTAAGAGTTGCTCTGGAACATCCCCACTTCATTCCTGCTAAACGTTTTAATAGTGAAAGGCTCTTTGTATTACATTTTCTATTTGTTTGGTCCATGTTAGTTTGGTATCAAATGTAACTCCTAAGTACTTTGCTTCCTTTGTTTCTGGTAATTGTTGACCCTCAAAATTTAGTTTTATTTTTAGTGGTTTTTTTCTTAGTTAAAGGATTTGGTAGTATTAAGTCATTAAATTCTCTTTGGTCCACTTTTGTAGGTTGTTTAAGGATTGTTGCATGGTTTTTTCTAGTTCTGTACTTTTGTTTTTTGGTTTTGAAGTCCACATTACTAAGTAATCAGCAAATAGTGCACACTTCACACTTGAGTCTTGTATTTGTTGTGGCATATCATTAATAAGTATATTAAAAAGTGTAGTGCTGAGCACTGCACCTTGTGGTAAGCCACGGTATATTTGTTTGTATTTAGACATATTTCTTCCATATTTGGTAGCAATAAAGCCTTGCGTTAGGAAATTGGGATATATTCTTCACCACTCTGTCCTCTATGTGATCTGCAAGAGGAAATGGACCGAGACCACCTTCAAATATGTTGTTGTTAGCTAATGCTGGATTTCTGACAATTAAGTCATTAATCCTCTTGCTCTCCAACATTTGATATTGAAGAGAGCAATAGCAGTAATGGTGGTCGTTCTTAGAGAGCACCATATTTTTATGTTTTGGCGGTCACATCTCTCTCTCACAACCTCCAGAATATCTGGAGGACCACACCTGTCATTGGTTTACGGGTCTCACCGACCTGACAGGGAGAATTAACAAAATAAATTCACCGACCATATCTTCTGATCACCAATCAGAGAACGTATTACATGCCATGACAGGTCAGCATGTTAGGGGTTAAGATTTTATAGAGAAATGGAGAGGTTGGTAAAATAAAGACTCCCTAGCCCTCGGGAACCCTAATAGCATCGGGGTCGGAAGAGAACAAAAGATGGCCAAGGTAAGATCAGATAGAAAAATTACAGTGAGGAGCAAAACACCAGTAAGTGGAAGTAATGTTCTGCTCAGCTTGGGTACCTTGTGGTCGCTATTCACATATCCCCTAGACGGAGACCCCTGAGTCAACCTTCAAATATGCCCGGCCACTTCTAGTGCCCCATCCTTCAGTGAAAAATATTGGAGAGCAAGAAGATTAATGACTTCATTGTCAGAAATCCAGCATTAGCTAACAACATATTAAATTTCTTGAGGTTTCCATACCCTAAAATATTCATATCTTAGGATTGATTTTAGTAGATATAACTTTATATTAATAGCATAAATGAAAACTGGGCATTATTTTCTCTATTTCAGGTTATCCAGGCAGCTGAGAAAGTAAAATAGGAGCATTTTGTAGCGTTTAATGCCCACTTTTACTACATAAGGCACTGCAGGCAGTGACACTGATGATAGATGGAATGAAGATGGAGCACCAGTGGAATGAGATGATGGGGGAAACAGGAGAAAACCCACCCCAGCGCTGCTTTGTCCATCACAAATCCCACATGCAGTTGCCTGGAATCAAATTCGGGCCGCTGGTCTAACCACTCGGCTTTGGCATGGCCGCTAAAAAGGAGCAGTAAATAAATTAATATAAATTATTACATCACTGCTCCAAATTTCACCATACCGCTTCCATTGAACAGCATTGTTGATACCTTGAAAACAAGAAAACAAGCCTGTTCATACATCAAAGGCTAAAGCACTGCAAGCATGTGCATAATGTAATTAACATAGTGCCAAACTTCTGACTCTGTTACCCAGCAAATTTGTTCAAGCAGGAACACTTAGGACTCACATTCAGGAACCCCCAGGCTCAATCTTTGGCGACTGACCAATCTGACCAAATGTTTTTTTGGTTTTCCTAGGACACAACACAAAAGCTGGGTTGGATACTTTTCCCATCTCTCAATTTCATTTTACCTTGATTTTAATCCATTCCTTTTAGGGTCAGAAGTGTTGGCAAAGGGCAAGAGTGGCACTGCAGTGTGAAGACTTTGCACACTGTAACTGCTAATCTCAGCATAGGGGCAGATTGTGGGGAGGGGGTGTGTGGCTGGTGTGGAAGCCCATGCGGTTGGCAGCTGTATCAAGAAACCTGGTGCTGAGATGAAGAAACTCTAGCTCATGTTAGGGACCCTCATTCTGGCTTGTTCCCTTGCCCCAGGTTCCAGCATGCCTGAAGGGCTCTCCCATCTTATCCCTTCTTCCCAGAGATGTGAAATACAACTGCCCATTTGTGAGCACTGTAAGGAATCCCCTCTGTTTCTAGTCCAGTGAAGTCCAGTCTGACTCTGTTTCAGGCCAAAGTTAATTGAGATATGCTTGCACTCCTTGCTAAACAAGCACAGCCTTGCCTTGTTTTATTACTGAAAAACTGTGTCTTTACATGTATATAAAGTCATTTTTCTTGTGATTATATCATGCACTTCTGTTTTCTGCCCAATTTTTTATATTTACTGCTTTTTTCGCAAGTACCCCTCAGTAATTGGAGAACCATATTCTTTCTCACTCCTTTCTTTAAATACTGCAAATGCAGAGGCTCTCTTTTGCCTTACATCCGGTGGTTTCAACTTCTCAAAAAAGGCACAAGAAATTGTTAATAATGCCCTTGAATAACAGTGTAGTGTTTTATTTTAAGGATTTAGTTGAAGTGCTATAATTTACTTCAGAGGAAAGTAAATTGCTGAAGAATGTTTCTTAATTTTCTTTTTCTTTTAGTGTAAGGGTAGTTCAACATTCAGTTATAGTCAATCGATTTTTCTTGAAAAAGTTTTTAAATCCAAGAACAAAGGACACCATTTATGCCTACATAAGTTCTGGCATATATAACATTGAATGCAACAACTGTGAACAATTCTACATAGGGAAAACAAAGAACAACAAGGAAATCAGATCTAAAGAACACTTCAGGCATTTAAAATACAATTAGGAAAATGCTCTGGACATTCATTCCTGGACTAAAAATCATTATATTGAAACAATATATATGGTTTGTCTCCAAAATATATTAAATACATTATGAATTTGACTTATTTTCTGTTTATAAATAACTTTGTGTTACACCATTCTTCAATTATTGAAAATATTGTCTGTTTATCAATGTCATAATTTTAAGTATATTTTGATTTTATGTATACAATTTTAAGGGTCATTTTAAATATTTAATGCCAAAAATGTTAAGAGGTTAGATTGAAATCGCTTTCTTAGCATTTTCGGGATTAAGGAAATATACAGAAAGTGACATCATAGTGGGATGCTACTAAATGCACATATATGTTATACATGCGTATAACTAAAATAATACGGCACAATCAGTCTTGCTCTTTGCCAATAGTGTCGGTTGAGTGTGGACCCATTTTGATATGTGCACATTATAAGATAGTAAAAGTGGAATGATTAAGTGAAATAGTGATTAACCATAATACGTTAATCAATGCAAAGTGTGCGATTAAATAAAAGGACATAAGAATGACAAAGGGCAAAGTGATGGAAAATGCATTTAGCGAAATATCGCTAAATAATTCAGACATTAGATTGCAACAATGCTAAGAAAGTCGATCCACTAAAATAAAGGACTTACCATTGTGATACAATCTAAATACTGTGAACAAGGTGCGAATAAAATAACTCATAAAAACTTAACCCTGAGTCCACAATTATTTCACCCTGTATCACCACCCGAGATTGCAAAGAATCAAAAGATCTACAACCCACCATATTTAAAACTGCACCAATATAAATCATTGCTATACTTGTAAACAATCAACAAAGCAACAGGAATTAACCACTTCAGAGCAAATCTACACTCGGAAATATAAAGACAGTGTTTTCAACTTAATTTAAAAGGTGAGTCAAATAATAACACTAAACAACACTTACATATATAATTTTCCGGAACGTGTTTTGGAGGTTAACTTTCCTCCATTATCAACCGGACAACAATTGAAAATTTTGAAACTGGACTGAAAGAGTTTGTCAGAGTTCCTGGAACCACTGTGTGACAAGGAAGAACAACTGGTTTTACTTTACTGTAGTCTAGTAAGGGTTAAAAGGTGCAATGAAAAGTGTAGGGCCAAAGTTAAGCGGGAAAAGAAAAAGTGAAGGTTAAGTGTTCAATGGAAGTGGAAGTGAATAATAAAGGGCTAAGAAGAAAGTAAATCACTGTGGGGGTTTCATTACAAAATGGGTTGAAAATTTACAAAAGAAATAAGAAGGGGGGAGTTAGAAGAAGGTTAGAGCAAACGTAGTGATTTAAAAATAATAAGGGTAACATTTTATAACTAGTATGAAGTATTCATAACATTGTAGTAGGTTGTAACATTATCAGTTTTCCTTTCTATTGGTGACGGGTCTCCTTCCTTTCTTTTCACTGGTCATGGTGGCAATTCTCAATCATATGTAACAGAAAATATAAAATTGGCATTGGTTGTGATCTAGACACTACAGTGCATAAATATGTCACATATATGACCATATTCACATATATAAGCTTTCCACTCCAGTGGCTGCTGAATTCATTGCCAAATATAAGTTAGAAAATAATTGTCAATTTCTTTTTTGAATGCTTTTTCTAAATTTATAGTTTTCAAATACATAGGAACTTGGTTATAAAGCTGATGTTGAAATTATTGGCTAGTAAGATTACTAATTTTACAAAGAAATGATAGGGGGCGGTACCATGGCCGAGTGGTTGGACCATTTGCATATCACTGGGATGGTCCAGGTTCAATCCCAGGGACCTGCATGTGGTATTCGTGATGGACAATATGGTTGCTGGGCAGGTTTTCTCTAGTTTCCCTTGCCATTCACTCCACCAATACTCTATCATCACCTTTCCAGTTATCTATTTTGCTGGCATTTCATAGCATCCTCTTCCTCACTCTCATGCTTGGTGGTAGGCTGACCACCTGTTTCCAGGTCTTCACTCTGTCTGTCCATAAATTCATCTCCTCCCTGACAGGCATCTGACCCTAGGCCCAAGCTTGTAAGTCCTAGGGGGTTTAAGTCCTTCTATGGGGAGGTTAGTTAAATAGATAAATAGGTTATCACAGTAGCTTAATGGTTAGAGCACTTGCCTAGTAAGCGGAGAGTCTGTGGTTCAAATCCCAGCTGTGGCATTGAATTTTTAAGTTCCAGTTCTACCTCTCAAACATTGTCCACACACGGCTTGTGTGTTTAAAAACACCAACAGTAGTTTGTTGGCATAAATAAATAATAATTACCATCTGAAGGTTATTTAATCCCGGAACATAAAGTGCTTGCAATAGTAAGTCACCAATGAGGTAATTGTCTCTGATGTAAGACTGCCTTTGTCATTTACTGGGAAAAATATAAACTGGTTCGACAATTCAGTGTCATTCTGGCAGGTTGTCACAGTAGCTTAATGGTTAGAGTACCTGTCTAGTAAGCAGAGGGTCTGTGGTTCAAATTCCAGCTGTGGCATTGAATTTTTAAGTTCCAGTTCTACCTCTCAGATAAAGAAGAATCTTAAGGAAAAGGAAAACAAAGACAATAGGTGAGAAAAGTGGTTCAAAAGATAAGGGTACAATTGTAGACAGTTACAAAAATTAGCAAAAGTGATAAAGAGCAGCGCACATCAAAATGTAAATATATATAAGAAATATTAGAGCTTGTAAAGTAAGAGCAAAATTAGAAACTAAAAGCTTCACTTATCTTAGTAATATTGCAAGTACTTTGGTGCTGCGCTGACAATGTTTCGAGTTGACTCCAACTCATTCTCAAAACATTGTCAGCCTATACATATACTTACATGATTATATATTTTTCAAAATCATTTGCAATCTGAAAAATAAAAGAGAAACAAATGCAATTAATGGTTCTCAAAAAGTCTGCTGCAGCACACTAAAAACTAATTCTAGGAATAGCCTGTGAAGTATTGTTCTTTCAGAAGGAATTTTGCATCATTTTATATGAAAGATAAACCATAGGAGATAGACAAAGGAGTACTACATAAAACAATGTAGAGCTCTTTAAAAGTCACAATTTATTTCAAATAACTTTTTATGGATAGTTTCTTGGGCTAACAGCCAGGTCAAATTTGGGTAACTGCCCAAGCTAATTCAGGGGAACTGAGGGAACTATCATTAGTAACAAATGCCAGAAATGCTTTAAATCATTAACTTTTTATGGCATTAGCCATTTCCCAGGTTATTGGTTTGTATTTTTCTAAACTTAGTCATTTTTACTTTCTCTACTGGTAAGTAGGGGAAGTATTGTATTCTACCCAAAATTCGATGTCGAAATTTCACAGGAAATATGTTTAGAGGCCCCTTGAATCCAAAACAGGCATTTTTGGGAAAAGGTCCACGTGTGTGTGTGTGTGTGCGCGCGTGCGCGTGCGTGCGTGTGTGTGCGTGTGCGTGTGTGTGCGTGTGTGTGTGTCAGTCTGTGGACAGCATAACTTAAAAATGAAAAGTCGGTTAAAAACCAAAGTTGGTATTTAAGTTTAATGTCTTTCAAGGATGAGACATGAAGTCACTCATTATTTTATATGTAAAGTGTGCAAAGAGAATGGGATCTCAAAACTTTAAAAGATTTGACTATCGCACAAAGCCTGCTGTATTCTAATATTCCCCTTGCAGCTACAAGGAAATAAGCAGTAAGAAAATTTGAAGAAATGTTTATCTTAACTAACAAGAAGAAGATATAGGAATAACATAAATAAGGAAAATTGAAGCTATTAACAGTGAAGCAACAAGATTCTAAAGTAAGAACATATTAGAAACTAAAAACTTCACTTATCTTAGTAATGTTGCAAGTTCTTTTTGCACATGTCGGTCTGGGTGGCTCAGTTGGTTAGACGCTGGCCTACTGATCCCAAGGTCGCAGGTTCAAATCCGGCCCAGACCGATGGTGTTTAAGTGTGCTTAAAAATGACAGCTCCATGTCAGTAGATTTACTGGCATGTAAAAGAACTCCTGCGGGACGAAATTCCGGCACACCGGCGATGCTGATGTGATCCTGGCAATTGACAGCATCGTTAAAGAACAAAATAATTAATAATTTCTTTTTGCACAAACTGACTCAAGTTTCAAGTTGTTTCCAACTCATTCTCAAAGCTATACAAACAAATTCGTTAGCAAAGCTACAATCTTTCTTTGTACAAAAATAACTTGCAACATTACTAAGAGAAGTGAAGTATTTAGTTTCTAATTTGTTCTTACTTTACAATAGGAATAAGAGTTTGTAAGAAGGGTTAGTACAAGAGTAGAGAAAGTCATGTGAGTGCAATACATCAGATTTTTTAAAGTGCTATCATTATTCAGTAGTTTCTTGCAATGTCATGGAAAGAGTAAAGAATTTTTAAGCCAGTATATAACCACTCAGTTTAAACATCTGACTACAGATTTGATTTCCTCTATCGCTCTTGCACCTCCTACGAAATGTGTAATAAATCTATTTCTGTAAAAGTAATCTTGATTAACATGAAGTGGATAGAAAAATAGGCGTTTGAAGATATTAATGGTAGCTCAGCTGGTAAGAGCAACTAGATGGAGATCGGAAGATCCGTGGTTCAAATCCAGGCTATGGTATTGAATTTTCAGTCTGATTCTACCTTGCCAACCTTGGCCCCTACATGGCTAGTGTGAAAGATCAATTAATTTCCATTTTGTAAGAATAGTTTGTAGAAGCTATATAAAAATACAAGTTAGCGGGTAGAGAAAGCCATGTGAATGTAATACATAAGTTTGTTTTCTAATAGGTTTTACCATTTACAGAGCAT
>CM060964.1:346584168-346589168 GCA_030765045.1 Tenodera sinensis
GCCTCCTATAGCCTCTCCTACCCAATTCCCATCCTCATCCTGCCCGTGGTGCACCCTGCTTTTAACAGATGAGGCTCTGGGGACCGAATCACAGCGGTATAACTATTTCATCTAAAATGGAGGAAATGCCATTTACATATGTGCTGGCCTATCACAGCACAACAGCGTCCCTCAGAGGCACATGAGGGGAAGGTCGGTGGATCTAAATACCACCTATTTAGTCCTCCTGGCTAGGTCCGATGGACCCGTTGACCAGCGATAGGTGTGGTCCCCCTTGCAAAATGGGGGTTTAAGTCGGGTGATGTAACTGCCACATTGTAAAACTGGTGCCCATTAAGAAAACGGTTACATGAAAGCCACATACATGAATATGAGTCCTAAAGATAAACATTCCGGAGTTAAAACTGTCCCCCAATCGGATCTCCCGGTGGGGACATCTTTGGGCAAATTTCAACCACTTAAATGTCAACAGATTAACCTTCAACATTCACGAGCAGCAGTTAGCAACCTAGCCCAACAAATTGTAGAAAACAAACTTGATTTGATATTTGTACAGGAGCCTTACTTAATTCGCAACAACCCAGCTGGGATTCCAAAATCAATTAAAATTCTTACACAGGGAAATGGAAGGAAAAGAGCTGCTATCCTCGTGAACAATAAAAAGCTTGACCTTATTACTATAAATCAGCTCTCAGATGAGGATTGCGTAGTTGCAGAAGTTCACATCCATCGGAAAAAAATGTATATCGCAAGCAAGTACTGCGATATAGAGGAAAATATGGAAAGAACGATAAATAAAATTGAAACCATAATGAACTATGCTAACGGAGCAAATGTATTATTGGCTATGGATACAAATGCGAGGAGTAAAATGTGGCACGACACAACAACAAATCACCGAGGAAAAATATTAGAAGAATTTATAACAGGCAGTAACCTATTCATACTTAATGAAGCTAACGGTATTCCAACATTTCAGTCAAATAAAGGCAAGAGCTATATAGACCTAGCTATTACAAACAGTAGTATGGTCAATAGGGTCACAAACTGGAGATGTGGAGAAATAGAAAGTTGCTCTGACCATGCATCAATAACATTTAACGTGATAACAAATACCTTGAATAGAAACTTTGAATCTGATAACACCCATAGCATAGGTATAAGATACATAGTTAAAATTGATAATATTCCTAGTTCCCTGGAGGAAGTAAGAAAAGAATTCATTACAAAATTTAATTGTGAATATCAGGGCAATGATCTTACTAAACTGGACAGCGAACTCAGTGAAAAAACCAAGACACAAATGGAAACAGAATTATTATGTGAAAATCTCACCAGCTGTGTAACTTCTGCATGCAAAACAGCATTCAACTATTCCTTACAAAAGAAAAATTCAACTAAGTACAGAACGGTACCGTGGTGGAACGAAGAATTAAAAATTAAACGGAACAAGGTCAATGCTATGAGACGGCGATACCAACGGACACAACATAATGAAGCCCTGAGAGAAGAAAGGAAAACTCAGTATCTCGTCGAAAAGCGACAGTATCAGAACAATTTACAAACAGCAAAAGTGAATTCTTGGAAATTATTCTGTCCTGCCACCGATAGTTCAAATCCCTGGAATAAAGTGTACAAGATTGCAGCAGGGAAACTCAGAGATAAAACCATTTTGACAACAATACAAAAACCTGAGGGAACATATACCGAAGATCTCAACAGCACGTTAAAATATATGATAGACTATTTCATTCCTAATGATAAAGAAGATGAGGACTCTGAGCTTCAACGGAATATAAGAATAATGGCTAAGGAGCCTCCTAATACAGATGAAGACACAGAATTCACTGTAGAGGAAGTTAGAGCAGTAATAAAGAGCTTTAACCCCAACAAAGCTCCAGGAGAAGATGGAATTACAAGTGTGATCCTTCTACAAGTGTTCAATCATTTCCCATCTTTTCTTACTGCAGTGTACAATAATTGTCTTAAAAAAGGCTGCTTTCCAACGCAATGGAAAAAATCAAATATATTACCAATAATTAAACCAGGAAAGCAACATAGTGAAGAAGTGACAAAGTATCGACCAATCAGTCTTCTAAATGTTGGAGGAAAGGTATTGGAGAAACTTTTGATCAACAGAATATTATATCAGATAAACACCAACAACTTGTTAAATGCAAACCAGTTTGGCTTCACACCTCAGAAAGGGACAGTGGAAGCAGCCATGGCTGTGAAACACTTCACAGAGGAAAGCCTTCGAGCAAAAAAATGTGTTGTAGCCGTTAGCTTAGATGTACGTGGCGCTTTTGATTCAGCCTGGTGGCCACGCATTTTGCTCAACCTCAAAGAACTTCAATGCCCAAAAAATTTATACAGATTGACAGGCAGCTACTTCAGTAACAGAACAGCGACCTTACAAACAAATGAATGCAAGATCACAAAGGAGGTAACCAGGGGATGTCCACAGGGTTCAAGCTGCGGTCCTGGTCAGTGGAACATAATGTACAATTCAGTCCTCAACTTGAAACTAACAAACCAATCAAAAGTAGTGGCTTTTGCAGATGATCTACTTCTACTTACAAGAGGTAACAGCAACAAAGAAGCAGAAAACTATGCAAATTCAGACTTAAAGAAAGTAGAGAACTGGGCAAAGCAAAACAAACTGAAATTTAACGACTCAAAATCAATGGTTCTATTAATATCAAGGAGAAGGAAAGCTGGTAACGAACCAATCAAGGTATTCCTGAATTACAAACCACTTGAGCAGGTTAGAGAACTTAGATACCTAGGGATAACCCTAGATGAAAAATTCAACTTTAATAGACACATTAACAACATAACGGACAAGGCACTCCTACTAACAAACATGCTAACCAAAGTAGCAAGACTACAGTGGGGACTCGGCCACCAGTCTCTGAGAACTATCTACAGAGGAGCAATAGCACCTATACTAATGTATGGTTCACCAGTCTGGGAACAGGCACTAGAGAGGAAAAAAAATATAAAGATACTCCAGAGAACACAGAGAATAATTAATATCAAAATTGCCAAAGCATACAGAACCATATCTTTTGAAGCGTCATGTGTAGTAGCTGGAGTGAAGCCTATCTATATTAAAATAGCAGAAGCAGCAAAACTCTATAAGATAACACATGGAATGGCACCAGAATCGTCATATTATGATGCACCCTTACATATAGCAAAATGGCCCCATCCAGCGGAGTGTATACCTATGGAAGAAGTCAATGAAGGTAAATATTATGAAATAGAAATCTTCACAGACGGTAGTAAAATCCATGGAAAAGTTGGAGCTGCAGCAGTAATATTTAAACACGGAGAAATTATACATAAAATCAAGGCTAAATTACATGACAGATGCTCCAATAACCAGGCAGAGCAAGTGGCAATCATTAGAGGATTAGCAACACTTCAGGATATGAACATAAGTGTACAAGAAAGAATAACTGCAGTGTATACAGATAGCAAAATTACCCTAGATCTAATCAGAAATAATTCAAAACATAATAATTTAATAGAAGAAATTCAAAAGAATCTTAAAAGCCTTAAAGAACAGAAGTGGATCATACATTTTGCCTGGATCAAAGCACATGCTGGATATCTTGGCAATGAATTAGCTGATAAACTAGCTAAGGAGGCTGCGACTGATAATGCTACAGACTATGTGTACAACAAAAAACCAAAAACAACATTTGTCAGCGAAATCCAAGAACAAGGGATGCAGAAGTGGCAAGAAGAGTGGACTAATACAACGAAAGGAGCAGCCTGCAAGGAGTTCATCCCATCAGTATTTCGAAGAATGAACACACAAATTAACTTGAATTTCACACTGACAGCAATGATTACGGGACACGGACTAACTAAATCCTACTTACACCAGCTGGGAATAATACAGGACTCTAGATGCATCTGTCTACAAGAAGAGCAAACAGTAGAACATCTGATATATCGATATGGCAAACTAAAACAGCAAAGGGAAGCAATGAAGAAAGCCATCGAATCTAATAAAAACAAATGGCCAGTGACTAAAGAGCAGCTAATCACAAACAACATAAGGGCTTTCAAAACATTTATTCAAAGCATTAATTTTGGTGAATTAAAATAGTATATTCCAACTGCTAATAGGAAGATAGTGGAAGTGAAATGGTGTAGTGATATGAAATAAACAAATAAAGGATCAGATATAAACACAGCAAGTTCAATTTAAAGGACAACTGGAAGATAGTAGAAGTGATAGTGACAGCGAATATAGAAATAAAAAAAAAAAAAAAAAAAAACAATGAACATGTAAGTATACTAAGGACCATAACAAATAACCATATGATTAAATAATAAAACAAATTATAACAGGTATCAATGTAATAGCATATAGTATCGCTTACTGCGATGGGGCATGCTTGTTATAGCTAATAAAAAAAAAAATAATAATAATAATAATAATAATAATAATGATAATGATGATGATGATGATAATGATAATGATAATAATAATAATAATAACAATAATAATAGTAATAATAATAATAATAATAATAATAATAATAATAATAATAATAATAATAATAATAATAATAATAATAATAATAATAATCATGATGATGATGATGATGATGATGATGATGATGATGATGATGATGATGATGATGATGATGATGATGATAAGATAAACATTCCGGAGTTAAAACTGTCCCCCAATCAGATCTCTGGGTGGGCACATCTTTAGGCAAATTTCATCACAACAATTCCAATACTTTAAGAATTCTACAATGGAATGCAGGAGGCATGTCCCAGCCTAAAAAACAAGAGCTAATGAAAATATTAAAAGACCAAGATATAGATGTCTTCACAGTACAAGAAGCCAATATATCAGAAGAACAGGAAATATACTTTGAAATGGATCAGTACACTACACATATACTTCCAAAGGCTTGTCAAATAGCAAGTGGTATTCTTACAGGAATTAAAATAAATATGAAAGCTAC
>CM060964.1:346594168-346726668 GCA_030765045.1 Tenodera sinensis
TCTATGTCTTCAAACCTCTTTCTTATTATTTTCCAAAATTTGTTATGATTATTCTCCCCTCTCCTCCAGTAGTCTCCCATCCCATTTGCTTCTAAGTTCTTTGTATACTACTTGTCCAACCAGATTCCCTAAGACTCTTTTCCTGGTATTCTACACACTGCCTTAACAAATTATTTTTATCCAAATTCAAAATTCCGTACCAAAATTTCAGAGCTCTTTCTATAATCATGCCCTTCCTTGACACCTTTCCCATCTCCAAAACATCCTATGAACTGTATCTATGGTTTCCTCCCCCTCATTCAGTCCCCATATTTCTATACCATAGAGCATTTTTGGTTCCACCACCATATTATAAATTTTTTCCAACCATTTGACCTCAAAATTTGGTACTCTGTACTTACAACTTCTTATTGCTGATATAGCTCCTTTCCCCTTTGTCAGAGCTAATTTCTTTTGTTTTCCCCACCCCCCACTCCCATCTAATTTTACTCCTAAATAGATATATTCTCGTACTACTTTATACTCCTTATTCCCCTTTTTCCACTTTTCATGTTTACTCAATTTTTCTCCCTTCTTAAATACCATTATTTGTATTTTCTCCTGATTAACAGTCAAGTTCTATTCATTGCAGTATTTATCTACCTCCTGCAATGCTTGCTTCAGACCATTTACTGTAATTGATGCTACCATCAGATCATCACGAATAGTAGCCCAGGGATCATGATATTATTCATTGCAGGCATGCAACTATTATTCTTGCTTATCCCCAGCAGGATATCATCAATAAATAAATTAAATAGTATAGGGCTCAATTTACACCCTTGCGTTAGTCCTTTCCCTTGTCTTATTTCCCGAGAGACTATTCCTTCCCCCACCCTCACACAAGTTGTTATCTTTGTACAGTGCCATCAAGGTCTTTACCATCTGTTGACTCAATCCTTTGCATTGCAATTTGTACCATAGTAATTTTAGATCCACCTTATCATACGCTTTCTCTAAATCTTTAAACGCCATGTGTAGTTTACCTCTTTTTTCTTTAAGATATTTATCCACTAGTGTTTTTATTACAAAGATGTTATCCACAGCTCTCCTCCCACATCTGAAACCCATTTGAAATTCCAACAAGATATTTTTGTCTAAATACAATGATAGTTGTCTTAAAGCATATATATTAGAACATTTTTTTTACATACATAGTCAATATAAGCTTCCCAAGTTAACTTATTGTCTATGTGAATCCCTAGGAAGTTATGGTTATCAACTTTTTCAATTCTAGTGTTATTAAAATATACATCATCAGTTACTACATTTGCTTTACGGTATTCAAATATGATCATTTTGCTTTTCTTAGAATTAACTTCTAAATTTATGCTACTTAGGTAGGTTGCTAGCTGTTTTACAGAGTGCGAAATTTCTGTCACCAACTGAGTATGAGATTTTTCATAGCAAATCATTGTAGTGTCATCTGCATACAATACTATAGTATTGGTAGTTATATTTGGTAAGTAATTTACATATATTAGGTACAAAATTGGGCCCAGAACAGCAGTGGCGGCTCGTGAAGTTCGACAAAGGTGGGGCACAGTAAAATTAATTGTAATCATGCAAAAAATAAAATCTTACCTTGTATTTATTTTCGGTATATGAATTCCATCCTCCTGTTCTTTACTGCAGCAAATTCTTAAATCACTTTCTTGTTGAATTCCGGGATGTTGTGTATCATTTTCTTTTCAATTGACAGCATAGCTAAAGCGTTCAACCTGTCATTTCCCATTGAACTGCGCAAGAAAGTCTTTATTCTATTTAATGTTGAAAATGACCTTTCAGCCTCCACAGTCGTCATCGGGATTGTGACTATTATCTTCAACACTGTCACACACTCAGAAAATGTACGCAACATATTATTGTCGAGGAAAAACTGCAGAAGCGCGGCCGCGCCAGAGGCTGTACGGAAATCTTGTGTCCATATAATATCTCCAGTTCGGTTTTCAGTTTCGGACCATTTATGGTTGGATAAAGTTTTAAAGTAGTTTGAAAGTCATTTTCAGGAAAAACAGCACTATACTGTGAAAACTGGCCCACAAAAAATAATTTAGATGCGCACAAATGATCTGCAAACTGAAATCTGTCTTCGATATGTGTCACAATCCTGTCACAAACTTCGATAGCAGATATATGGTCATCTCCATTATCAATATGTCGCCTTTTTGACATGGGCTCATTTAAAGGGATTCCAATCTCTTCATATTGTTTTCGGACATTCGCTATCGCTTTGACAAACTTGCTGATGAAATCTTTCATTTTAACGGCATCTATATCCTTTTGTTGAATGCAGTCAAAGAAGATAGCAACATGAGGCATAACCTTATGGTAGAAAGACAGCCAGAATTAGAACTGAGAGTCTCTTAAGGTGCGAATAAATCCTGCAGCTTGGCCAGAAGCGTTTTTGTCGTTTAGTTCAGTGTCTCTAATGTGTTCGAAACATTTCATCAGATTTTCTTTATGTTCAAACACAGTATTTACAGTTCTGTGTTGAAAATACCATCTTGTTGGTGGGACAGAACCAATCTTTCTTTGGACGAAGTCTACTAAGAAATCCATTCTCTTTGGAGACCTTGAGAAGAATGTTCCAATGCCTTGGAGATCTTGAAAAAATATCCTGCTGTGTGAAGATGATGAAGTGGCATTCTGCAGAATCAAATTCCCTTGATGTGCGTAACAATGAATAAAATTTGCCCGTGGATATTTCTCTTTTATCAGGGAATGCACTCCACCCCTTTCTCCACTCATGACAGAAGCTCCATCAAATGTTTGGCATACAAGCTTTTCTGGAGTTTTATCGACACCTAGTTCATGTAACTGGTCTAAAATTATTGCAGCTAATCCTCGAGCACTCCTATCATTAACTGCAAAAAACCCCCAAAATCTTTCAACTATTCTGCCTTCTCTTTGAAATCTTAAAATTAATGACATTTGGGTTGTGCATGAATTATCAGTCGTTTCATCAGCCTGAATGGAGAGAAATTCTTCGGAACTAATTTCATTGATGATATTTTCCCGGCATACTGTCAGAATGGCATCTAAAAGTTCATTTTGGATGGTCTTTGACGTTCCTTTGAATACTGTCGAGTGTTCTAAATGGTCCTTTAAAACACTGTCCAGGGCTGCAGTATAATTAATGAGACCTCTGAAAACACCTGGATTATCAGACTCCTCTGTCTCGTCATGACCACGCAAGCCTAATTCAAATTCCCCACAGAATTGAATTGCGTCGATTATGCGCGATAGAATGTACCTATTCTTTTCAACGAGCTCATTGTGTTTACGTATAGATGTTCTGTACGCATCATCAAGCTGTGCTCTGATATTCAGGTTCCCCAAGACTGCTAAATTTGTTTCATTATTTAAATGACTTTTAGACATTCCATGTTTTTTACACTTTTCAGACAAATGTTTGAGGTCTTTAATACCACTTTTGGTCCAGATTTCGTCACCACCGAACAAAAGACATGGAAAACAAAACAATGCATTTTTTTCTGAACACCCGCAGCTCCATTCCCACTTTTCACAAAATGATTTGTTGAATTTTCTATTGTACGTTCTATGTTTATCCTTATATACATGTTCAATATTGAGGTCTGGTCTTGGTGGACATAACTGCTTTGCTGACAGTCGATCCTCGTATGTTAAGTTCTTACTCTGCAAATATTTCATTGTATTCATTGTAATATTCTCATAGGAATACTTAAAACTAGATTAACTCATACCTGAGAAAACTACTTAACCAACAGACTCACGTAAACTAAAGAAATACAAGCCTGATGCTTGTAAATTAGCGTGAAAACCAAAAACCTTCCTGTTACATGCTGCTATGTATACCACAGAAGTGTGCAAAATGAGAACTAGTTCCACTAGAATAGATGTCTCTGCTCTACTGCTAGCATTCATCTATTGGAGTGTCATCTAGTGACCAAAATCCTAACTTTTACCAGGAAAGTGTCTTGTTCACATCAACGTCACACGAATTATGTGACCCGGCGTAGTGTTATTCTCGCGTTTCTCCCCCCACCTGGTACCCAGAAGCGCACGAAGATGGCAAACTGCAATTGGCCAGCAGTAAGCTGAAGAAGTCACACTGAGAATGTGACCCCAGCCATGTTGCCAAGTTTCAATACAACTGGTACAACCAAAGAGTATACAAACTAGTAATCAATGGGTGTAACTGGCATGCTTTTAAGGAAGCGCTAATTTTGAATAAATTACTGATTTTAAAGTGAAATTTAATTCTGATTTTAAAGGAGGGGCACGTGACCATGTGCCCTTAAGGTAGAACCGCGCCTGCAGAACAGACCATTGAAGTACTCCAGTTGTTACTACTTTTTGTTCTGATACATACTTGACATTTTTTAAACCTATTTTATGGTTGATTTCTGTTGAACACTTTCTATTACTTAGATAAGAATTATATTTAGCATTTTGCCTCTTATGCCATAAATTTTTACTTTATTAAGAAGTATTTGATGTGAGACACAGTCAAACGCCTTTGAAAGATCAATGAATACTCCTGCAGTGCTCAAACCATTGTCTAGGTTTTCCGAAACTTTGTGCATAAAATCAGCAACTGCTGTGGTTGTTGACATACCTTTTCGAAAACCATGCTGATGGCAATTCAATACATTGTATCTATCAAGAGAGTCAACCAGTCTAACTAATAAAATCTTTTCAAAAACTTTTCCAATCATAGAAGTTAATGTTATTGGCCTATAATTATCAACATTATTTCTATTACCCTTTTTATAGATAGGTTTTATGATTCCCAGTTTTCAGCAATTTGGAAATATTTCTTCATTTATTGAGCAGTTTATTAGGTGGGCTAAAATAGCTGCAAGCCCATTTAGACACTTTTTCAGTATTCTAGTAGATATACCATCCCACCCTGAAGATGACTGTTCTTTAAAACTGCATATTGTTTTTATGATTTCATCTATGTTTGTGTTATTCATGAACATGGTATTAACGATAATATATGTATTTCTGTGTTATGTGGTATATCCTTCTCCTTACTTCACAAGGTTGCAAAATAGTTGTTAAATAAGTTGCTTATTTTGTTTGGATCGTCTACATGTTTACCTTCATGAAGCAATTTAATATTTTCACTGACATTGCTGTGCGTGGTGTTTCTATCCATGATTAAATTCCATACTGCTTTGTTTATGTTACTGGAGTTATTTATCTTTTGTTTATAATGTTGTGATTTTAAATCAATTAATGTCCTATGATACTCCTTTTTTAATTGTGTATATCGTTTCCTGTGCCTTTTAATTTTTGTCGTCCTGTGTAATTCATAAGCATCTTTCATTTTATTATTTATTTATGCCAACAAATTTACTGTTGGTGTTTTTAAACACACAAGTCATGTGTGGGCAATGTTCTACCTCTCAATCTTTCATTTTATTTCGCAGGATGTAAATTTCATCAGGTAATTTAATTTTCTGAACAGGTCTCTTTTTGGTGGTCTTTGTTTTAATGGGGCAGATACTGTTAAAGTAAGCAATTAATGTTGTCATGAATATTTCCCATTTTTTATTGTTACTTTGCTCTGCATACACTTTAGACCAGGTTTCCATTTCTAGTATGCTATTAAGTTTACCTGCATTCTCATCTCACACATTTCTAAATTCAAAACTTGTGTCCTCATTGCGAGCCGCAATAAAATCATATACATTAATATATACAGCATGGTGGTCGGAAAGATGGAAATTATGTATCCCTTCTGAATAGCAATCTGGCTTTATATTTGTGCATATATGGTCAATAATAGTTGCTGATTGTGAGATTACCCTTTTTTTTTTTTTTTTTTTTTTTTTTTATTTATTTATTAGCTATAACAAGCATGCCCCATCGCAGTAAGCGATACTACATGCTATTACATTGATACCTATTACATTTATTTCTATATTCACTGTCACTATCACTTTGAGATTACCCTTGTTGGTTCTTTTACTACATCATTTATGTTATAGGATTCTATGATATCAATAAAACTACAATAATCTCTATTAGTGCTATGTACATTAATGTTGATATCACCTAAGATAGTCAGCTTATTTTCTTTTGTCAATGCTTTGTTAAGGACATCATCTAGATGCTCTAGAAATTCAGAAACTGGAGTATTTGGTGACCTATACACACCTAAAATTATGTAGGCTTGCTTCTCATTATACACCTTAATTGCAGCCATTTCTATAATCTTTTCAACACTTAATTTCATAACCCATTCTAGAGCTTGGAATTTTACATTATTTTCAACATATATTGCGACACCTCCACCCTTATGTTTTTGCCTACAATAGTTACTAGCCACTTTAAACTTAGGAATTTTGCACAGGTTTATATTACTATCCCGCAAACCATGTTCAGTGATTACAGCTGCTTGTGGTCTTATCTCATCTAATACTATTTCTAGTGCCTGCATTTTGTTACTTAGATGCTGGGAATTTTGAAGGAATATTCTAAACGTTGAGTCTAAATGGGATCTTGTTTTCTCCAGTGCTGGGGGTTTTCTGACATTTGCAAATTGTTTTCCTTGAGAGCACATACATTACCCATAGAGTCAACAGGAAGAGCCTCCATTCTGTTATACATAGTGTCTATAGCTTGCTTAACCATTCCCACTAAATGTCTTTTGCCTCTGGTATTCAAGTGAAGGCCATGAGTAGTATGCATATCCCTGTCTAAGTTACTTACATCTATGAGATCCACATTTACGTTACTACTACAAAAAGATTTTATGAGCTTGTTGGTTTTACGTATTTCCTGATTTATACAAGATGTATACAATAAGTCACACCTGTGGGGAATATTTACTACTACAGTCTTGCCTTTGGTCCTGAACATAACCTTTCTTGAAGTTCCTGTACTGCATGCTGTGCTTCATTTTTATACATGTCGTTTGCTCCTGCAATAAGTACGGTAATTTCTGGTTCATCAGTATCTTCGCTGGCAGTTTTTATCATATGTTGAAGTTTCGCATTTGGTAGTGTGTATCCAGCCACGTTCAGATTCGGCTCCATCTACTTCAACATAGGCACTAATCTTTGTGCATGGCTGTCTCTGTAGATTGCTATATAATTTCTCTTCTTTTTTTGTATGGTATTTACTTCATTACTCACATTTTCCTTATTGAGGACTTCCTCATTATCTTGTACTGTCAGTAAGCTGTAGGAATTTGATACCATTATAGCATTTCTACTCACTTGCATGCGTTTAGCTATCTTGTTTGGATATCGCCAACCGTTATATTGTACTCCCTCTTGATCTTCTTTATGGTTTATTTTTAGATCTTGGTTTTCTTTTCTTAATCTATTGATTTCTCTGTAAGCTAATTTCAATTAATTATGCATTGTCTCGATAATCTTCTGTAATGAGACTATTTGGTCCTTTTCCTGCATCATACTCTTTGCTCCACTTGGCATGCAGTTGTTCTTCAATATTTCGGTGTATGCCGGGGTTTATGAAGTTTTTTAATTTATTTACACACTCACTTTCACTTGCACCAACTTTTTCTCTCATTTCACGACGATTTCTTAGGTTAAAATTACTTTTAACGTATTTTTTTACGGAGTCACAGCATAGCTGAACTTCAGTGGCCGCCATCTTAAAAACAGATGAAAGCAATAAAGAAGTATGTAGTAGAAAATATATTTTATAGTCTAGAGGAATTCGAGCACGCAGCTTAGATGAATGATTGTAAATAAATTGTATGTGTAAATATTATGTAAGTAAGTTCTTCTGAACTCATGATATATCCTATGCAATTAGAACATATGGATGAATAAATCATTGAAATCTTTGATGCAAACTTGGTAGTGCAGTGAGGACACAAACATAGCTACCCTCCAACACTGAAGTCCTGGCCAGTGATATTCAGCGCTTTAATCAAGTGAGCTACAAACCCATGAATGGAAGTACAAGTATTAGAATCAGACTTTATTTGCCATGCAAGTACATTTACAGTTGTTTGTAAAAACAATAAAAAATACATATTTAAATTTAGACTTTAAACTCATTAACAGAAATATACCATGTGGATGGTACTGCTTTGGCCATACATTAACCAGAGATTCTACATGATATTCTACAAATATGTCCAATACAATTATTGTTGATAAAGAGTTGTTTTGCCCCAAAAATGTGTCAAATATTTGGGTCCATCTAGCTTCTTAACAAATGGATATAAAAGGTTTATTGTCTCACAACTGTTGTGCAGACATTGTGTGAACAATACTATACTGTCTTTTTTATTTCAACTCGAATGACCAGATTGAAATTACCGATTATGAATACAAGCCTTAAATAATTTTCCACTTTCCCCATATTTTCTATTCTGTCCATATCATGCATCCATCTAACAAAATTATCAATCACTGATCTTGAACATTTCAACTTCTTGGTGATCTGACAATTAGAGAATTCCGTTTTCTTGTATGCACTGATTTTTGCTTTCTCATCCCATGATAACTGTTTTCTGCATGGCACTGTATTATGATCATGTATATCAATACTTTTCGCATCTTTACAATACTTTAGTAGTTGTGATATTTTGTCAAGTTTGAGAAAGCAGATGTGATTGAAAATAAATCTGACATAAAATTACACCTTTTTAACTGTACAAATTTATTTATGCTGAATGTATACCTACCTCACTGAGAGAATTACGAATTAATTCTATTTGAGGCACAGAAGTGTTCAGTTCTTGCTGCCTTTCATGGGAATCAAAAGCCTCACATAGCTTTGAAATTCTCTCGAGGCTATCTTCTTCCTTTCCAGGGATGACAGACAGTTTGTGGATATAGAACTCTGCTGGATTGTATGCTATAGGACATACATATCCTTGACTGTAAACACAAAGAACACTGGTCAAAGTATTTATATGACTGGATTTTGTGTAGCTTAGATAAGCACTCAATCACAGACAGAGAAGAGAGAGCAAACTCTTTTCATTCCTGTCTAAGAAAAATTTAAGTTTGAAGATTCCTTAAAACATATGATGTGAGAAACAACAAAAAAGTTGCGAGTCCGAAGAGTCTCCAATGTGCATGTGTAAGTGCAAGCAGATTGTGGCCACGTAATCCTGCCACAAAGTCTATTGGCTACCTCAAGGTTAAACCTGGTTGTCATGACAACAGATCACTCTGCCATTCCTCCACCATGTGCGTAACACAGGCCAAGTGAACTATCAGAATTCTGAAGTTACATTAATTCAACTACAGCAACCAGTCCTGACCACGCTCTCTCTCTAGTTGTATTACTTTCCAGTCATGGTCATGTAGTGGAGTAAAATTTATTGTGGTGTGAGAAGCAAAATTGTAGTTCTTGGAGATATTCTTACAGATAATAGAAGTTTTAGAAATGTCTCATCGGATTAATAAGACGGATCTGTCAGTTTAATTCAATGGTACAGGGACCCACCTCAGCTATTATTTGATGAGGGTCGACCAAGAAGAGGAATGTGATGTAATACACTTCTGTACACCATTAAGAGAAAGATAGAATCCATCTGAAGACCTAGATGCTCACATTTGTGAGCATTTGTGGCTTGGTGACATTAAGAACCATTCAGCAAGCCCTTTCCAGGAACTAATGGGAGCCTACCCTGAGGTATAGCAATTTAGGTTTACTTAAAGCTTACACTAGGCTTAGTTAAGTTAACAAGTTAGTGTTTAGTGTACATAGCTGGTCAGTGTGATTTAGGGCTGAGAACAACAACAACAATAATAATAACAATAACAACAACAACAACAACAATAATAATAATAATAATAATAATAATAATAATAATAATAATAATAATAATAATAATAATAATAATAATAATAATAATAATAATAATAATAATAATAATAATAATAAAGATGATGATGATGATGATGATGATGATGATGATGATGATGATGATGATGATGATGATGATGATGATGATGATGATGATGATGATGATGATGATGATAATAGGCCAAGGACTACTGCCCAGCTGTTGTGTCCACCACCTCAATCCATCACAGGCGTCATGAGTGGGATGCAGTACTGGAGGGGTGGTATGTGGCTGATGCCTCGATTCCTCCTGGCCAGTTATGCAGTCTATGCAACTAGGGCCGCTACTTTTCAATCAAATAGCTCCTCAATTGGCCTCTCAGGGACTTGGTGAGCCTGAGCGTACCCTGAACCAGGTCATGGGCGTGGCAGCCCCCGGAAATAAATGCTTTTTTTTTATGATTTATTGATCGATCAGCACATGTGCGCTCTACAGACCATTGTTGAAATACACATAACAATAAATAAAATATCATAGGTAACACTGAAATGAGGTAAACCCCATTGGGCCCCTCACTGACAGTATTAGTTGAAATTAAATCAGATCTTGCTGTGATAACTGGTCCAATGGTAGACGACTCTTGATGCGTGTTGGAAAGCTGGATTTTCTGCCAAGAGAGTAGTGAATAGATCCAGGAACGTTCTTTAGATTGCTGTAAAACTCTTCGGCTTGTGAAGAAATTGATTGTTGAATGGTACTGATTCCAGTTTCTCTGTGTAGTTGATTGTTTCTGACAAACCATGGTGCATTAGTTGAGATAAGTAAGATTTTGTTTTGAAACGTTTGGATGCGTTTAATTTCTGTAGCACTAGCTCCTTCCCAAATTGGACAGGCATATAGTAAAAGCGGCCTGAAAAGAGTTGTGTAGAGTAGTATGCAGTTTTTTAACTTGGTGCAGTTTTTGTAATTATTATTACAGAATGTGCTGTGCTATAAGACTCCTTTTCTATCTAGGTCGTGGTAACGGATGGAATGAAAAATCACACGATGTTTCTTCACCACAATGTATTATTTTATTAACATTTCATCGATACTTTACATTAAATAATTCCTCTCAGCACCATTCTAAATGATTTAAAATGCTTCCACCTTCGCTTTTAGTGGAACCAATGCTTGATGAAAGTCTGGTGAAAATTCCATACCCACACATCACACCGATACGTCCATATGTCTAGATTACACACACGCAAATGGGAGTTTATGGCATCACTTGACGCGACACTGCCTTTTTCGTATACATCCGCGTATGCGTCCATCAAATAGTTCTTTCTTGTTAGGGAAGCGATCCCTAATCATCCTCCCCTACTTTTATTATGGAACACATATAATTCTAATATTTATACATATATATTAAAATCAAATATGGAAAGATTTATGACGTCTTTGGGCAAACTTAGTTGTTCATAACAATGAACATTTTTAACACGTTTTCGCCGTTTAACCAAATCATACCAACATCAAAAAACAAATTACACTTTTAACAAACATTCACATGAACGATTTTCTTTTGGGTCTTCTAATATTCTGTCTCAAACTTAAGCGAAGATCTTTTGTTGAGAAGTGGATAAAGTTTTGTCAGTCTTATTTGGGCAAGTTTAAGTTTGTTACTTATATGTGGCTTCCACGTGAGTTTTCTATCAAACAGTACACCAAGGTATTAAGGCATTTCACAGTTTCTCTGTCACTTTTCCAGGGTATAGAATTTGTTGCTATCGTTACTGATGGTGGATATTCCGGTCTGCACAATGTAAACACCATTGCTTCACATTTATTATGGTTGAGAGAAATGCGCCAGTTGTCCAAGCCAGGGTATGATTAAGTTTAAGGCTTCTTGAAGGCGATTTCTAGCAGTTTGTAAATTATGATGGGTTGCATAGATGGCAGTATCATCGGCATACATTGCTATTTGAGCTGTAGGTATTGTAGGTATGTCAGAAGTGAACAAGTTGAACAGAATTGGGAATGCATTTAATGTGCAGTCAATTACTATTAGACTATTGTTTTAATTTTAATGCAAATAACAGTTTTTATTTAGCACAAATTAATATACCTATCTGCAACAAATACTATAATGCATATCTTTTATAGTTTTTGGCAACAGAATAGTGGATTAATATTGTTTGATTGCAAAATTCCACGATGCAGCCCTCTCCTGAAAAAAAGTCTGCCGACGACCATGGACCAGGTCTTCCAGTGGGACAAAATCCCCACGCCAGTACCACGAATTGAACCCAGGTCTCCCACTTGGTAAGCAGCAGCATTATCATCACAGTAAGGAGGTAACCATATTAAGAGGTAGAACTGGAACTTAAAAATTCAATGCCACAACTGGGATTTGAATTTTTAAGTTCCAGTTCTACCTCTTAAACTTTGCCCACACACGGCTTGTGTGTTTAAAAACACCAACAGTAAGTTTGTTGGCATAAATAAATAATAGGTAACCATATATTTATATAGTTAGTTTAATTTGGTGACAAAAAGGAGAGTTGGCTGCATTGCTTTGAGTGATGCAAGATGGAGAATTTGGCTGCTCTGCATTCTTCAATTTGGCTATATGCGCAGTAAGTAAATAATTATAAATATTAACTTAAACCAAAAAATGTGAAGCTGTATTTCAATAAAAATATGCCACTGATGAACTTGGAAAAAATCTCACATTACATACTGGGAAGTTGAGCCAAAAGTTTATCTTTAGCTAGCCAGGTTAAGCTTAAGTTTAGTAGTACGAGTAGTAAGGCATAATTATTATTGAGGGTGATACCAGTAAGCAAAACTTCCTTGGCAATAACACGAAGAAACAAATTAAATAGGTACTACTATGAACATCTATACATGTAAACATGACTGCATTATTTATGAGATTGTATTGCATTGGAGTATTAATTAACTGTTGTAACCAACTGAGCTACAATGACAACATGCCAGTGTGACATTAAATTCCCAGCTGAACCACAAGGTGTTCGCAAATTCATTTTGAGATAGTATGCAACCACAATAGTATTTGGAAACCAGAATAAAGGAACATTTTAGAAACATTAAGCATAAACATTGATAAATCAGCTGTGACGGTTTTGATAATTTAATCATGAAATAAATCCAGAGGTTAAATTATGAAAACCATTAAATGAACCCACAGATTTAATGGCTTGACAAAAGATATTCATTTTCAAAATAAGGACCATGTTGTGAATTTTGAAATGCCACATATTTATTCTGTTATCATACTTGTTTTGCCTTCAGCGATTGGTAATACAGTAGTGGAAATCAGTATAAAGGCATGGATATTTGAAGCAAAATTAATACTTTTTGTTGGAATAGTCGTGCTCAATGTATATGCAATGGTATGAGGAATTGGAAAATGCATTCAAATGGTATCACATTTGATGTCAGTTGTGCAGTATATGACAGTATATAATAAGCCATCAATGATTCAGGTGGTAGAGGGTGGAACTCTGTATAAAGACAGTCAGCTCTGTGTGGCATTAGCATGTGTGCTTTCCTTTACTGCAGACAGAAAACAGGCACCATTAGTAATAGTGCTTGTTGTATACATAAACCACTATTGTGACAGTGCCACGCAGAAAACAGTTATCATGGGATGAAAAAGCAAAAATCAGTGCATACAAGAAAATGGAATTCTCTAATTGTCAAATCACCAAGAAGTTGAAATTTTCAAGATCAGTGATTGATAATTTTGTTAGATGGATGCATGATATGGACAGAATAGAAAATATGGGCAAAGTGGAAAATTATTTAAGGCTTGTATTCATAATCGGTAATTTCAATCCAGACTTTTCAGAGATTGCTTTGTTATGAAAGTTTAACTTTCCTGAAGGTCTTATTCAAAGACGTCAGTTTTGATACTTTGACTTTGTAAAGTTTAGATTTTGTTACCAAGTTCCAATGTTGAATAAACCAATTTCCAAAACCACAGCCCTCTATAGTATTTAAATCAATACCTGTAGATCAAGAATCCACTGACGATTGCAATTGAGAAGGCACTGACCAAAGTGTTTGTATTTCCCTCCACAGCTTTGGCCATGGTGGAATGATATCATTCCATGACGGCTTTGGCATTCTTTTTAAACCACATGGCATAGTGAACAGGGGTTTCTGTTGTTGTGTTTTGCGAGTTTGTTTTTAGTTTTGGGTTTTTGGTGATGGATGATAAAAGAACGGCACCAATTAGGGATTATGAAAGAAATGTGTTAGTAGAATTGGTTAATTGCTATTCAGTGTGAGAACAATAATGGGTTGGTATCAATAATCTGGTGAGTGGACAGTCTGTGGTTCAAAACTTGACTGTGGCATTGAATTTTTCAGTTCCGATTCTACCTCTCAAACATTGGCCACACATGGCTTGTGTTTAAAAACACCAACAGTAAGCTTGTTGGCATAAATAAATAATAAGTACTGAAAGTTATTTTAATCATTTGATATGAACTGTGAATCCTCACCTGGTAAGGGATCAAGATCAATGAAGCAGATCAGTGCCCCAAATTACAAATGTGCATCATAACCTAAACCTCATTTTACCAAAAGGTAAAAATGATTAAAGTTTAGTTGAAACTATTAGAAAATCAAGTAATTCCTACCTGTATCATAACATTGAAACTAATAATTGCATCATGGGTGGAACATGTAGCCCTCTTACAGTTTCTTTAACGATGTATACAAACATTGCTAGTATATCCACCACAGTCTGTTTATCAAATCTGTATCTACATCTGAATTTGTTGTTCCAATAAAACTCAAGTGGGCTTTGTGCATCTTTTATAATATGCCAAGGAATAGTGTTGGATTTGTTCCATATTTTTGGCAAATTCTACTATTGCTAGAATGTCAGCCATTATGCAGAGTCAAGGTAAGAATGAAAGTTGAGACAATTGACAACTTTGAAGTAAAGTCCTAATCGAGGCTATGACTCTAGAAAGTCTTGTTCTTGAATAAAAAATTGAAAATTCAGTACTTTCAAATCTCTACTTTCATCCAAAGTCTCGTTCATGAATAAAAGCGTAAGGCATTGAAATGGTTACTTTTGCACAAAGCAAGGGTCACATACAGTTATTTTTCTCAACTTGTTACTGCCAGACTAACTACTAACACTAACTGCCAGACATATATGACAAATTTTGTCAAATGACAATCTGCATTCAAGAAATGATTGCATAAACCAGCTCTAACTACCAAAATAAACAGGCTAGATTGGAGTTTGCTGAAAAAGATATGCCATGGACTTCAGAATGAAATAAAGTGATCTTCAGTGATAAGGAGAAGTTTAATTTAGATAAGTGGGATGGGTTTCAATATTATTGGGGTGATCTGAGACCAGAGCAGCAGATAAGAATGAGCAGGAAGTTTGGTGGTGGAAGTGTTATGATTTGGCCAGCCTTCTGCACTAAAGGTACATCACGCATTGCTTGGCTGAACACTAGTATGAACTCTAACATGTACTATGAAATGCTAAAGACAGAATTTATTAGGCTGTATTAGAACCTAGCGAACAAAAGTTTAATTTTTCAACAAGATAATGCACCTAAACATTTGTCTGCTACAACCAAAAACTGATTTGAAGATAAAGATATTGTCTTGCCACTTAACTCAGATTTGAGCCCCATAGAAAACCTTTGGGGAATACTTGTAAGGCATATTTATTGCAATAGAAGGTACCTTGAGGCTGTATGTAAGCTGAAAAGATATGATAAAAGTGGGTGACAACTTTACTGCAAGAACTATATACTCTAACAAAATTAACACCAAAGAGATTTTTTTGAGGTTGTTAGGAAGAACAGAAGTTCAACAAAATACTAATAATGCAATAGGACAGTGACTGCCTTTATACCAATATCCATCCAGGAAATGCAAACACCTTATTTTGTAACTCATGTTAAGAAAGAAACTAATTCCATCATGACTTTTGTATGTCTTATATCTACAACTTTCATAATAAATTAGATATGTGTATGTTTCAGAAATTGTGCCTATTACTTTCAGCAGGAAACGTAGTGCCTTTATGTTGATTTCCACTACTGTACAATTGTAAAAATTACGTGTCACCTAGCATCCGTAACAATGACAACCCAGACAAACAGTTTACATACTGACAATGTAAAAGAAGTTCTATGAAACCTTGGTTTATGATTAATTTCAATAATTTACATCAACTACAAAAGATAAGTGAAACCTAGTCTCTCAATATTTGTTGATTTATATTGCTTCAATGTTAATGGCTTCAGTCTTTCATGAATGCAACAGATTTTCTCTAACAAACATATTATTTTCCATTCCTCCTTGATTTATATTTCAGTTCACAAAATATACAAAATCAATTACTGAGGCATTTAAAATTACAATATGAGAGGAGTAATTGAATTTCTTTGTTATGAATTTGTTTAAATGAAAAATGCAATTACTTTTCAATTAGACTAAAATTTTCAATTGTGTACAAGAGAAACTTCAATTATTGGACAATCAACTCCAACCAACATTAGCATGGAGAACAATGCCTAGCATTAATAACTACACAAACAATAACGCCTAAAGAGGAAGCAAACCTACTCATCCAAATGATGTGTTAGCTACTTGTTGAAAATCTGGTGACTTGTATCTGTGCATGGCAAGTACAGCTAAGGGCCAAACCAGTGTAGACTTACTATATTAGCCATACAGGATAAGGGCTGCTGGCTGCATAATAAGCAAGTTTAGCATACATATGTAGAATTGATACATTGCAACAACAGAATAGATTTGTGCGTACAAAGTATATGTAAACAAAGACTACAAATAGAATATTTGTTATAAAACTCTTAAAAATGAAGTGTTTAAAACATGGAGCATATTTATAAATTTATAAAAATATGCTGATATTTCTAAACACATTCTGCTGCATTTTATTTGTAATTATGTTAATCACAGGACTAGTTTTGGAGAGGGTCCTCTCCATTATTCAGCTGTTGATTGACTGGTTCAACATCAGGTAACTGCCTCCCCCTGCTCTCGTTGCCTGGAATGCTGTTCTTCCTATTGACTAGTCGTAAGACATTGTCTATGATTAGTATGTTGAAATTCATCAGCTGATCTCGATCCTTAATGATGTAAATATTTTCCCACACTGTCAACTCCCAATAAATTTTTGCTGGTTTTAAAAGTTGGATATTTAGGTTGATATTATGATTGCTAGACCAAAAGTGGTGAGCTATGGCTGATTTATCTGTTTCCTTGTATTTGATGTTTCTGACGTTTCCTTCATTCTGGTTTTCAAATTTCTTTTTGTTTTGCAGATATCTTATGGCACTCTTCACAGTTCACACAGTAGACTCCTGATAATTTAATACTTGGAGTTGTATGTTTTAGAGGGTGATTGAGTAAATTTCTCAAACTATACTTGTTTGGCAGAGTCAGTTTTATGTTACAATTCTTAAAAATTTTCCTCATTCTGTTGAAAAATTTTGGGTGATGTGTAAATTCAAAATATCTTTCTTGCTAATTTTTAATTTGCTGACATCCTCGATAGTTTTTAATCTTCTATATTTTTTTAATAATCTAGTTACGAAATTGGGTATAGATCCATTTAAATTTGCAACAAGTTTAAGTTGCTCAAGTTCATTGTATTCTCTACTAGTGGGATATTAGTCAATCCTTCAAAAGGAAGTTAAAACAGTTTCTATTGAGTAAATCCATATACATATAATATAAATGAATTATAAATGTATACATAGCTTTAGCATATATTGTAAGCAATGTATTCAATCTGTACTGACAAAGTGTAAATTCTGTAAGAAACTAAGACTAATAAAAAAAATGAATCTGTGAATTAAGCTATGGAAGATTGCATGCTGATGTGCTTCTGGGTTGAAATTATTGTTCTTGATGTAACTGTCGATGTGTGTTTGTTTCCTATATATGCCAAATTTCAGTCTGTCCACATTTCTTATAATTTTTAAGTCAAGGAAGCCATCTGTCTTGTTCTATTTCAATAGTAAATTCTGTGGAATAATCCTGTAGGTTCAATAATTTTAATGGGTCTTGAGCTAATTTTTTGGGTCAATGGTAAAAATGTTGTCTATGTATCTTAACCACGTTTTAAATATGTATGGAAATGCCTTCATCATATGTATCTCTAAATTGCTCATAAATAAGTGTGCCAATATTGGAGGAGATAAGGGGCTGCTGATGGCCAAATCTCATGTTTGTTGATAAAACTTATTATCGAACATGAAAGAATTTTATGTTATACATAATTTTATGAGTTGAGCATATTTTTCAATTTCTGATGGTTAAGTACCCTGTTAGGTAACCCAGTGATTTATTAATTTAGGTACCTTTTCTGTGGGAATGCTGGTAAACAAAGAGCTAACATCAAAGGATACTAAAATATCATTTCTATGTAGTCACATTTTTTAATTTTTGAACAAGTTCTGGAAGTGTTCTTTATGCTCAATGATTGAAATCTTCCTATGGAATTTAATTTATTTACAAGCCATTCAGCCAAATGATTTGTTGGTGCATTTATGTTACTAAATATAGGTTTCATACTATCATCATTTTTGTGAATTCTTGGTAAACACCACAATTCTGTTAACATTGGGTTGCTCGGTATTAACTTATGTTTTATATTATTTGGGATAATCTTGCTCTCTTTAATTATTTTCTGTACTGCAACTGTGTGGGCTCTTAAGGGGCCCTTGGAAATTTCTTTATATTCTCCATTTTGTATAAGCTTATCCACTCTTTTATGTAATCACCTTTATCCATTATGACTGTTTTATTGTTCTTGTCTACTTTTAAATAAAATACTGGTTTATTTAATTCTTGAGTCAGTTGTCTTAATTTAAAATTTCCTTTCATATGTCCAGAAGCTAAAATTGGCTTTAATAATTCCTGACATTTGGCTGTGACTACCGGTTTCTCATTGTTTTTTAGAATATGTATCATTATTTTTACATCCACAATGAAATCATCTATATTGTGTGAGTAGGTAACACAAGTTTTACGGCCTTGATTTAAAAATGTTACTTCTTTTTCCATAAAGGATTGTGTCGATAGATTAATGAGATTGCCTGTAGTTTTTGCAATTCGTTGGGTTTTATTTAGATCTGTCTGTTTTCTCAACTGTATTACTTTGTTTTTAAGCTTGTTTGTTTTACTGCTCATGTTTATATTGAGTTTGTTGTATAATATACTTTCAAAGCTTGTCTGTATAGTGTTTTTTTAGGATATTCACGAATTTTAAATGAGTATTGTATAACATTAAGTGTGTGTTTGCTAAAATGAAGTACTCTTTTGAGCTTTCCAATAGTAGTGCTATTTTCTCTACAGATTTTTTGTGTGTGCTGTTTGTATTGTGATTGACGATCATACTGATAAATTTTGGGGTTAACTGTTGTTTCAGGCAGCTAACTAGCCCTGTGATTAACATTATTACTAGTAAGTTGGAGCAGAATGTGTTTAGAAATATTGACCTGTTTTTCAATTTAAGAATATTTGTTACCTGAAGATAATGAGGTATGTTCTTCCTACCTAGCAAAAAACTGATAAGCATGTGCCAGTGTTCCCTGGAATGCCATACGACCTCCAGCCATTAAGATAACTTGGTGGAAGCAGTTGAGTATATCTGAGGTAGGCTGATGTATTGAGCAGAGCACAACTTTGCCTCTCATAGCCAGCTGCCGCAGTTTCTCAACCACAGTTGAGGCATTATAACTGTCTAATCCTGTAGTAGGCTCATCACAGAACAGCATCGGTGGATCAGTAAGCAGCTGCAAAACATATATCCATAGCTTAATGGTTACAAACTTCAGACAACAATTCATTAGCTACTCCTTACGTAGTTACCTACGATTATTTTATGTGCTTCCCAAGGGACTATGTCAGATTGATGTTCAAGATGAGTTGGAAATGAAGCTTCCGCATAGGGTTACCAGACGTCTGGAAATTCCTGGGTATGCTCTACATTTTAAGCCTTTTGTCCGGTATCTAGGGGGGGGGGGATTTTTGAAAAGCCTCTAATGTCCTACATTTTCAGAAACAAGCCATAATCGTTAGAAAATGAACTGGAAATTGGGAAAATAGAAATGAATAATTGGTTATTAGCCATAACTATAACTTTCTATGGCAACATGGCTACAGTCAAAGACTATACTCATGAATTATAGTAATCCTCACCACCTTAACAGCTTTGCTCATCCCACTCTGAATACGCAACAGTACTTGACAACTGCAGACCCTTTTACTAAGAGTATATTGAGAAGGATCCTCTCTATTGTATTCATGCCATCTGCAATGGAAGAAGAATGAGGGACATGTTTACAACTTCTGGAATGTGGTTGTTAAGGGATGGGTATCACTATAATAACATTGAACGAGAGATTGACAACATGGCATTTGTACTCTGAGGCAAAAGGTTGGTGTTCTCAATACCCTATCCGGTCTTAATATGAGTATGGATGTCAACGTTACGCCGCAGTACAACTTTCAGCGCGTGTGAAATGGTGAGGTACGATTGGAAATAGTTTCTAATTACATTATGTATATTACTGCTTATTTAATACTTTCAAGTAATGAACGGGATGAATAAATACCATAATTTAACTTACACAATGTTTAAACATGCACATAAATATTTTACTTCCATTTATTATCACGTGGTACTCAGTAATTCTCCGATTGCGTTGTTACTGTAGTAAAGTGATGTCCTGACACTTGTATTACTGGTAATGCACGTGCAGTCAGAGTGGCAAACTGTTCAGTTTCGCAGACTAGTCAAGGAAACAAAAGCAGAAAGCCTCTAAGAAGTGGTGAAAAGACTATTGTATTATGTGTGTTTAACTTTTCTTTCAACTTTATGGCACTCCAGCTATGAAGGACGTAACCAAATTGACGTCTCAAGCAACTGGTATTTCTGTGTACACTGTTTCAAATGTGAGAATAGAAATAAAACAAACAGGAACTGTAAAAGAGGCAATGAAGGACGTAACCAAATTGACGTCTGAAGCAACTGGTATTTCTGTGTACACTGTTTCAAATGTGAGTACGGAAATGAAACAAACAGGAACTGTAAAAGACCCTAAAAAGAAAAGGGAAGGACCATTTAGTGTTCTAGGCCAAGTGGATGACTGTTAAATGTTGTTGTTACCTAATGCTGGCATTCTGACAATGAAATCATTAATCCTCTTGCTCTCCAATATTTTTCACTGCTAGGTGGGGCACTAGAAGTGGCCGGGCATATTTGAAGGTGGCCTCGATCCATTTCCTCTTGTAGATCACATAGAGGACAGAGTGGTGAAGAATATATCCCAGTTCTGTTTAAATGTTTTGCCAGACATAATGTCCCATAGTCAACCTGAAGGTTGCAATTGCGATTTTTCAAGGATACTCAGGAATTACTGTTTGAATGTTTGGTAGTTCCCATCTTTTATTTTTTGATTTTTCATAGTGATATTTTGCAATAATTTTTTTTAATTCAGAGTTGACTAATCTTTTAGCTGCATAAAATGGTAGATTAACTATAGATTTTTGTACACTGCTGGATCCCTTTTTTGGAAGAAAATCAGCTTTCTCATTACCACTCAGTCCACAGTGAGCTGGTATCCATTGGAAGACTAGGTGTTTTTGAAGTGCTGTTAGATGGGTAAGGATTTTCCAACATTCTATAATTGTTTGGTTTTTTGTGACAACTTGGAAGTAATTGCTATAATTGCTGCCCTGGAGTCTGAGAGAATAACTGCTTGCTGAAAATGTGAATTTCTGTGCAAAAGATTTTGTAGGGCCATTCGAATTGCTTCAGTTTCTCCATCAAGTTTGTAGTTCCATAATTTAAAGATTTGTAATAGGAAAAGAGGTGACATGTGACTCCAGCACCTGCTCCATCTTGGTTAGATATCAATGATCCATCAGTATAAATATGGATTGACTATGGATTGATAGTATGGATTGACTCTAATGACAATAATTTTAGAACACTAGTTGGAGTATCACTTTTCTTAACTTCTTCTGTCAGGTGTAAATAATATGCGATGTCTAATGGTTGTGTCGGATAGACTTTAGATATGAAGTTTTCCTTTGAATTAGGAAGGTATACATTCTTCTTGATGTCTTGAATTTTGGAAAGAAAGGTCTCCTGAGTCTTTAGTGTATGTGTAAAATTTCTCTTGTTCCATGTATTGAATGGGAGTCTGATCAACTTTTCGTGTTGAGTAAGAGCTGCTTTTTTTATTTCATATTCAATGGGGTATTGGTTGGTTAGTACTTCCATAGCTGGTATTAGTGTGGTTTTGATAGCACCTGTAATTAATCTCAGACTTTGGTTTTGGAAGATTAGAATTTTTTTTTGTATTTGCCGTTATAAGAACTTTGCTGCAGTAAGTAAATAAAGGCTTTATATATGCATTGTATGTTGTGTTAAGAGTTGCTCTGGAACATCCCCACTTCATTCCTGTTAAGACGTTTTAACAGTGAAAGGCGGCTCTCTGCTCTTTGTATTACATTTTCTATTTGTTTGGTCCATGTAAGTTTGGTATCAAATGTAACTCCTAAATACTTTGCTTCCTTTGTTTCTGGTAATTGTTGACCCTCAAAATTTAGTTTTATTTTTAGTGGTTTTTTCTTAGTGAAAATATTTGGTAGTTTGATTTTGTTGTATTAACAGTCATTAAATTTTCTTTGGTCCACTTTTGTAGGTTGGTTAAGGATTGTTGCATGGTTTTTTCTAGTTCTGTACTTTTGCTTTTTGGTTTTGAAGTCCACATTACTAAGTCATCAGCAAATAGTGCACACTTCACACCTGATTCTTGTATTTGTTGTGGCAGATCATTAATAAATATATTAAAAAGTGTACTGCTGAGCACTGCACCTTGTGGTAAGCCACGATGTACTTGTTTGTATTTAGACATATTTCTTCCATATCTGGGAGCAATAAAGCGTTGTGTTAGGAAATGACATAGCCATGAAAACATTGGACCTTGTATCCCTACGTTTTTTACTTCCTTTAGTAGTTTTTTTCTGCATATAGAATCATATGCACTTTGGAAATCAATAAAAACTGATACATTACCTTCTTTTCTATTGAAGGAGTCTTTGATTTCTTGACTGAGAAGTAAGACTTGTTCATTTGTAGAATGGAACTCTCTGAATCCAGTTTGACATGGGGATATTAAATTTTGTGATTCTAGAAACCAGTTTAACCTGTTTGACACCATTCTTTCCATCTCTTATGCTAGTGAGAGCTATTGGTCTATTACTTTTATGCGGTTTTATCTTTCTTCAAGTGAGGGACAATTATTGCTTTTTGCCATTCAGCAGGTACAGTGGTTTTACAGGATAGATTGTAGAGTTTTAGTAGTAGTTGTTTTGCTGTTTTTCCAAGGTTTTTTATGAACTCTGGATGTATGTGATCTGTCTTAAGGTAGTGGCACATGCAGATGATATAGTCTTTTTGGTAGAGGGAAACACTAGGAATATGTTGGAGGAAAAAGCCAACAATTTGTTAATAGAGCTATCCGATTGGTGCCAGGTTGCGAAGATGAAGATTTTATCAGTGAAATCTGCATATATGATACTTAAGGCTCATTTAAGCGAGATCCCATTATTAAATTTGAAAATAACCATATTAAACGTTCAATACAAGTAAAATATCTGGGCATATTTTTGGACGAAAGACTAAACTTTAAATCTCATACTGATTATGTAAGGGTTATACAGAAAAATTAATGCTGAAACTTTCCTGTTTAGCACAATTTGATTTCAAAATTCCCTTGAACACCATAACCACCTACCATAAGAGCATATTTGGAGCCATAGTGACCTATGCAGCATCAGCGTGGGTGCACAGAGCCAAGCTTACCACAGTCAAGACCTTGCTGAGAAGGTCACAGAGGAAGATCCTACTCCGATTTACAGGAGCAGTGAACACAACATCGACCATGGCTTTGCTAGTTATTTGGGAATTTGGCCTATTGACCTTATCCTACGATACAGGGGTGCATGTTTTTGGATGAAAAAAGGAGATCAAAGAAAAGTTTTTTAATTAATGGATGGTTTTTATCAAAAGAAACGGGACTTCAAAAATAAACTATTACAAATCTGGCAAGAAGAGTGGGATTTAATAGAAGAAGGCAGGAGAACTTACTCAATTTTCGGCAACATTAGAGAAAGATTACAAAAGAAGTATAAAAGTTTTAATTATACAAAAGGTACAATACATTTCCTAACCGGGCACAGCCCATATGGAACCTACTGGCTAAAGATTAATAAACAATTAACCGATATATGTGATATATGCAACATCCAAGACACTCCTGAGCATGTTTTCTTTGAATGTCCAAAATATGCACACCTGACTGAAGAACATCGAACATCATTACAAGGACACCAAATCTACAACATCGTAAGGGATAAGGATTTACTCCACCACCTAGAGACAATGGCTAATACCATCAGCAAATCTGCCATCGAGACCAAAATTCTGCCAAGGCAAATAAATATTCAACATCAGGACATACTAATTAGACGATCCAAGAGGATACAAAATCAACGACACCGAAATAACATTGATAGTGATTTATCTGACCCACAAGATGACCAATAAGACATAAATACCGACACTGAAGAAATGTTTTAAAATTTTTATGAAAATGAGGTTTTGAAAACGTTTAAATGTTGTATTGTTTACATTCTATGATGTTTTAGTGTATTATTTTAAATATGTGTAATTTTGAGAGGTAGAACTGGAACTTAAAAATTCAATGCCACAACTGGGAGTTGAACCACAGACCTTCTGCTTACCGGGCAGCTGCTCTAACCAACTGAGCTATTGTGACAAACTGCCAGAATTGCATTAAATTCTCAAACCAGTTCGTATTTCTCCTGGTAAACCACAAAGGCAGTCTCACATCAGAGACAAATTACCCCAATGGTGACTTACTATTGTAAGTACTTCATATCCCAGGATTAAATAACCTTCAGATGGTAATTATTATTTATTTATGCCAACAAACTTACTGTTGGTGTTTTTAAACACACAAGCTGTGTGTGGGCAAAGTTTGAGAGGTAGCTCAGTTGGTTAGAGCAGCCGCCCGGTAAGCGGTCTGTGGTTCAAATCCCAGTTGTGGCATTGAATTTTTAAGTTCCAGTTCTACCTCACAAACTTTGCCCACACACGGCTTGTGTGTTTAAAAACACCAACAGTAAGTTTGTTAGCATAAATAAATAATGTGCAATTTTGTTTATGTTTAATTGTCATTTTGATTATTACATTTTGCATTTTATATAATTATGCACGAGTGTATCTGTGCTGTAGTGTAGAGTTTAAATAGTTTCAAAGACTTTCTAAATTTAGAGATTAAAAATGTTTCGTAATATTTAATATATAATTCTGAATTTGAAATATTAATATTTGATTTAAATTTAATGCTATGTTTTATTTTATTAAATAAAGTTAAATGTTTTTAAGCTTTAGTAGATTGAGAAATTTGAAGCATTTGTTTATTTTGGAGGTTTGAAGATAATTTGTATTTTTGAGTTATTTAATTGAGGTTTTGAGGATTTTAAATTTTGCATTGTATGTCTTATATGATGTTAATGTGTATTCTTTCAAATATGTGTAATTTTGTCTATGTTTAATTGTTATTTTGATTATTGTATTTTATATAATTATGCATGAGTGTAGTTGAGCTGTAGTGTGGAGTAAAGGAAGTTAGGAGTGAGTTGGTGCTGGGTACCAGTACCAAGATGGCCGCCGGATTCCGGCGGTCATATTTTGTTTTGTTATGGATTTGTGATATTTGTAGATTTAGTGGTAACTGGTTACCAGTTATTTATTTTATTACTGGATACCAGTAATAGTTTTATTTAAAAATTTTTTGTTTTTTATAAATTTTGATTTTGAAAGATAGAGTTCTTATAAGTTATTTTATAACTTATAAGAGCTTGTGTTTAAAGAGGTGAGTTTTTAAAATCTTTATAGATTTTTTATTAAATTTATAAAAGTTTTGAATAGGTATGATTAGGGATGAGATGGAATGTTTTTTAATTTATTTTTTTAATTTGTTGTTTTTTTTCTTTTAATTTTAGTTAGAAGAGGTGTGGTTTTAGGATGTTAAAATTTTGTGTTTTAAATTATTTTATTTTTATTTTATTTTATTAATCTGTAAATTTTTTGAAGTGTATATTTGTTTTATATTTGTAATAAAATAATAAAGATCTGAATATTGACCCCGGTTTAAGAAATTAGGTGCCGGGGTCCAGTATGCAGATTTTTATTTTTATTTTTATATTTTTATTTTCTTTTTTTATTGTATGTGATCTGGTCCAGGAGACTTTTTGTTTTTTAGATTATTTATTGCAATGTTCAGTTCTTGCACATTAAAATTTTGAAAAAAGATATTGCATTGAGTGTTAGGATCACACTCTCTTTCTTGTTTCAAATCTTTCTTAAACTCTTTATATTCCTTTTTATTATATCTTGTTACTTTATGTGAATTAGCATAATATTTATTGAATGTTTCGGCTATGGCTACATCGTAAAACTAATGTTTTATTGTTGTGTATGATAGGTGTGCTGTTGTTTTCTTTCCTGTCCTTGACATTTTTTATGAACTTATGGGCTTTGTTACCATCTGTCCTATAATCCATTTTTTCTAAGAAATTATTAAAGTGATTCTTTTTAGCTGTATTAATTTCATTTTTTAGTTAGGCACATTTCTCCCACCATATTTGTGTATCCGATATGTTTTTTGTTTGTTCAGCTGTATTTCTAGCTATATCCCTTTGCTTTTTCAGTTCTTCTAGCTGGGGGTTCCAAAAGGGTTTGAAATTTTTAATTCTTCCACGAGGAATATGTTTTTTTTTTGCGGTTTCTAGGATGACTTTACAGAAATGTTTGTTCACATGATCTGGTTGGTCATGCAGCTGTGAGTTTGCTTGTTCTTTAAATTGATGTTCCAGTTCAGTTTTATATTTGTTCCAATCAGCTTTTTTGAAGTTCCAATACAGATTCGTGTGACATTGACGGTTATTTGTATTATCTAGTTTTATATCAGCAATTACTGCTCTGTGACCAGAACTTGGGTCTTCTATAACTTGTTTTTTAATTTTTGAAACAATATCTGTTGTAGCTAACAAGCGATCTGCGTTACTGCCTCCTCCAGAGTAATGTATGAAGGTTGTGGGATCTTCTTGACTATAAATCAGTTCAAAAGTTGTGGTATTCAAAAATTCTTCCACTATCTTCCCTGTAGAATTCACTTTTTCATAACCCCATCTTTTGAAATGGGCATGGAAATCCCCAATTACGATTGTTTTATTTAATTGGTCAATAAGTGAGAGATCTGGTTCATTCCTGGGAGGATTGTAAATACTGTAGATATGTAGGTGTGTTTTGTTATCCCAAAAATTTAGCTTTATTAATTCACTTTTATCTGTGTTATCCATTTCTTTAACAATTTCAAAGGAGGATTTAATATACTTTTTGACTCCAACTAATATTCCACTACTTATCTGTCTATTTTTGGGTAGTAGGTGTATTAGAAAATCAGTAAAACTGAAGTATTTAAGTTGATCATTTGTTAGATTTGCTTCTTGTATGAAAAATATATCTATGTTATAGTCAAATACAATTTTATTGAGTTCTACTCTTTTTGTTTGGATGAGACCACCTGCGTTCCATTGTAGAAGTCTGATGTTAGATCTTCTATTAATATAATGTTTTGGTTCTCGAGAAGTAGTCCCCACCTGGAGATCCAAATGGCCTTATTTTAACTCTGGAACCTTTTACCCCTCGAGTCATATTTCATAATTTGATATTGAAGAGAGCAATAGCAGTAATAGTAACCACTTTTTAGAAAGCACCATATTTTTCTGTTTTGGCGGTCTCATTGCTCTCTCACAACCCCAGAATGTCTGGAGGACAACACCTGTTGTTGGTTTATGGGTCTCACCGACCAGACTGGGAGACTTATCAAAATAAATTCACCGACCATATCCTCTGATTACCAATCAGAGGACGTATTACATGTCATGACAGGTCAGCATGTTAGGGGTTAATATTTTATAGAGAAATCAGAGAAATGGAGAGGTTGGAAAAATAAGAACTCCCTAGCCCTCAGAACCCTAATAGCATCGGAGTCAGAAGAGAACAAGAGATGACCAAGGTAAGATCAGGTAGAAAAGTTATAGTGAGGAGCAAAACACCAGTAACTGAAAGTAATGTTCTGCTCAGCTTGGGTACCTTGTAGTCGCCATTCTCATATCCCCTAGACGGAGACCCCTGAGTCATCTACAATACCTAAAAATGTCTGTTTTCACTTCTTCCATATTAATGTTGTTCACTATCAGTGTTATATTGCAACATGCTCGGATTTGACCCACAGACGCTCTGCTTGAGCACCTGCCTGGGGGGGGGGGGGGGTGTGGTGGCATAGTGTGGCATGGCGTGGTGTGTGGTGGTATGATGGAGGTGGCATGGGGTGTGTGATGGCACGATGTGTGTGGTGAGGTGTGTAGTGGCATGATGTGGGTGGTGGGGTGGTGTGTAGTGGGGTGCATAGTGTATGGTCGGGTATGCAGTAGGGTGGTGTGTGAGATGGGGTGTGCAGTGGCCTGGTGTGTGTGGAGTGTGGTTGGATGTGGTAGAATGGTGGCATGCTGTGTGTGGTGTCGTGCATAAGGTGAGGTGTGTGGTGTTGTGGTGTGTGTGATGAGGTGTGTGGTAGTGTGTGAGGAGGGGTGTGACAGCAGTTAAAAAAAATTATTTTGTTGTTTAACGATGCTGTCAATTACCAGGATCACATCAGCGTCGCCGGTGTGCCGGAATTTTGTCCTGCAGGAGTTCTTTTACATGCCAGTAAATCTACTGACATGGAGCTGTCATTTTTAAGCACACTTAAAAACCATCGACCTGGGCCGGGTTTGAACCCACGACCTTGGGATCAGGTGTGGTGGGATGGTATGTGCGGTGGGGTGTGCAGTGGAGGGTTGTGAGAGATGGGGTGTGCAGTGGCATGGTGTGTGGAGTGTGGTTGGATGTGGTGGCATGGTTTTTGTGGTGGGGTGTGGTGGCATGGTGTGTTGTGTGATGTGGGGTGTATGGTGGTGTTTTATGCAAGGTGGGGTGTGTGGTGGCATGATTGTGTAGTGTGGTGTGGCATGGGTGGTATTGTGATGTGTGGTGGGTGATTGTGGAGTGGTGTGGTGTCTTGGTGAGAGTGGTGGAGTGATATATAGGGTGTGGTGGCATGTGAGTGTTGGGGTGTGGTGCTGTGTGATGAGGTGGGGTTTGTGGTGGTATGTGTGATGAGGTGGGGTTTGTGGTGGTATGTGTAATGGGGTGTTTGGTGGCTTGTGTGGTGGCGTAATGTGTGATGTGGTGGCATAATGTGAGGTGGGGTGGGTGGAGGCGTAATGTGTGAGGTGCAGTGTGATGGCATGTGTGAAGTGGGGTATCTGATGGCATGTGTGAAGTAGGGTGTGTGGTGGCATGTGTGAGGTGGGGTGTGGTGGCATAAAGTGTGATATGGGGTGTGTGGTGGCATAGTGTGAATTGGGTTGTGTGGTGACATAATGTGAGGTGGGGTGTTTTGTGGCGTAATATGTGAGTTGGGGTGTGTGGTGGCATAATGTGTGAGGTGGGGTGTGGTGGCGTAATGTTTGATGTGGGGTGTGACGGCATAATATGAGATGGTGTAATGTGTGAGGTGGGTTGTATGGTGGCAAAATGTGAGGTAGTGTGTGTGGTGGTGTGATGTGAGTTGGGGTGTGGTGGTGTGATGTGTGAGGTTAGGTGTGTTGTGGCATGATGTGAGGTAGGGTGTGTGGTGGTGTGATGTGAGTTGGGGTGTGGTGGTGTGATGTGTGAGGTTAGGTGTGTTGTGGCTTGATGTGAGGTGGGGTGTGTGGTGGTGTGATGTGAGTTGGGGTGTGGTGGTGTGATGTGTGAGGTTAGGTGTGTTGTGGCTTGATGTGAGGTGGGGTGTGTGGTGGTGTGATGTGAGCTGGGGTGTGGTGGTGTGATGTGTGAGGTTAGGTGTGTTGTGGCGTGATGTAAGGTGGGGTGTGTGGTGGTGTGATGTGAGCTGGGGTGTGGTGGTGTGATGTGTGAGGTGGGTTGTGTGGTGGCATAATGTGTGAGGTGGGGTGTGTTGTGGCGTAACATGTGAATTGGATTGTGGTGGTGTAAAGTGTGAATTGGGTTGTGTGGTGGCATGTGTGATAAGGGGTGTTTTGTGGTGTAATGTTAGAGGTGGGTGGTGTGGTTGCGTAATGTGTGATGTGGGGTGTGATGGCATAATGTGTGAGATTGCTTGTGAGGTGGTGTAATGAGGTGGGGTGTGTGGTGGCATGTTTGATGGCGTGATGTGTGAGCTGGGGTGTGGTGGCATGATGTGTGAGGTGGGGTGTGGTGGCATGAGGTGTAAAGTGGGGTGTGTGGTGGTGTAATGTGTGAGGTGGGGTGTGTTGTGGCATGATGTGAGGTGGGGTAAGTGGTGGCATGATGTGTGAGGTGTGGTTTGTGGTGGCGTGATGTGTGAGGTGGGATGTGTGGTGGCATATGTGTGGTGGGGTTTTTGGTGCCATGATGTGTGAGCTGGGGTGCGGTGGCATGATGTGAGGTGGAGTGTGGTGGCGTGAGGTGTGAAGTGGGGTGTGTGGTGGCATGTGTGAGGTGGCATAATGTG
The DNA here is from genome assembly GCA_030765045.1 of Tenodera sinensis. Classification (NCBI taxonomy): domain Eukaryota; kingdom Metazoa; phylum Arthropoda; class Insecta; order Mantodea; family Mantidae; genus Tenodera; species Tenodera sinensis. Next base: position 346,624,712 of record CM060964.1, read on the forward strand.
GGGTGTGAAGGCGTAATGTGAGATGGTGTAATGTGAGGTGGGTTGTGTGGTGGTGTAATGTGAGGTGGGGTGTGTGGTGGTGTGATGTGTGAGTTGGGGTGTGTGGTGGTGTGACGTGTGAGGTGGGGTGTGTTGTGGCGTGATGTGAGGTGGGGTAAGTGGTGGCATGATGTGTGAGGTGGGGTGTGTGGTGGCATGATGTGTGAGCTGGGGTGTGGTGGCGTGATATGTGAGGTGGCGTGATATGTGAGGTGGGGTGTGGTGGCATGAGGTGTGAAGTGGGATGTGTGGTGGTGTAATGTGTGAGGTGGGGTGTGTGATGGCATAATGTGTGAGGTAGGGTGTGTGGTGGCATAATGTGAGGTGGGTTGCTTGGTGGCATAATGTGTGAGGTGGGGTGTGTGGTGGCGTAATGTGAGGTGGGTTGTTTGGTGGCATAATGTGTGAGGTGGGGTGTGTGGTGGCATAATGTGAGGTGGGTTGTTTGGTGGCATAATGTGTGAGGTGGGGTGTGTGGTGGCATAATGTGAGGTGGGTTGTTTGGTGGCATAATGTGTGAGGTGGGGTGTGTGGTGGCATAATGTGAGGTGGGTTGTTTGGTGGCATAATGTGTGAGGTGGGGTGTGTGGTGGCGTGATGTGTAAGGTGGGGTGTTTGGTGGGTCGTGATGTGTGAGGGGGTGTGTGGTAGTGTGATGTGTGAGGTGGGGTGTGTTGTGGCATATTGTGAGGTGAGGTGTGTGGTGGCGTAATGTGTGAGGTGGAGTGTGTGGTGGCGTAATATGAGCTTGAGTGTGTGGTGGCATAATGTTTGAGGTGGGTTGTGTGGTGGCGTGAGGTTGGGTGACTTCGCAAAAGTTAAAGGCATATGGAGGCGGGCCATACTGCAGACTTCAGCAAAACCTAAACTTACCCCTCCTACCAGCGCTGCTGAATGTGGTACACACATCTCACACACCTGAACAAAGAACATTATCTTCATTAATTATGCTCAGATAAATATTTGAAAATGACATGCCAATCTTAATGTAACAAAAAATTTAATTTTCTGATCATGACCGTACAAAAATCCTGTCTCTACAGTGCTTAGAACATGAGCGATGCACGTTTTATCTTCACATGGTTATGGTTACCCAACATCCATTCAACACAGATAAGCCTGAAACACAACTCCATTCCTTGCTCGCAACACTTATCTCAAGCATAAATAAACAGTGTACCTACTATGAAAACAGAAGTCACGCAGTTTGAAACAGACTGAGTTAATATTCAGTTCGTTTTCAGAGCAGTGGTGTGTTATTTTGTTAATGTGAATGGCATCGTTAAGTCATGTGTTAAACCATGCATGCTGTTCCACTGCCATGAGGTGTGTCAAGGTAAGAAAGGAAGATTTTAATGTTTTAGGAATATTTCATATGTTGTTTAATTACAGGAAAAATAGAACCTTTGCTGGCATGTAAAACATGCTCTTCTGTACAGAACCTCTGCCGGTACATGCACTACGCTTGAGCATTGGCCAGCGTTCATATACCTTTAACATTTGCGAGCAGTATAGAGGAAGGTAGTATGGATTCTTGCTTTTGACATTGTCAGGCTGCCTTTGCACCATTCTTTATCATGGAAGACTCACTGTTACTGCAATGATGTGAATGGTCTATTTAATGCTATGGGAATGAAACATTTACCAGTTGAATGGTTGGTTGTAAATGTTAAAAATGCACATTCTTCACTCACACTTGAACTCTTTTTCTGCTGGTGCTCTTGGACAAGTCTCCGATGAACATGGGGAAAGGTTTCATCAGACCATATCTACTTTGGACCAACACCATCAAAATGATGACTCACCATATAGAGATAGAGGTTCACAATTACATAATAACACAACACACAACACATGCTATACCAACAGCATACTACACGAAATTACACCACCTACATTTGACAAGGAGAAGGGAGGCAATCCAAAATTATTTGTTAAACAAATGGAGGAATATTTTAAAGTGAAAAGCATACCAAATGAGCTTAGAATGATGATAGTGAAGAAAAGCTTGAAGAACAAAGCATTAGAATGGCTAAGGTAATACTAGCTGGTCATGAATCGTATAGCTCATTTAGGAATCTATTCCTGTCAAGGTATTGGGGCTCTGCTAGCAGAATCAGACAAGGGTAGAGTTAGCAACAGGAAGATACGATCCAACCAAGGGATTATCACTAGTTGACTATTTTATGAAGATAGCTAACAAATGGAAGCTATTAGACCTTAACCTGTCGGAGGCAGAGTTAATCACTAGTATTATGAGACACTTCCCAGATACAGTGAGAACTGGGTTAATTATTGCGAGGCCAGTAGATTTTACTGACATGATAGAACTACTAACAGCCTTCGAAACACAAAATGGTCGACCTAACGAACAAAGACATAGGAACAGTCACCCAAACTCACCGAATTTAAATAGAAGCATGACCACAAACAACCAAAGCAAGAGGGAAGATAGAAACACTAGAAGCACCCACAACAGGGGAAGAAGATTCTTTGTAAACAATGGGCCTCCAATAATAGATAATGAACATTGAGCCAGATATTCCATATTTTAGGTAAACCATGTTCCATACTTTGCTGAAAGACATTGGGTTTCAGTTTACAAAAGGAAAGAAAATTAATGCAATATTTGATAGGGAAGCTATGGTGGTGTGGAGATGTTACATGAGACGTGAGGGTGCCGCACCTCAATCTGATGACTCAGGTTAACATAAGTTTTTGCTCATAAAATTACAATTCATAACTTTTTTTAACCAATTTCTTAAATCAGTTAATGTAGTTTATTAATAAATATGAGCTGAGTGCAATTCTAACCTCACACTGCTGCAGTGAAGGATTTGATGGTTGCGGTAACAAATGAAAACAGCTGTGTACAGAGAAAAACATGTGCTAGTTTGCAGAGTGATACAATCGCAATGTTTATGTGCGTACCCACTTTAACCTTGGAGGGACTATAGAGGCAAAGAAATGCTTTACTCTCACTTATGCTACTTCAGCAGAGTTAGGAATAAAACATAAGTGTGCAGTATATGGAGCTGACAGCACACACACAAATTTTGATGATATAAGTTAACCAAAGGGTAAAAATGTATTCAACAAATTAAAGTTACATTAATTGTAAAAGATTAGTTCAGAGAACTATGATTGACTTTAATGAACACATTTAACATTGTATGTTTCAGGATCTTAAGAAAATATAAATATATATATAGACACACACACACACATACACACACACGCACGCATGCACGCACACACACACACACACACACACACACACACACACACACATAAGGTGTTAGGGGTATGAGTGCACAGACTTCAAAGGCAACTTCCTGGCGTTAAACTGAAACATAAGTTCCTGCACCATTTTCCTCTATAGTGCATAGTTTCATAAATAAAAATTAAAACTGGTCATAAGTGTGATTGCAAATATGTCCCCACTCTACTTCTGCAATTAGAACAGTGAGGTAGAGCTACAAAAGATGCGTTATTTATGTCTTTACCATATGTTGCTAAAATGATTCGTTTAGCCACAAAATGATATGAAAGAACCGGATTCCAGTGTGTCTATTGGAATAAAGTCATGGGCATATGCTTGGCAACCCTGCAGTATTAGCCCATGAGAAGTGCGGAAAGTGAGAGAATGTTGATAGTACAACTACCCCCGCGACATCTGTCCACAACAGTAGGTTCTGTCAGTGCTTCAGGTGCATTAAATGCATGCAGAACTATGGCAGTCTTTACAAATCAAGAGTATTTAGATATCTTCCCTCTTAGGGCAAAGCCGATTGCAACACACGTGAAGCGCAGCGCTTGATGATCTTCGCACATGTATGTATGAAGCAGCCCTAGCGATTGAGCAGAACACAGAAGCTCTAACAAGGGTAGGGCAAAATTGGCTAAGAAGATGCGATGCCTGCATAGATGCTCACGGAGCACATTTTGAACATCTACTGTAAAATACATCTTGTTGAGTTTGCCGTTATTGACCATTAATAATTTTCTTCTTCTTGTTCTTCTTCTTCTTCTTGTTCTTGTTCTTGTTCTTCTTCTTCTTCTTCTTCTTCTTCTTCTTCTTCTTCTTCTTCATGTCTTAGGTAATCTAGGCTGTTCCGGCTCCAAAGTCATGTTCTTTATAATAGATTTTCCTGTTTAGCAAAAGGTGGCTGTTTTTAATTACACAATTACACAAATGAGGTATTTCCATACTTAACATTTGAAGTTGCTATCTTCGATCATCCGAGTACACCTTATGCGTAGCCTCTTACGTAGCTTTTAGTTTAGTTCTCGTAAATACGATTGAATAGCTTAAAAGCAAACCACCCCATCCCTCGTTACTGGCATTAGCTGACAAGAAACACACAGGAACGTGGCCAACCGGATTTCGAATGCTAGCCTAGTTTAGACCTTCACCCATTGCAGGTGTGAACGCATGCCTGGCCGCAAACCAAAACAAAACATTCGGCCTGTGTTGCCACACTGTGCAGATAATGTATTCAATAATGTTAGATTATCTCCTTTAACTTTCAAGATAGATGAAGTTGTTATTGGACTTTATTATTAGTCATATTTGGATCTCGCAGCACACGAAGTTTGTGCACTCATACCCCTAACACCCTGTATATATATATGCCTGTGGGTATATATTGAGATCCAAAAACATGTGAACTGCTACGCAGTGTTTTTCCACTCTGAATGCGGAAATACAATAACAGCAGCTGATGTACACAAGGTCACGAGCATCACTTGTTTTTCTCTGCTCTGCTCACAATCAGTATTGAGTTGACGTGATATCATGTGGCTGCATTATTACCAGTATGCTCTATTATTTAGTCCTGTACTTAGTCACAAAATGTATTATGACTCAGCATTTGTTTTCTACTGCACAGCATGTATTTATTATGATTTTTTTCGAGTCAACAGTTGTCGCCCGTACATATGTGAATACAGTTTTGTGCCCTTTTTTTAGAGAATTAACTGATGGGGTAAACCTGACAAAATATTGCATTGAATGGAAGAAAATAGTTAGAGAAGGCCAAAACATTCAGTCAATGAAGTTCTAGTGCCTATTAAGAAGAATTGACAGGGAGGGTGATTTTGCCTTTTTTTCAACAAGACTCTGCTACAGCTCATACAGCCAATCTTTCGATGAAACAATTGAATGTGTCTAAAGTAAGAACAAAATTATAAAACTAAAAATTTCATTTATCTTAGTAATATTGCAAGTTCTTTGGTGCTATGCTGACAATGTTTCGAGTTGAATGTGTGTTTCAGGACAGAATAATTAGTAGAAATTTGTGGAACCTTGGTCCCCCGACCTAACCCCCTGCAATTTCTACCTCTGGGGTAACAAAGCATAAAGTGTACAAGACAAACCTACACACCCTGAAAGAATTAAAACAAAATATCCGTCAGGAAATTGCCAGCATTTCTCAACATGAACTATGGTGAGTGATGGATAGTTTCCTAAAGGGATGCCAAAAATGTACGGACAACAACGGTGGCAATTTTCAGTATCTGCTATAATTATATTGATAAGTAAAGCCTTTAAAAGAAGATTTAAAAATGCTGTATGGTTTTATCCACACTGCTCTATGACAGCGGCAGTCGGCGATGAGCACAGAGGGTCCGTACAGGCAAAACACAGTGCAGTCGGATCACAGTCTTTTGGATCACACGTTATAATAGAATTTAAATTATAACTTTATATTATTTTTTCATAGATAAGTAATGTCCTACATTTTTAACCATTGTCTCCTACATTTCTATAAAATAATCTGATAACCCTACTTGAGCATGAAAGTGCATATAAATTTTGGACTTTCAGCCATAGGCTTAAAGTAATAGAAAATAAATATTGCTTCTTGATATAAAAATGTGCTTCTTTGCTGTTCTGTGCTTTACATCCTAGATATCTGTAAAAGAAAAGTATCTAAACATATTAATATGCTGGTATTACAGAAAAATCTAAGAATTATTCCCTATCAAACACTTTCCACCCCCTCTTCCTTAAAGGGCCTTCTTTTATTTGTGATAGCAGCTGCACAATATTTGTATTCTTGATCTACAAAATATGCATATTAAATTTCTCATTAAATTTCCAAAGCGCCTCACAATGAACATTTTTCAACCTCATCTCCCATTTGAGGTAGTTTTTTGAGATGAGCAACATTTATATTTTTATTTAGCAAAGTACTGACAAAACAGGTCCATTCATGCTGAGAATCCTAAAAATTGTCTCCCAGCAAATATTTTTCACCCCTTGTTCTGTTGAGGGTAGCTTTTAGTAATAGTACCCCACAGCATTTTTACTCTTGTCCTAAAGAACATGTGTAAAATTCCTCATTCATAATGAAAATTCCCTAAAGTGCGTCCCATTTAATAATTTTAACACCATGCCATTGGGGTGGTTTTTATGCATTACCACAATTGAAAGGATGAAGGGACTGAGCAACATTACCACCATTCTGGGTGTCTGGGGTGATATGTGATATCATTTCACACTATGTTTACTATTGTCCTGAAAAATGTGTGTACCAAATTTGGTCAAAATCGTTGCAAGGGTGTAGGAGTCTTAAAAAAAGGGATGCACATAGCTTGTCAGCATTACCATTTAGGCACCGTATTAACCCAAATGTTCTCCACCCCCATCTGTGCTCTTAAAGTCATGCCTAACTTAATAAATGTGAATTCTCATTACCTCTACAGCTAATGAAAGTCGTCTTCTCTCACCTCCAGACATGGCAGAAAGTTGTGTCTCTTCACATCCAAGGAGATTCAAATCCGCTAGAAGTGTCTGAATCCAAGTGATGCGGTCATCCAAACACAATTCTCGATCAAGTCGCATATGTGACTACATATGGGGGGAAAAATCACTATTGTCAAAATTATTAAAAGTCAGAGTCAATTCCATTGCTAAAAGTTCACATAAAAATAATAAAGTTTGTGCATATACATTATTTCAAATCAAAGACTGTATATTTCTACTTAGATCATTGCACCATGTCTGCTCAAATATTACAGATGTATTATTTGGCTCATTTTTGATCAGTAAGAAATAAAGAAATGTTCAGTCACATTTGTATTAAAATTAAACAAGTATAAAGACAAGAGAAAGAACCACTAAAAGAACATCATATACAATGTGGAAGGTACTTGATGCACCAAATTAAAAGTGTATATATATATCGATAATTTGAAAGGTAGAATTGGAACTGAAAAATTCGATGCCGTAGCCGGGATTTCAACCACAGACCCTCTGCTCACCAGACAGGCACTCTAACCATTAAGCTACTGTAACAACTTGCCAGAATGACATTGAATTCTCCAACCGATTCATATTTCTACTAGAAAGCCACAGAGACATTTACCACAACGGCGAGTTACTGTTATAAGTACTGTATGTCCCAAAACAATTTTTTTTGTAGTGTTTAATGCCCGGTTTTACTACTGCTGCACCACAGGTGGTGACACTGATGATACATGGAATGAAGATGGAGCACCGGTGGAATGAGGTGGCGGGGGAAACCGGAGAACCCGGAGGAAACCCGCCCCTGCACTGCTTTGTCCACCACAAATCCCACATGCTGTTGCCTGGGATCGAACCCGGGCCGCGTCCCAGGATTAGATAGTAGTATTTATTTATGCCAGCAATTTATTCAATCTGCCAAGTAAGCAGAAGGTATGTGGTTCAAGTCCCAGCTGTGGCATTGAATTTTTCAGTTCCAGTTCTACCTTTCAAACATTGACCACGCACAGCTTGTGTGTTTAAAAACATCAACAGTAAGTTTTTTTTGGCATAAATAAATAATAATTACCATCTGAAGGTTATTTAATCCCAGGACATAGAGTACTTATGATAGTAAGTTGCCATTAGAGTCATTGTCTCTGATGTGACACTGCCTTTGTGGTTTACCGGGAGAAATAGGAATTGGTTTGAGAATTTATTGTCATTCTGGCAGGTTGTCACAGTAGCTTAATGGTTAGAGCACCCATCTGGTAAGTAGAAGGTCTGTGGTTCAAACTCCGGCTGTGACATTGAATTTTTCAGTTCCAATTCTACCTCTCAAACTTTGCCCGCACATGGCTTGCGTGTTTAAAAACACCAACAGTAAGTTTGTTGGCATAAATAAACAATAATCATCAACAGTAAGTTTGCTGGCATAAATAAATATATTAAAATGTTTTATATGAGCTTTTCCTCCCTGTATTCATAGCTTTAGCAACAAAAAAGAAAAGAAGTTTAAACTATGTATTTGGCAACACTGTTCTTCAGTAATTTCACCGGCATGTGCTCCCTGTGCAGCCAGCAGGTTGTTGGCAACTCTGGTGAGATGGGAAAAAAGGTCACATGCTCACCTCTAATGTAAACAGAGCTTTGCTAGTGTTGAAGCCCAATACTTACTCGAGCTCATTTGACAAAAGATGTTTGAATCCTTGCAATGTCACATTACATATATGCAGCATTTTAACTTTTTTTTTGTTTCATTCTTTGACCACCTTTAAATATTTGGTGCCTTCTGTTGCAGGTTATAATGCACCAATCTGTGCCATCCTCCAGCCTTCTTTCACATTAGCATACTAGGAAAGGAATGTGAAATTTGTTCAAGGTACAACTGCCATTAAATTGTTAACACTTAATTTAAAATTAGTGTAATTGAATGTAACACATGAGTAATCTGATGTAATCAACTAAATGAACATAATAAATTCCAAATAATGAAACACTCTTGTGACATCACTATCAACTAAAAAACACTAGTCATTTACCTGCATTCACTTGTTTGCAGTGACGTCTCTATCATGTCTTACCCCCTTTTTAACACTGTGGTGTGCGAGCACACATATCAACATGCAGCATAGCCAAGTTGAAAACACGGTTTAATGTAACATTTCAATCTTAATTTCTGATAAAACTCCTAGATTTGCAAGAAAAAGACATTAGGTGAAATTTGCTCTGAAAACATTCCACTGTTGTGTCTGAAACAATCAGCTCTTCATTTTTGGCCAATGGCATGCCAGGTCATTCACAATTGTAGTAGGATTCTTTTTTCTCCTAAACTATGCCTTAATGAGTAAGATTGTAACAGCATTATTTGTTACATTTATCATCTAGAATGTTGTCTTAAAGTATAGTGCATCTTCCATTTTGTATGAATCTACTTCTACAGCTGAAAGCTTTAATACTACTTTGTAAACATTTTCTATCATTATACTATTCAATTCCAATTCTACCTCTCAAACATTTCCTATCATTTTTTATGCCAGCAAACTTACTTCTGGTGTTTTTAAGCACACAAGACATGTATGGTCAATGTTTGAGAGGTAGAATCAGAACTGAAAAATCTGATTGGTTGCACTCACATGACTTTCTCCTCTCTTGTACTAACCATTCTTACAAACTCTTATTCCTATATCTTCTTCGTGTTAGTTAAGATAAACATTTGTACAAATTACCTTATCACTTATTTCCTTGTAGGGGCAAGGGAATGTTAGAATACAGCAGGCTTTGTGCGATAGACAAATCTTTTTAAGCGTTGAGATTCCATTCTCTTTGCACACTTAACATATAAAAAATGAAAAACGATGTTCCATTTCATAAAAGTTTTAAGTTTTCTAAAACTCACACATATAACAAGGAATATCTCCAAAATAGTTCACCCTACTCAGTCTAGTTCACCCTATTTAGACATAAATTGTGTAGTTTAGCAAGATCTACGTTCTTTGTACAGTATGATTTGGTCTATCTCTAATGGTTTACCAGTATTGCAAAAGTCGTCCAGAGTAAATACGACTACAGGGGCTATAGCCAGAAAATTCAAGATATACAGTTCATGTCATACAAATATCTCAAACATATGACATTTTAATCAAAATTGTTTGAGCCATTTTCCAGAAAGTAAACATTTTCAAAAAATTTTCCATGTAAAAGGTAGTTTAGGCTGAGGCTATTTTCTTCAAAACCTTCATGTCGCATCCTTGAAAGACATTAAACTTAAATACCAACTTTGGTTTTGAACCTACTTTTCGTTTTTGAGTTATGCTGTCCACAGACTGACAGACACACAGACAGACAGACACAGACACACATACACAAACACACACACATGTACAGACCTTTTTCTAAAAATGCTTTTTTTTTTTTTTTTTTTTTTTTTTTTTAAAGGGAGTCCCAAAACATATATTTCCAGTGAAATCTTGACATACAATTTTTGGGTGGAATACAATATTTCCCCTCCTTACCAGTAGAGAAAGTAAAAATGAATGACGATGTTCCATTTGACAGAAGTGTAAGTTCCCCAAAACTCACACAACTAATGAGAAATATCTCCAAACTGGTTCACTCTGCAAAAAAGTTTATTTGACATAAATTATGTGTTTTAGCAAGATCTAAATTTTTGGTAGAGTAAGAGTTTGTCTATCTCTTACGGTTTACGTGTTATTCAAAAGTCATCCAGAGTAAACAGGACTCTATAGGCTATAGCCAGAAAATTCAAAATATGCATTTCATTTGTCATAAAAATATCTTAAACATATGTGATTTTAATAAAAATCATTAGAGCCATTTTCAAGAAAATAAAAGTTTTCCATGTAAGGGGTAGTTTTGGGTGAAGCAATTTTCTTCAAAATCTTTGTGTCGCATCCTTGAAAGACAATCTTAAACACCAACTTTGGTTTTTAATCGACTTTTTGTTTTTGAGTTATGCTGTGCACACAGACAACCACCCACACATCTACGCAACCCCCCCCCCCCCACACACACACACACACAGACCTTTTTCTAAAAATACTTTTTTGGATGCAGGGGGCCTCAAAACATATTTTCAGTGAAATCTCAACATCAATTTTTTGGGTGGAATACAATACTTCCTCTACTTACTAGTAGAAAAAGTAAAAATTCAATGCCACAACCGGGATTTAAACCACAGACCTTCCGCCTCATGTGTGGCTGCTCTAACCACTGAGTTGCTATGGGAACTTGCCAGTATGACATTAAACTCCTCAACCGATTCGTATTTTCCTGGTAGACCACAAAGGGAATCTCACATCAGAAATAAATACCCTCAGGAGCAACTTATAATTAAAAGTACTCTATGTCCTGGAATTAAATAACTTTTAGAAGGTGATGCCGTTTTTAATGATTATTATGGGAATTGGCTGTGCTATGAGACTCGTTTTCTATCTACAAGGTCGTGGTAACAGATGGAATGCATATATCAATGTTTCTTTATCACAATGTATTTATTTATTAACACTTCGATACTTTACACTCTCGGCACCATATTAAATACTTAAAAACCTTTACACTTTTTTTTATTTAGTAGAATTTATGCTGGATGAAACTTTGGTGAAAGTTCCATGTTCACATGCTACCAAAACACGTCTTATCACCTTGAACATATAGACGCTAATAAACTATTTCTTGGCGTCCTTTTTGACACGACGCACTGCCATTTTCATCTTCATCCGCCGTATTCATCCGCGCAAATAGTTCTTTCTCGTTAGGGAAGTGATCCCAATTATCGTCTCCTATTTTTATTATGGAACACAAACAATTCTAATATTTATACACTTTTAACAAACATTTACATGAACGATTTTCTATTGGGATCTTCTAATATTCTGTCTCAAAGGTAACCATTATTTTTATGGCAACAAACTTACTGCTGGTGTTTTTAAACATACAAGCTCTACGCAAAGAATGCAAAGCAAAATATGGATCTAAAGATTTTGATTAAAGTACCAAATGTTTAAGATACTTTTATGGCAAATGAAGTGTATATCTTAAATTTTCTGGGAATGTACTCTGCATAACTGGTAAACCATGAGACACACAAAATACAAAGATCTCATTAAAGTACAAAAGTTTTATTAAACACATGTTCTTCTTATTTATTTATGCCCACAAACTTACTGTTGGTGTTTTTAAACACACAAGCCGTGTGTGGGCAAAGTTTGAGAGGTAGAGCTGGAACTTAAAAATTCAATGCCACAACTGGGATTTGAACCACAGACCTTCCACTTACCCGGCGGCTGCTCTACCACTGAGCTATTGTGACAAACTGCCAAAACGGCATTAAATTCTCAAACCAGTTCGTATTTCTCCTGGTAAAACACAAAGGCAGTCTCACGTCAGAGACAAATTACCCCAATGGTGACTTACTATTGTAAGTACTTTATGTCCCAGGATTAAATAACCTTCAGATGGTAATTATTATTTATTTATGCCAACAAACTTACTGTTGTGTCACAATAGCTCAGTGGCAGAGCAGCCGCCCGGTAAGCGGAAGGTCTGTGGTTCAAATCCCAGTTGTGGCATTGAATTTTTAAGTTCCAGTTCTACCTCTCAAACTTTGCCCACACACGGCTTGTGTATTTAAAAACACCAACAGTAAGTTTGTTGGCATAAATAAATAATAATTACCATCTGAAGGTTATTTAATCCTGGGACATAAAGTACTTACAACAGTAAGTCACCATTGGGGTAATTTGTCTCTGATGTGAGATTGCCTTTGTGGTTTACCAGGAGAAATACAAACTGTTTTGAGAATTTAATGCCATTCTGGCAGTTTGTCACAATAGTTCAGTGGTAGAGCAGCTGCCCGGTAAGCGGAGGGTCTGTGGTTCAAATCCCAGTTGTGGCATTGAATTTTTAAGTTCCAGTTCTACCTCACAAACATGTTCTTTTGTTAATCATTTCTAAGATATTTCTGGTTGTTGGTTTGAATTTTCCAATAACTTTATTTTTTTTTAATCTTCTTCCTCCTGGTCCTGTAAAGAGAATGGAATTTCAAACCCATCACATAGTTTTTAACAGAGTGAGATGGTTCAGGTAGTAACATCTGCGCCCACAATTGGAAGGTGGTGGGTTCGATCCCTGTGACCAAACTTTCTGACCAATGGGTTGTTTTTGTAGGTTTTCCCAGGTTGCAAGGTGCATGCGGGGAAGGATTTCCATACCTTCCTAATTTCCTGTCCCTCCATTTCGTTACATTAATCATTTCATTTCAACTCTCGTCCCATTAGACTGGAAGCATTGACAAGTGTCATGGCAGCAGCATGGCAGGGGGAACAAAGTGCTATGGAAATCTCATACCCCAGATTGGAAGGCGAGCCACTGGTTTATGGACTCCCCAGGGGGCGGTAGCTAAGTCAGCATCCGCCGTGGTGCTCCTAACTAGGAAAATGTAGGGATCTTGCCCTCTGCTCTGTTGTGACATTCTGGCTGCCCTTAGGATTCATTTTCCACATCCATCCTCCTGGGGATGGTGCCCCATCAGAGGTATAGGCACAAAAGATCATCTTTCAGTTAAGGTGATAAGTCCCCCTTCACACATTATCATAGTCATAGTCATAGCTCTTAAAAATTTGATTATTGCTGTATCTCCCTATTCCCAATGTACCTACAAGAAAATATATAATAAATTAATTTGTGCAAATGTTTATCTCAACGTAAAGTAGATGAAAGAATAAGCGTTTTTAAGAATAGTTTGCTGAAGAATGGGTAGCAAAAGTCATATAACAGTTCCCAGCAAAATTGCTATCCAACTTCCCTGATTTTCCCTAGCCAAAGTGCTGTTTTAAAAGTCTCCTTCATGCTCTATTAGCTATTCAACACACACCTTTAAACTACTATGGTGCAGAATGAAGTGAAGTGAATGTGAAAAAAAAGTGAAGTGACAGTTGAAAAACTGGACTAAGTCAATATATCAATTATCATTATTGCTTTATCATTTCCCTTGAATTTCTTTTTCAATTTATCTCACTGTAATTTTATTTTTAATGACAGTTTTGCCTTGTTTATATGCAAGGGCATTTTCTTACCATAAAGAGAAGGTGCTCTTTTGCTGTTAGAGAAGTGAAAGCAATATCTTTTTGTGGAACAAATCCTGATATTTTGGTCAGCAGTGACCTCTGTACTGGACGATTTGCAAGAAGAACCTTCCCTTTTATGTTACCTGTAAATCAAACACACATGTAACAATAAGATACCTAATTTGTTAAATTGAGATTCATAACATTAAACAATTGCCTCCAGGGTCATGATTCGTGGAACTTGTGATTCTAAAAAGGTAACGAATGTTAATTTTAAAAATACAGTAAAAGCCCAAAATAGCACGCTCCGAAATACTGCAGATTCGGATTTAACTCGGGGCAAAGTATGTCCCCCGAAAATATATTGTACTTTTTATTTATTTTATTTTTGAAAGTTGAGTTTAAAATTTGCTTCAAATAGCAGTACTGGAATATACTTTTCGCTACCCCTAGTGTGGACCTTGGCCACTGCATTGCTAAGAATTTCCCAAAGTACTGAGACATGCACATGAAATAAGATATTCTGCATGTTAGTGAAGTGATAAGTAACAATCAAGATGATTCTGTGTGTGGAGGAGCAAAATGTATTAAACAGTATTCATCTCCATCTTGCTACAATCAAACAATACATGGCGAAAAAAAGTGAATTATGCTGCCAAAGAAAACTTACTGATTTCTTTAAGATAATTCAAAATTACGTTAGTGTAAAATGGGTACAGTGTAACTGTAATGTATAAATTAAGATCAGATGCAAGACTGGAATACATCCCTAGTATAACTGGTTGTAATTGCATTTAAAAGTGGTGTACTTTATCACATATTACATACTTTACAGTGTACTGCAATTTACTATCGCACAAATGTTTCCCACCACCTCTGCGGGACCAATTTTTGTCACTTCTAAGCTCACATTTCGATATAGCGCGGAATTGTTATAATGCAGGGCTAACGCATCACCCCAAAAATCACATTATTTCGGTATTTTACTGTATCTGTAATTAATCTAAAATTATTTATTGTTTTGCATAATGGACACATTTTATGGGAAACCTATCTGCAACATCAGCTCTTTGAGAGGCCTCTTGCATAAACATATGATTTTGATATTTTCTTGGGCAATGGTACAATTCAACATCTTCATAATTAAAATAATACACCTTTCTAATTATTTCCATATATCAGGCCAATCAATGATAAGTTGATTGGTCTAACACCACAAAACCATATGTAAGCAAACATTTCCTAATTACCTTTTTCAATTAAATATATTCTTCAAACAATTGCATTGCTATCCTTCTACAATAACCTTTTGTAACTTTAAGTTCTCTTTGACTGTGGTTTAATTTTTTTGGATGATTTTTACCTCAAATATTTACTGAAGTAAAATTATTAAATGATCATTTCTTATATTTTTTTATGACGAAGACAAAGATGGTACTTGATGTAATACCTAGTTTGAGTCACTTCTCTGTGCTATACAAAGCTAGAATTTAAGGCTTGATAACCATAGTGGACCATCTCTATGCACGGTCGAAATTGAGCTGTTGTTGTTGTAGTGTTTAACGCCCGCTTTTACTGCTACGGCACCGCAGGCGGTGACACTGATGATACATGGAATGAAGATGGAGCACCGGTGGAATGAGATGGCGGGGGAAACCGGAGCACCCGGAGAAAACCCGCCCTGACGCCGCTTCGTCCACCACAAATACCACATGCGGGTCCCTGGGATCGAACCTGGGCTGCCTAGGTGGTAGGCGAGTTCGCTAACCGCTCGGCCATGGCACCGCAAATTGAGCTGTTGCCATCTGTTGGTATGTTTTACGGTTATACATCATATATTTTCTAAGGGTGGATTACTATGTTGTTAACAACATGTTAGTGCTACATATGCTATAAATTATTCAATACATTGTAAAATTAACTAAACTTTAGCCTTATTACTTTCTCTACTATGTATAGTAAGTAGGGGAAGTATTGTATTCAACCCCAAATTTTTGATGTAAAGATTTCACTGACAATACATGTATTGAGCCACCCTGAATCCAAAAAAAGCATTTTTAAAAAAAGGTCTGTGTGCCTGTATGAACAATATAACTCAAAAATGTAAAGTCGGTTAAAAACCAAAGTTGTTATTCAAGTTTAGTAACTTTCAAGGATGTGAAAAAGATTTTGAAGAAAATTCCTTATTCCAACTACCCTTTGCATGGGAAAATTTTCAAACATTTTGATTTTCTCAAAATGGCTCTAATTTTGATTAAAATGCCAAACATTTGAGATATTTGTATGGCAAATGAAATGTATATTTTGAATTTTCTGTCTATAGTACATGTAGTCCTGTTTACTCTTGATGACTTTTGCATAATTGGTAAACCATAAGAGATAGACAAATCTTACTATTAAAAAAATGTAGATCTTTAACGCATACTGAACCATTTCGGAGATATTCTTTGTTATTTTTGTGAGTTCTGTAATACTTACACTTTTCTCAAATGGAAGGTTGTTAAAGGTTATTATTCATTTTTTTATGTCTTGGCCATGTAAAGAGAAGAGGATTTTAAAAACTTCATTTGGCGACCAGCTTTAAAAGATTTGACTATCGCTCAAAGCCTACTGTATTCCCATATTACCCTTGTACCTACAAGAAAATTACCAATAAGATTATTTCTACAAATGCTGATCTTGACTAACATGAAGATAGAGGAATAAGAGTTTATAAGAATATTTGGTGCAAGAGTAGAGAAGGTCATGTGCAACACATCAGATTTTTTTGTTTTTTAAAAATGGCAAATGGCCCACTATAGTTCTCAACCCTTCAACTGGTATTGTCTACAGCCTTCTGCTATTGAGTTTTAGAATATTTTCTATATATCCCCTTATCAATGCTTGAGTTGATACCGAAAATTAGTTGTGCTTGGTGTAGTAGCCAGTAAATTATTTATGAAGATGTTGCTATGTGCCCTCTTTGCATGTAGACATTGCTAAGAACTTGGATTGTCAGATGAGAGGCAAATTTATATATGAATAATATGCAATAACATGGACAAATACATAGTTGATCATATACATATTAAAAAAGGACTACAAATATGAAGGTTGGAACTTTGATAGTGGCAACACAGCTGCAGTCGCTATGCAATGGAACATAATATTGTCGCTGATAGCACACATTAGTTGCATATATACAAGCGCAGATCCAGAGGGGGTGCCAGGGGGCCCGGGCTCCTCTGTCATATCCTACGTTATTGCTATATGCGTGTTACCTCATCATCATGCAAAATGGACAAACCGATTTCTATGAAAATTGGTATAGGTATGTACCACCTTTAAAAATTGTTTCTTTCAGTTAAATATTTAGCTAGTCATGTTTCAGCATGAATTTAATTACTAAGAAGTGGTGGTGTACTGGAACTGGGCCCCCCCCTATCGAATATTTCTAGATCCGCGCTTGCATATATACCTTATGTCTGAGCAAATATTAGCTCCCTTCCCACAACAGGCGCATGCACAGTGGCAAGAGAAACAGTCTTGTATAAGCTAGCAGTCTATTGTAATGTTTTCACGATATTTTCAAAGCAGGAGCAACAGAATTGGATAAAGAGGTGCTAGAGGTCGTACAGCACAACAGTGTGATCAAGAGGCTTGCAGAGAACGTGCATTGCCTTACAGAACAGTGGCACGGTGGGTAAACTTCTTCAACAAAGGGTGCCAAAATGTGGCAGACAATGTGGCCAGGTTGTCCTAGTGTGAGTGAAGATGTGCATGCTTTTGTAGTGTTACTGGATACTGATCAACGAGCTGGCCCGAGATACCAGAATAGTGCATACAACTGTGCTTCACATTCTGAAGAAGCACCTGGGCATGAGAAAAACTGCATCACAATGGGTTCCATATGATTTGACGGAAATGCAGAAATGGTTATAATATATTGCTAGGCTGTATACAGCGCAAGCTGTGGCTTATTTGTTCAGTCGATGGTGCTGGGAAATGCCTGTGACTTTGATTCCGAAGATGAAGGAACCACTTTGTGGCATTTGCTGAAGAATTGTTCCAGAGATTCATCGTGCATTAGATCGCTCCATATAAACTATCAACAGAACCGGTACTGCTGAGAGTATCCTACAACTTCTACGTCACTGGCAACAGATTGTACATAACACTGGTGATTAGCTTGAGTTACAGTAAAGCTTGGTAACATGCCTCTCTTTTATATCAGTTATAAATAAATAATTGCCACTATTAATGTTCCAACCCTCGAATATGCTCACAAACATTACATATACATATAAATAAGATATAGTTAGCTAATAAGCTGTAAATGTCACATGCTGTTTTAAGTATGTGGAGTAAAAGGACCTTTACATTTATTAAAAATATGAGTAATTACTTTCACTATGGTAGTTCCAAATTATTTAGTATCAATTAATGTTTTATTGAATAAATTTCTCACATGACAGCTGGTAATATTAGTAACATGAATAAAAAATTACAAATTATTTCTGCTTAAATTTTTACTTTCTCTGCTGCTTACCTATTCTAAGGCTCTACTTGTTAAGTAAATAATTTCACTGAATATGGAAATGTTATGGTAGACTGATATTTTAGTACATTAGAATATTGTTACTTATGAAGTACTTTAAAAGTGAGAATGTATTGGAATTTATGAGCTTATACACATACAAATAAAAATTTATTGTAAGACATGAATCAGCAATCACACAACAAATATTCCACTTCTCACTCAGATCTTAATGATGACTAATCCATTAAAAATTTATGCACAGCTGTACTGTATTGTGATATTTGGAATATCTCTGTGTACAAATATCCAATAATTATGCTACCTGAGATGGAAAGTGCAAACAGAAAGTGCTATGGGTGTAAAGAAAATGGAACTTCTCTTATACACACCTTTTAATCTCTTGCTCACTGCAGCTAGAAGTGTAGTTTTACCACACCCACTAGAAATACAGATAATGGGATATTATTTATAAATCCTTTTTGGTAAAACACAGAGAAAAACAGTAAAACTTTCCATTTGGGAAAAATTATTCATACATAAACATAAACACAATGTATTAACCCTTTCACTGCGTTGGCTGTCGCATAGATGGCCAGGCATTTAAATCTCTGTGTGTTGGCTGGAACAGTAATGGAGGGAGCTACTCACTAGAATCAAGCCTGATCAGGTACTGAAGGGAATCTGTACACACTTTCAGTTGAAAGAACGTGTTCTGCTATCAGTTGGGATTATAAAGAAGCAGTTTGAAAGCGCTCTCTGCATTACAGTGACATCTGCAGCTTAAAATACAAAGGCTTGTGTATGTATTTTACCTCACAGAGAGCGGCAGGTTGGCATGGGATCGTGTGATTGTGGAGATTCATGGGTGTACAAAACATGGCTGGGCCTAGCAGGCAGGTGCATGTTATATGCGATGAAGAATTACTGGCCGAATTTGATGCTTTGCCGTCTGATTATCAGATATTGATTATGGTAGTCAGGAAAGTGAAGTGGAAGTGAATGTGTTGATAGTGATGCCAGGGAAATAAGTGACAGTGAGAAACGTGATGAAAATGATCTTCCACCACAAGACGTGCTACACCCAAAGAGAAGACGGGTTGCCAGTCCTATGTTTCAATGGCTGAAGGGAAACTTTGTTCCACAAAATCATGGTTTTGATAACCATAATTCAGGTATTTCGGTGAACTCGGCTGAAAATACCACAATTTTTTATTTTTTTAAATTATTTTTTTTCTCTCTAAATTTTGCAGCTCATTGCTTAAGAAACTAACAGGTATCATCACTTTCTTTGTGAGAAATAGTTCTAAAAATACTGGGATGGGGCAGTTCAAAGAATTTTTCTACTATTTTTTCAACTTTTTCTTATTCTATAGATATAAGACAAATATTCACATTCAAAATAAATTTAGCACTGTGAACTTTGGATAACCCTGATTATAAGCACTATCATTTTCACAATGATATTTCTCTTTTTAGTAGTATCAGCGCTAAGTTATTAGTGGTTGGCAAATATCCAGATTCAAAATAAATTTAGCAAAATGAACTTTGGATAACCCTATTATAATTACTTTCATTTTCACTGTGATACTTCTATGTAGTAGTGCTTAAAGTTATTAGTGATTGGTAATGTTACCTACTGCAATAATGGCCTATGTCTAAATTAATGGCCCCTGTGGACAACCCTAACTTCTGTGCGTTGCATGTGGCCTAAATTAACCTTTTGAAAATTAAGAAACTGAATATCTACATCAGTTTATGCCTCCTAGGTCAGTGTTTCATGATATTTATATTCTTTTTGCATGTTACTGTATGAATAGAAAGCATTTTAAAGTTTAAAAATCTGATGTGTTGCACTCACATGACTTTCGCTACTCTTGTACTAACCATTCTTACAAACTCTTATTCCTATATCTTCTTCGTGTTAGTTAAGATAAACATTTGTACAAATTATCTTATTGCATATTTCCTTGTAGGTGCAAGGGGAATATGGGAATACAGTAGGCTTTGTATGATAGTCAAATGTTTTTAAGCTTTGAGATTCTGTTGTCATTGCACACTTAACATATAAAAAAAATGAACGATGATCCATTTCACGAAAGTTCTAAGTTTTCCAAAACTCACACACATAACAAGGAATATCTCCGAAATGGTTCACCCTACAAGAAAATTTATTCAGACATAAATTGTGTACTCTAGCAAGATCTACATTTTTTGTATAGTATGATTTGATCTATCTCTAACGGTTTAACAGTTATGTAAAAGTCGTCCAGAGTAAATACGACTACAGGGGCTATAGCCAGAAAATTCAAGATATACATTTCATTTGACATAAAAATATCTCAAACATATGACATTTTAATCAAAATTGTTAGAGCCATTTTCAAGAAAGTCAAAATTTTTGAAAAATTTTCCATGTAAAGGGTAGTTTAGGGTGGGACTGTTTTCTTCAAAACCTTCGTGTCGCATCCTTGAAAGGCAAACTTAAATACCAAGTTTGGTTTTTAACCGACTTTTTGTTTTTGAATTATGCTGTCCACAGACACACAGACCTTTTTCTAGAAATGCTTTTTTTTTGATTCAGGGGGTCTCAAAACATACATTTCTGGTGAAATCTGGACATCGAATTTTTGGGTAGAATACAATACTTCCCCTACTTACCAGTAGAGAAAGTAAAAATATCTCAGCAAGGAGGGGCCATCAAGTGGAAAATATCTCAGCAGTGAAAGGGCTAAACTTTGATGACCTATGTGAAAAGGGTCATATTGTATTATGAAAATCTGAAGCTATTAACAGTGAAGCAATACAATTCTACAAATATAGCAAATATAATGTTGCACAGACGATGCAATAAACATATTGTTAAACTAGTTTGCATTTAATTTCAAGAACTTGCAGCAAATACTAAGCTAGGTCAAACTTAGTCTCTACGATATTTGTTATGTTTGTAGGACCTCATTGTATAGTACATTCAGCCAAAACACCACCTACAAATCACAGGAGGAAGCATGGCTGTGAACCTAGGTTGTGAACAAGTCTCTGAAATATGTTTCAGTAAGTTCTGATGTAGAAAGTGAAGCTAGAGTAATAAAGACATCAATTTGTGCATATAAATGAAACACATGTTTCTCACTCCAGCTTGTCCTGGCCTACTTATCGAACAAACATCAGGGAAGGCACCATGACCTTTCTTCTGCAGTAAGCAGTATTAGATCAACATGAATGGGAGCACTGAATGCTTTCCACATGGCACTTCTGATGTTTGTTGTTCAATGCATTCATGATCCTATTATCTATCTTAGACAGTAGAATCTGGATAACTCCACCTAATGTGGACCGAGAGGTTGTTAGGTTACCGAAATGTCTAGTTTCACGGAAAAAGTGGTCTGTTATTCACAATGCATAACATAATACTGCAAACTACATAAATGCATGTTCTAGCACAATATGGGAAACAGAAAAATATAAGAATCGTCTATTCCTGTTATTCTAAATTAAATATCCGGAGCTTACAATTCCTCCCACATGCCTAACAAGTTCCGTCACTTCGTGAAGAATCACAGCAGAATGTTTACTTTCAGGTGTTTTCAGCATAGGCTTACTTGTTATGATCTGCCTAAGGTCTTAACGAAATGATGAGTTTCAGCAAAAGCCTGCAACACGTATGATCTAATACCAAATACTGCATTGTAATACAAGGTGAATATGAACAGTTTTACCATGTTTTCTGTTCTAACTCTTCTGGCTGTTTATGTACTGTTACCTTTTATTTTTTAAAAATTACAGATATGTAAGCTATTTGCATAATGTCACAAAAAGCTGATTCCATGGAGAGCTTTACATAATATAATTTTATAAAACAATGTTCCCATTCACATCAATGTCAAGGTCAATAGGAAGAGACATTTAGTTACTAATCTGCTTTTTCTGTGGTGAATAGGAACACTGAAGCCATTTTAAAATGAGATTTTACAAAGGTAAATTAAAGAAATATGATAAAAAGAAGGCTTAAGCTTCAATTAAGTACCAACTTTCTCTAGTTTCACATTTACCACTCATTAAAAGCTACGTAAGTCTCTGTCATAATAGTTAGGATGTTTCACCATGCCTATGACAGGTTTTATCAGGGCTGGCACCGTAGCTCAGTTGGTTTGAGCACCTGCCTGCTGTGTGAGAGGTCCAGGGTTCAATTTCCAACTGGGGAGTGGGAACGTTTCTCTAAACAAGATTATTTCCTATCCTATTATGTATGTATAACTTTTGTGTTTGTTTCAGTTTTATATATAAAACTGAAACAAAGAGAAAAGTCTGCTGTGTTACATCATTTCTGGATAGAAAACCACAACATTGGCCATAACATAAAATTGCAAAAATCACTTCACCAACAGAACCAAACATTTGGGATAAAATACACATCATCAAAAATAGTAATAAAGTAATAGATTTTGAAATCCTGACATTGAATGAGGCGTTAAAACTTTGTACACCTAACACCAGATGGCAACAGGACTGTAGCTACAGGGAAGTGGTGCAGGAGGAAGATAGCTTCAGTCACCCCATAGCTGAGGATGAGATCAAATGGTCTTGAAAATGTTTAAGTTTTTCCAACATTTTAAATTGAAGGTGAGTGTAAAAGAGTGACTCAAAATATCAAACTCAAACAAGATTAATACTTCATTGTTAATAACGCTTCCATTTTTAATATTTATAGTTTTCATTATTGTTAGATTAACTAAAGTGGCATGTCAAAATAATCTTGAGTTAGACTGAGACCATCGTCTTTAATTTTCTTAATATTATGTTGGGCAATGTTGCCGTAAACAGGCTTTGCGATGCGCAATGGTAAAACACCATGCCAACTTGAAATGAAGATATACACTACTAGACAAAGAGGTTGGTAACTACGAATCAGAGAGGAACACGGACAATGGAATGGAAGTGCTAACACTGAAACAATGGAATATAAGCATGAACTAAATAGTGGAATAATGTAAACAAAGGAGACATAACACTAGCAGAAAGTGTACAAAGAGAAGATTTCTTTTTTTCTCATTCCTTTTGACTGTTATCATTAATGGAAACCTGTATATTTAGAGTAATGTTGAAATCACCAGTAATTTGTGATAATTATTTCCAGTAAAATCTGATGTTTAAAACATTCCATTTGTCAATCACCTGCCACATGTAACTCTCATAAAACTCTGCATTTGTTTCATAAACATACATAATGAAATATATTCCCATTTAAGGTTATTTACCTACTGCACAAAGGGATGAGCTTATGACTTCATAGTTATTTCAGGTTGTGCAGTTTGTGCCTCTAAATGCAACTTGGTATTTGTTTATAAACGTATATTTATGAAACATATTCTCATTTTAGGTTATCCATGTATTGCACAACTACATGAGCTTACGATTTAGTTATTTCAGGTTATACCTAGGGTTTATGTCTCTAAAATGTAACATTGTACTTCTTTCTTAAACATATATTTCTGAAATATGTATATCCCCATTTAAGGTTATCTGCCTACTACACAACTGCATGAGCTTATGATTTCATAGTTCTTTCAGGTTATGTGTGTTTGATGAATTAATTTGTTTCATCCTAATATGAAATGGCACATATGCAAGTTGCTCAACTTTGCCATTTTGAACGAGAATAGAGTTTCCCACCTTATTGGTCATCTATGTATACGTATTGCCAAAAGATATCATCATTCTGATGTGATACAAGGTATGTGTTATTACTGCTGGCTACTTTCATTTCTCATGCATTGGCATCCCACATTACGTGGTCCCTAAGCCCGTACACAGCAACATTACCTTGTACTGTCATATCTGTAACAATTACTTTCTATAAGTATAATTTATGAGCTAATATAGGTATATTCTATGCAAGGGACTGTACTATTTCTTACCTGGAACCCAAAACTGCTACCAGTGAACCACTTCTGATTCTTCCACTCACTTGTAATAAAAGTAAAACAAAACTTTTATGATTAATACATCTAAAACCACCATCAAAGTAAAAGTATATTAAAATAAAAGATAAATAAATAAGTTGAAGTATTGAATGATAATAAAATTTAAAACACTCATTTAAATTCATTGAGCTTCCTTTGCATTACTTTTCTAAATATTTTGAAACACAAATTCATGTTGAATGTAAAAATATGTAATCACCAGGCATAGGACTTTCTGAACTCTAAAGCCACAATAGAATGAAATAAGGCTGAGCCATTACTAAAATGTAGACAAGGGTGCTACAGATAACAAACCACCCCCATCCTTTGTATATTCTTTTGGCACTTGTAGACAGCGCTCACACCGGCGTATACCTGCTTGTCACCGACCCCTGCCTCTTTTATTTTACATTTTTTGTAGTGCAATGGTTTGACTGTAGGTAACTCAAGGTACTTAAGAATTCCTGTGCCTGGTAATCACTCTCAAAGATACAAATATAGTGTATATAGTATAATATAGCGGTCGCGTTACATGCTTACGAAACCAAACACACAATACTGTTTGATCAGACCAAGATAGTAACCAGTGAGAACAGATGGCGACCCAGAAAAATTAAAGAGGCCTTAGAAATTTCCCGTTGTCCTAAGAATTTTAATAATAATGGTGGCATGCACATTAACAAACTTTGGTTTACGGCCATGGGTAGAACAAAACACAAGAACACCACGTCATTTGTGCCGCAGTGTAATGATTCTATGGCAGTGCCGCAGTGTAATGATTCTATGGCAGTGACGTAGCAATGCAGAAGGACTGCCGCAATGCAGAGACTGCCCAGCCTATCAGGGCTCACCATTTACCCACCTTTCACCTGTTTGCCAGTATATAATTTGACTAGCTGCTACATAGCGGCGCAGTTTGCCTGTGATAACGACCACGACAAGATGGTCGAAACGTCGGCATTTTATAATTTGACGCGGCAACAACCGGATAGCCAAGATATTTTAAACGATGGCCGTGGAAGCTTGAGAGAATATAATACAAATATAGTGAACTGAATAAATCTGTTGATATGTGTACCATTGTCTAAAATTATTATTTCCTCTTCCTTTTTTCTTGCAAAACATCTTCTAAAGAGTGAACCTGTAGAAACTGCTTCTACATGCTTTCTCTTAACTGTTACAGTAAGGTTATGCCATGACAGGTTTATGTCAAACTCGTGAGCCCCAAGTAATGGTGAAGTTTCCTAAAAAAAAATTACATAAAAAGAAAGCATTAACAGTGCTATATAACTGAGGCAAATACTTTAAATAGAGTACACATAACACACACAAGTGCAGAATATGTCATATTGTCACACAGGGTCTGATAACACAAAGTAAATAACTTCCTGATGCCCAGTTGTTTGAAAGCTGAGTCATGGGTTTTACAAAATGAGAAAACATTAGAAGCTAAATATGAATCTCTTCTGTGTTTCATAATTTTTTCTCAATTAATTCTTATTTATACAGTAAATTCATTGGCTATCTATCACTTTTCAAGAGAGAGATGAAAAAGATATTTTGCTATGATATCTAAACAAATGTTTATGGGCAACAGTTCAACAGGAACTACCCTACAATTTAAAAGAAAAGAGATATTTAGTATATTTTCTTTCATTTCTAAATTAGTATATTACTTTACTAATGATGCAGATGGTAAATTTGTGGAATGCATCAATAATTAAATACCCATTGGTATTTTTAAGCTGGGTTTGCAACACACATGAACGTTGCTTATAGGTAATGTGATTTGGGTATTACTTACAAACATTAAATGCTTAATATCTAAACCAATACTAAAAAATCTGATGTGTTGCACTCACATGACTTTCTTTACTCTTGTACTAACCATTCTAACAACCTCTTATTCCTATATCTCCATGTTAGTTAAGATAAACATTCGTACAAATTATCTTATTGCATATTTCCTTGTAGATGCAAGGGGGATATTAGAATACAGCAGGCTTTGTGCGACAGTCATATTTTTTTAAGTTTTGAGATTCTGTTCTCTTTGCATGGTTAACATATAAAAAAATGAACAACATTATTCTATTTCACGAAAGTTCTAAGTTTTCCAAAACTCACACACATAACAAGGAATATCTCCGAAATGGTTCATCCTACTAGAAAATTTATTGAGATATAAATTGTGTATTTTAGCAAGATCTACATTTTTTGTAGAGTATGATTTGCTCTATCTCTAACGGTTTACCAGTTATGCAAAAGTCGTCCAGATTAAATACGACTGCAGGGGCTATAACCAGAAAATTCAAGATATACATTTCATTTGTCATAAAAATATCTCAAACATATGACATTTTAATCAAAATTGTTAGAGCCATTTTCAACAAAATCAAAATTTTCAAAAAATTTTCCATGTAAAGGGTAGTTTAGGGCGGGGCTATTTTCTTCAAAATCTTCGTGTCGCATCCCTGAATGACATTGAACTTAAATACCAACTTTGGTTTTAAAACTGCTTTTCGTTTTTGAGTTATGCTGTCCACAGACACACAGACACACACGCACACACACAGACCTTTTTCTAAAAATGCTTTTTTTGGATTCAGGGGACTCAAAACATATATATCTGGTGAAATCTGGACATTGAATTTTTGGGTGGAATACAATACTTCCCCGACTTACCAGTAGAGAAAGTAAAAGAGACAATTTGTATGTATGGATGAGGGGGAGAGTAATCCCAGAAACCAGTAAGCTTTCTGCTGGACATCCTTGTAATTTCAATTATTAAATAGCTAAAAGATTAAAAATAAAAAGCATGTTGTGACAATAACCAATCATATCTTACAAGAGTAGATGCTTGTAGGAAGGTAATGCATAATGATACAGTGGCTTGGCATCACTTCAGTACTTCAAACAACTTTTACTTCATTTTGTTTCGTTTTTGTTTGATACAGCACATTTAAATGAACAAATATAGGGCCAGTTTGACCAATCAATGTTAAATTTTAATTCAATGTTAAACTGATTTAACACCGAAGTTAATGCAAATTTTGTTTCATCAAACAATTTTAACAAACAGTTAAACTTGATTTAATTAAGGACATTGACGCTATTAACAGTGAAGCAACAAGATTCTAAAGCAAGAACAAATTAGAAACTAAAAACTTCACTTATCTTCGTAATATTGGAAGTTCTTTGGTGCAAAGCTGACTTACGTTTCGAGTTGACTCCAACTCATTCTCAAAGCTATACAAACCAGAATGAGTTGGAGTCAACTCGAAACTTTAGTCAGCTTTGCACCAAAGAACTTGCAATATTACTAAGATAAGTAAAGTTTTTAGTTTCTAATTTGTTGTTACTTTAGAGTTAAACTTGATGTTAACTTAACATTGGTATACCACTGAGTTAAGGCATTCAACACAAGTTTTCTAGTCAGAAAATGGCTGCAGCAAACCAGAATGCCATTTCTGATGGAAGAATGAATGTGCATCACAATAAATTTGGAAGCTTGCAAAAGGAGGAACTTTTTAAGCAATACAGACTTTCCAAAACTGTTGTGAGAATAATTTTACAGCAAATACCTATGCTAGGTAAGAATACGTAATTATGTTGCTGCACTTTTCATTCAATGGTACATGTTGGAATTTCCAAAGCACCAGTTCATTCAAAAGTTTATGAAGGAATTGCTTAAAGCAGCAAACAATATTTTTGCTGGGGTCTGCTTGACCTTTTATCAGTGAAAACACATTTTTGCACACTTTGATTTCAATGTATTAAATCATTGTAAATGTTTTTCACACCCTACTATTTTGGTGCTGCATTTTATGTTGGCATAAAATCACCACAGTTGCTTATTGGGACTGGGATCAAGTATATTTTAATTAAATTACTCATAGATTTTCCTCTTGGCTGCATTATTATTCTTTAATTTAAATCTGTCAGCTTTTTTGCACATAATAATACTCCTATACTTAGTGTAGAGTTCAGCAGGCAAGCACCAGGGAGCAACAACAAGTCTAATCCAAATTTACTGAAGACAAGATGGTGACAAACTGATTGCCTTTAGAACTAATCCAAGAAATTCAAAGTGTAAGTGAAGCTTTATGTGTAAACTATTAAAAAATAAACAAGTGTACCAATGGTAGAACTGGAACTTAAAAATTCAATGCCACAACTGGGATTTGAACCACAGACCTTAAACTTTGCCCACACATGGCTTGTGTGTTTAAAAACACCAACAGTAAGTTTGTTGGCATAAATAAATAATAAGTGTACCAATGCTTATAAGTAATCACAATTTGTTTGTAACAATACTAATGCCAATGTTATTTTAAAATACTGACTAGAACATAAATAAATGTGTGAAGAGCAAACAAGGCTCCTTTCTCTAAAAACTGCAAATTTTAATTTCCACATCAAACCTGTTTAAACATTGTAGTAGAAAGCAAACCAACAATTTGTAACAACTATTCACATCAACACAAGTTTTTCATGTCCTACTTACAATGAATTTCATCACTTGGTCAGATATATCCAGTCTGAAATACAGATCCATGTGTTTATGCTTTTATGACAAGCAGGTTTATTAAATCCTGGGATTTACTTAAGTCAGAAAATATGCCAAGACCATTCTGATCCTAACACAAGGTTGATCCCACATTATCTTCCATAATTCTTGTAAATGGCTTTGCTACAAGGTTTCTGTTTTATGTCCCTACGCATTTATGACAAAGTTTCATTCTTACAGTGTGATGACAACTGCTGAACTGGCTATGATGGTGGCTATACAGTGTAAATGGAGGGTGTACAAGTTACATACATCCTTTATCTTTATTGCTACTAGTAAACAGCAGCAAGATAAAACTTCACTGCAATGGGAGAAGTCAGTAAACAATCATAAATTACTTCCTGAGTGGAAGATGGTACTAAGTACCACTTTAACAAGATATCTTTTCTTTAATAACTGTCAAATTCTACACTCTATGTAACTGTTCAATGCCATCCTATTGCTTTTTAGACTTACTTTACTTTCTCTACATTTGAGCAACGTTTAATGATTAATGCAATTTAAGCACAGAAAAGAATAAATGTGTTACAAGAAACAAGTCTGTAGAAGAGCTTGACTTTTGATAAAAGTGAGAATGTTTTTACATCTACACTAAACTTAAAATTCATGGGGCAGCTCTCATTCATGGCCTGTGGGTCCATTCCCAGGTGAGAGTGAAATTCTCAGTCCCTCCATTCCAGGCCTTCACCTCTGAATGTGAATATTCCCAATGCCCATTTTGGATCCCATGCCATCTTCATTAACATTGGGGTAATTGACTCTGTAGAGTGCTACCAGCCAATAAGAGGATCCAATCATTGCTTGGTAGGACGTTCACCTCAAAGTCCAAGATTATAAGAAACGAGCATTCTATGAATAGTCCTGCTATACTCTCATACAAATGCTGTAGTTATGTAGTACTGAGCATGCACCTTTTTACTTTCTCTACTACGCACAGTAAGTGTGGGTAGTATTGTATTTGACCCAAAATTTTGATGTCGAGATTTCACTGGAAATATATGCTTTGAGGTACCCTGAATCCAAAAATAGACTTTTAGAAAAAGGTCCATGTTAGTGTGTGTGTGTGTCTGTCTGTGAACAGCATAACTCAAAAATGAAAAGTTGGTTAAAAACCAACTTGATATTTGAACACTGCAAACCATTATTTATAGAATTAGAAATTCCTACTGTTGTTATTTTACATATTTATGATGTTCTGATCTCTATAAAACAGAATTTGTATACCTAAGATGTCAGCAGTGATATAAATGAACACAACGTATGCAGCAGTAATAAAATCGATGTGCCTTACCACAGATTTCAGAAGAGCTCCAAGTATTACAAATACGCATAAAACCCTTTAATTCACTTCCAACAAAACAACTACTGCAAATATTCAAGTGTATAAAGAGAGACTGTACAAATGATTAATTAGACATCCTTTATATAATATACAAGAGTTTGATACACAAAATGTGATATGTAAACGTACCATTAGTTATATAAGTAATAAATATTGTATAAGTTTTAAGCATTCTTCCTTTTTTTTGACAAAGCCCATTGTAACTTTTGTAGAAACTAAATGGACAATAAACTATTATTATTCTTTAAGTTAAACATCTTTCAAGGATGCGACATGAACATTTTGAAGAAAATTCCTACACTCTAAACTGCCCTTTACATAGACAATTTTTCGAAAATGTTTATTTTCTCAAAAATGGCTCTAATGATTTTGATTAAAATGCCATATGTTTAAGATATTTTTATGGCAAATGATAGGTATATTTTGAATTTTCTGGCTATAGTCCATGTAGTCCTGTTTACTCTTGATGACTTTTGTATAACTGGTAAACTGTGTGTGTGTGTGTGAGTGTGTGTGTGTGTGTGTGTGTGTGTGTGTGTGTGTGTGTCTCATGCTCAAATTTGATAATAAAATCATTCTTCTTCTTGCCTCCCAATATTTAGAGACTAGATCTTCTTGATTTTGGAGAATTTGACATACAGTTAGGTGATCAATGTTCGTTTAGTCATTTTTTTCACATAAACAGCACTTGGGGAAGTCATTAATCAAATCTTGAACAAATGTCCACTCAGACAATCATGGCTTGAGATTAATCAAAACATTGCAACTGATGATTTTCTTGGTAGATCTGGAATTGTTTTAAGTTTATGTTGGAGATACTTCCAATTAAGGTTTTCAGACGAAGCAAGATAATCATATTTTTTTGGGAAGGTGTTTCTAATTAACCTTTTAACTGTTTCATAGGGAATATTTTGTTTTGTTGTTTGAGCAATTGGCCAACATGTCTACTTGATCATTTCTAGAAATTCCACAGTGGGATGTGATCCATTGCAAAACAATACGTTTATTTAAATTTTGCAGATGTTTAATCATGGGTGTAAAGGATAGTGATGTGCCTCTTATAGCTCTTATAACCTCTCCTATTGAAATCCCAAACTCTTCCTGCTCATGGTACACCCTGCTTTAACAGTTGAGGCTCTGGGGACCAAGTCACAGCGGTATAACGGTTCCATCAAAATGGAGGAAATGCCATTTATACATTTACTGCTGACTTGTCACAGCAGCAGGAACGTCCTTCATCTGGCAAATGAAGAAAAGGCTGGTAATATCCTAATGATTTGCCAAGCCTGATCTGGTGGATCCGTAAACCAATGACAGGTGTGTTCCCTCCACATTATGAGCGTTGAGAAGGAACAATTCAATTGCCTGCTTGTAAAAAGAGGTGCCCATAAGAAACAGTTGAAACCTGCTCAAGAAATATACTGGTAAACTGTGATAGACCACATCTTACTATACAAAAAGTGTAGATTTCGTTAACACATACAAGTTATGTCTGTATGCATTTTTTTGCGGAGTAAACCATTTTGGAGATATTCCTTGTTATTTCTGTGAGTTTTATAGTACTTAAACTTTTCTCAAATGGAAAGTCATTATTCATTTTTTTATCCATTTGGCCATGCAAAGAGAACGAATTTCAAAGCTTTAAAACATTTTACTATTGCTCAAAGCCTTCTGTGTTCCCATATTCCCCTTGTATCTATAACAAAATCAATACATTTGGTACCCAGCAAACATCTTAGTTTGCTCATAAAATAGTTGTTTTATTCTTGTGTTATTATTGTGAATATTTATATCTTTTTGTTCTTTGTGTGTTCTTACTATATGCTTGAGATATTCATATAAATTCGTAGTGTGAGGATTTTGAGTTTTTTTAAAACTATTTTTACATGTATTTCTTTTCTTAATGCTCTTTTCTGTAACCTAAATACTTTTAACCTCTGTTTCTTACCCACTGATCCCCATAAGATGATCGCATAATTTAAATGTGAGTGTATAAAAGTCTAACATACCTTTAGAACACTATCTTCATCCATGATTTGTACTACTGAGCCAGCTGTTAAAGCTATTGTATTTCAGATCCTGGGAGGAAGGGTGAAATGAGAGTACTCTACAGGCAAGCTGGAACACAGGAGAGTAGTGCAAGCCAGCGTGAGGGTCCCTAATGTGTCCTGGAGATTCATCTCAACACCAGGGTTTGCCAAGCAGCAACCAGCCTCACAGGTTTCAACAGCGGTCCACTCCAGCAGGTCAGGTGATGACAACACCACACATCCATCGAGAATAGCAGTTACACAGCAGTGCCAAATTTGCCCATCGCCAACACTTCCGACATTGAAAGACCCTGAAAGAAATGAAGGTAAAATTAAATGGAGAGACACAAAATTTGGGGGATGCAATTATTCTACCCAGCATTTGCCTAGTGACCCAGGAAAATCCCTGAAAAGAACCCATGGGTCATAGGAAAGTTGGCCAAAGTAATCAAATCCATTATCCCCCAAATGCAAGCCTCATGCGTTACCGTGGAGCCATCTCGCTCAGTTGCTAATGTCATGTTTGTGTTTTATTATTTACTCCAAATTTCATCCATTCTGTTTCATTTGTGTTTAGTAACATTCCTAGCTCTGATAAGTACTCCTATGTTTTAACTACCTCTAATATCTATTTGCTTTATTTTGTACATCTACAGCCATTTTATCTGTTACCATTAGAGTAATATCATCTGCATACCCAATGGCTAATCCTCCTGCATTCCATATTTTTTAAGCAGGTAATTTATATAAAGAATATGTAGATATGGCTCCAGTTTAGACCCCTGAGGTACTCTATGTGTTACAGGTCTAAAATGTGATTTAATTTTTCTCAGATTCTCTTCTACATCAAATATTATCTCTACACATTGCTCTCTGTTAGAAAGGTACAAACTTACACCATTCCAATGGATAGCCTCTTATCCCATAGTTTTCTAATTTTTCTGATCGATTTTTTATTGAAATTGAGTTTTTATTTAGGGATGCTCTTTAACGAGTATGGTCCTCACATCACATTCTATATTGAGTGTGAAAGACCACTTGATTTTTCTCATAGGCATCTTTGTGAGGCTTGAGGTTCTTCTATGTGCTGTAAATCTATGACATGGGACCACCAGCTTTACTTCCCTTCCAAAGGAAACTATGCTAAGGATTTTTATGCCAGAAAAAATACATTGCCCTCCTTTGGGTTGGAACCTGCAACCTCGGGAACCAGATGCTAGCATGTTACCCCTAGACCATGGAGACAGTCAATAGATTTTTTATGTTAACACAGTCAAAAAAAAGCCATCGAAAGATCAAGAATTGTTCACTAACTCCTTTCTGTCTATTGCTTGAACAATTATAAAATTTCCTTTGCTAAATGCGTGTATTGTAGATTTATTTTTTTTGAAAGGCAAACTGATTCTCTGAAGTGATATTAAACTTATAACAAAATATTCAACATTGTTCTAAGAAAAGTCCTTGCATAATTTTTGGAAATGAGTGGAGTGATGTAGGATGACAGTTTTCCACCAATTGTTTGGAGGCTATCTGTTTGTAAATTGGTCTAGTACTTGTTTTAGTTTGCTTGGGAATGTTCTTGAGTTATAGCTTTAATTTATTATGCAAGTAAAGGTATCCAATATTTCACACTTACAATATTTAGTCATCTGATTTGAGTATTTATCTAACCCACTAGAATTTTACTTTTTAGTGTGCTTATCTTTATATTTATTAAGAATTTGGCAGTCATTTTTTCATTATTCCTTCATTTTCTACCCATTTGGATGTGTTTTAATGTACAGTTTTAATAATATTCCACCTTTTTAATTTTATTTTCAGCATTTTTTAGCAGTCTTACATTGTAAAGCCTTTGTGCTTCAATTGATCATTGTATTTGGAATAGTTTTATAGTTCTCTATATACCTGTAAGACTTTCCATTCTATCGGTCTGGGTGGCTCAGTGGGTTAGACGGTGGTCTACTAATCCCAAAGTCGTGGGTTCAAATCTGGCCCAGGCACAGTTTTAAGTGTGCTTAAAAACAACAGCGCCATGTCAGTAGAGCTCCTGCGGGACAAAAGTCCATCACATTAGTGACGCAGATGTGATCCTGGAAACTGACAGCATGGTTAAACAAAATAATTTTTTTTGACTTTTCATTTAATTTGAAAGCTTTTACATTAGGGACACATGAGCAGAATCTTTATGTCTGCTTTTTGCGCCTAATATTCACATGTTTGGAATCTGAACACACATGGCTGAGACACTCACATTCTATTGTTCCTCAGTTCCTGAAGATAGAACCTGATGTAGTTGTCACTCTAGTGGATCTTACCTATATTATATTAAAGAGAAGGAAAAAAGGAAGGAGGTGCATGGATCCAATTATATCAGTGAGAGGCATTTGCATGTTAATTTTGACACATTGTTTCCCCAACTCTATGAAGATAGTAACAAGTTTTTAAATTATTTTCGAATGTCAGCTTCTTGATATAATGAACATTTTTTCCCCTCATAAGTATAACACAATTTTATTCTGTATGTATATGCAATGGATAGGTCCAATTTTAAAGACACATTGTCACTCACAGGATTTCTAGATGTTCATTTTGAAGGTAGTTTTAATATTAAACAGGTACAACAACCAATGTAGGCATGCACATTCTAATTATATTTGTAGGTGCTGGTAAAGTTCCAGGTAAAAACAACAAAACATGAACAATAACAAGCTATAAAATATGTACCACTTAGGACATTTAGCAATGAGTATTAATTTTATTGGTGGTGCTATTATCATGTTTAAATACGTACCCTGTATCCCGGTTATGCAGAGTATGCGTAGTTCCACCTTAAACTGTAAATAAACAAATGCAATGTTCAGTTAACTTGTTGGAGCTTTGTAACAGTGAATGCAAGTTCAAACAAATGAATGTTGCGGGTCATATTTTGGAACACTTGTTTCACTTACATTGTAAGTTGACAGGACATGTTTTGAAAGCTCTTGCTTCCATTGTCTACTATAAATTGACTGGTGACATTGGCATCTTCTCTCCTCTGGTCTCAGGTAGATGGTACGAACTTGGTATAGGTGTCAGGAGGTAGGATTTCAAAGTTCATAAGTCTATGTGTCTGTAAATGTAAATCTTCTCCCATATGGTGAGTTCTAGTGGGTGGTTCACTTATTTTAATGAATTTAGGTTTGTTCCAACACGATCCAGTATCAGTTCTGGCATGCACAGTACTAAGTAGGATTGCAACATAACAAAACTTCCAAACTAATTCTGAGAGCCTGCTCGATTGTGAATGTGCGTAAGAAAATGTTGGTATTAGTTCTGAATGCTTTCAGAAGCACTTGTTGGAACAGACCTACATCACTTGAACCATCATTAATCACTAATATTGAATAACTGCGCACACATAGAAGGCTATTAGTCTCTACAATTTGCACATGTCCAGAACTTGCAGCTCCTGTCTTTGACCAAGAACCAATTTCACTGGTTATGAACTCGTTCCCAAAATGTTGGAACAGCAAGTTGGAAATTCAAAGCCAGGTCTGAAGGATTTTCTGTCATGTATGGAACACTGCTTAGCTACTACGCATGCTCAGATAACAGAACTGAATCTGGAGCGTGTCGGAACGAACCTCGTATAGCCTACAATGCGTGCTCAGATTATTCAGAATCACATATTAATAATGGCTCAAGTAATGTGGCAACCATACAAACTTCTGAACTAATTCTGAGAGCATGCTCGATTGGGCATGTGCGTAAGAAAATGTTGGTTTTAGTTCGGAGGGTGCTCAGAACGTGCTCAAAACCACTTGTTGGAACAAACGTTTTGTGTCTATTTCATGGTGTGTTTCCCAAAAGTGTGCTGCAACAGCTGATTTGCCTGTCTGTTTATATTTAATTTTCCAGAGGTGTTCTTTGGTGCAGATATTAATGTTTAGTTTGGTCTTACTGAAGAGACTTAGCAGTAATAGTAACCACATTTTAGAGAGCACCATATTTTTATGTTTTGGCAGTTACATCGTTCTCTCACAACCCCCAGGATGTCTGGAGAACCACACCTGTCGTTGGTTTACGGGTCTTACCGACCTGACCGGGAGAGTTATCAAAATAAATTCACCAACCTTATCCTCTGATTACCAATCAGAGGACGTATTACATGCCATGACAGGTCAGTATGTTAGGGGTTAAGAGTTTATAGAGAAATTAGAGAAATGGAGAGGTTGGAAAAATAAAGACTCCCTAGCCCTGAGGAACCCTAATAGCATCAGGGTTGGAAGAGAACAAGAGATGACCAAGGTAAGGTCAGATAGAGAAGCTACAGTGAGGAGCAAAACACCAGTAAGTGGAAGTAATGTTCTGCTCAGCTTGGGTACCTTGTGGTTGCCATTCACATATCCCCTAGACGGAGACCCCTGAGTATACAGATCTGGTGTAGCCTATGTGAGCCTATACTGGTCTATAGTTATATACAGATCTGGTGTATCCTATGTGAGCCTATGCAAGCCTACCTTCTCAGTCTATTACTTATATACAGATGTGGTGAAGCATATGTGAGCTTATGTGGGCCTATGTGAGCCTACACAAGCCTACCTGTTCAGTCTATACTTACATATAGATCTGGTGTAGCCTATGTGTAGCCTACGTCAACCTACACAAGCCTACCTCTTCAGTCTATACTTACATACAGATCTGGTGTAGCCTATGTCAGCCTATACTAGCCTATCTCCTCAGTCTATACTTATATACCGATCCGGTGTAGCCTATGTGAGCCCATGTGTGTGTGTGTGTGTGTTGTAGTGTTTAACGCCCGCTTTTACTACTACGGCACCGCAGGCGGTAAGAGCCCATACTAGCCTATCTCCTCAGTCTATACTTACATACAGATCTGGTGTAGCCTATGTGTAGCCTATGTCAGCCTACACAAGCCTACCTCTTCAGTCTATACTTACATACAGATCTGGTGTAGCCTATGTGTAGCCTCTGTCAGCCTACACAAGCCTACCTCTTCAGTCTATACTTACATATAGATCTGGTGTAGCCTATGTGTAGCCTATGTCAGCCTACACAAGCCTACCTCTTCAGTCTATACTTACATACAGATTGGTGTAGCCTATGTGTAGCAATACATAGCAAAGCAATACCTACACAAGCCTGCCTCTTCAGTCTATACTTACATACAGATCTGGTATAGCCTATGTGTAAGTAATGTGTAGCAAAAAAATTATTGCAAAATATCACTATGAAAAATCAAAAAACAAAAGATGGGAACTACCAAACATTCAAACAGTAATTCCTGAGTATCCTCGAAAAATGGCAGTTGCAACCATCAGGTTGATTACAGGACATGATTGTCTGGCAAAACATTTAAACAGAATTGGAAAATATTCCTCACCACTCTGTCCTCTATGTGATATTTTATATCTGTGCACTGCAAAAGTTACGCAGTGTGAAACTTTTTTGTTATTGAGTTTACATCAGGGAACCAGCAAGAACAAATGTTGAGGAAGGTTGGAGAAAGTTTTTAAAATAAACCAAAAGGCAGTAACCTCTTTCTTTTATCCAGTAAGGCAAACAAAAGGTATTCATCTATTCAGCGCCAGGCCTGACACAGAAGATAGTATAAGGAGCAGCACTAACATTAGTTCGAAAGAAGCCGTGTGCGTAACTGTGAGCTGTTATTGCGTTATTTGTTTAATATTTTTGTAAATATTTGTAGTTATGGAGGGGGAAGCTAGGAAGAGACGATATGTTGGTAAAT
Organism: Tenodera sinensis; assembly: GCA_030765045.1. Taxonomy (NCBI): domain Eukaryota; kingdom Metazoa; phylum Arthropoda; class Insecta; order Mantodea; family Mantidae; genus Tenodera; species Tenodera sinensis. The sequence goes on from CM060964.1 coordinate 346,662,736, forward strand.
TAAGAAATAAGGAACGTCAAATAATTATGAATGTGTTAGATTATTTTGGAAGCAAAATGCGTGTAAGTAAGGCAGTAAAAGAAACTGCTAAGGCTATCGGGTGTTCAGAAGCAGTAGTGTGTATGATTAAAAAAGGAAGTAATGAAGGGACCTCTAAGAACGCCATCGAGAAAGAAAGCAAAAAGGGCGGGCAGGACTACACAAAATGCTAGGTTAACGCAATATGATTGAATAGTGCAAGGTGGAGTGCGGCAAATTGTTCATTCTTTACAGTTTGCAAATATTCCACCCATGCTGAATATGATTTTGTCACGGGTCAACAGTGATGAGACCCTACCAAATTTCTCAAGGGCCACTCTTAGTCGGTTCTTACATGATTTGGGGTTCGAATATGAAAGAAGGGTAACAACTGCATATTAATAGAAAGAGACGACACCATCAGATGGCGACATAAATGTCTAAAAGACGTAAAAAGGTTTAGGGACCAAAGGAAATCAGTTGTTTATACAGACGAGTCATTTGTAAATTAAGGTCATGCAGTGACAAAGGCGTGCAGGGATACCAAAGTTAAAAGTACCCATCTCGTCAAGCAGCAATTGAAGGACTAAGTACAGGACTCGGCCACCTCGGGATCGCTTACGGAGAAAGATTCGCAACTAGTACATGTTGCAACACTGCGCTCCATTTAACATGTACTGTCTTCTAAGGGTGGAACACGCTTTAGCACCCCATCCATCAGTGAAAAATATTGGAGAGCAAGGGAACTAATGACTTCATTGTCAGAAATCCAGCATTAGCTAACAACAAGTTTGGTCTTACTGATGTATGCTCTCTTGCTGTCCTGGTCTTTAATCCTGTAGATGCCAGGTTTTGAGTTTTTGGCATTTGGTCTTTGAGAGGTTTTATCAACAGATTTCTCCACCAGAACATATTCAGTGGAGCAAGAGTTATGTTGTGTTTGGAGAAAATCTTCAGAAACTTGTGATGCAAAAATGGATGGAGTGAGAATTTCTTAATTTTCTGTTTGTTGTCCAACGGTGTTAAAGTTGCGATCTTAATTCCTTCTTGTACCAATTAATTAACTTTCCTCTACGCAAGCATGAATATGACAAAGAATATAAGCAAATCACCAAAATAGCACTTAACAATGGGTTCAATGAAAAATTAATAAACAATAAAATACAAAAATTCAAAAGCAAGAAAGAAATTAATAATATCACAACTTTAACAGCATTGGACAACAAACAGAAAATTAACAAATTCACATTCCATCAATTTTTGCATAACAAGTTTCAGAAGATTTTCTCCAAACACAACAACACTGAACATGTTCAGCTTGAAAAATCTGTTGATAAAACCTCTCAAAGACCGAATACCAAAACCTTAAAGCCTGGTATCTACAGGATTAACAAGCAGGACAGCAAGAGAGTATACATCAGTAAGGCCAAATGAAACATTAACATCTGTACCAAAGAACACATCTGGAACATAAATATAAACAGACAGACAAATCAGCTGTTGCACACTAGACACAAATTCTGAACTGTTAAAAGAAGTGAACCACACACTAGAACTTGCCATATGGGAGATAATTTTCATTAAAAAAACAGTCATAGAATTATGAGCTCTGAAATACTGCCTCCTGACACCTATACCAAGTTCAACATGCCATCTACCAGGGACTAGAGGGGAGAAGACGCCAATGCTGCTAGTTGATTTACAGAAAAGATGGAAGCCAGAGCTTTCAATACATGTCCTATTAATTTACAATGTAAATGAAGCAGAATTGTTCTAAAATTCAACTCGCAACGTTCAATCATTAAATGCAATGTTATCTGTCCTGAGTAATATTTACCTATTAGCTTTTGATGTGGTCCATTTTCTGTAGCAAATGCTGAAAATAGAGCCATTGTAACTTCATTCCATGCAGCTGTACTTTTTTGTGTGTTTATCGTTGTATATGTCACAAGCTGTATTCCATAACACAGGACAAGTTTCTCTCATTGATTACTCTCTCTCTATCCATCGTATGCAGCAGTTGACTTATTGTATGCACCACACAACAAAAGATAATATTACACCCTATTCTCGCTCATTTATGCAAAACTAGTGAGTCATTGCTTTGTTCCAGTTTTAGATGTTTGCCGCACTCGCAGCACTAATTGGCTCCATTTAGAATGCTGATGCTGGCAACAGCTGGACAGGTGAGGAGTGCTTCCGTGCAAGGTTGCCATACTGGGCAAAAAGTAGCAAACTGGGCTAATTTTAAGAGGTAGAACTGGAACTTAAAAATTCAATGCCACAACTGGGATTTGAACCACAGACCTACCGCTTGCCGGGCGGACGCACTAACTACTGAGCTATTGTGACAAACTGCCAGAAAGGCATTAAATTCTCAAGCAAATTAAATTAAATTCTGGCAGTTTGTCACAATAGCTCAGTGGTTAGAGCGTCCGTCTGGCAAGTAGAAGGTCTGTGGTTCAAATCCCAGTTGTGGCATTGAATTTTTAAGTTCCAGTTCTACCTCTTAAACTTTGCCCACATATGACTTGTGTGTTTAAAAACACCAACAGTAAGTTTGTTGGCATAAATAAATAATAATTGCCATGGGCTAATTTTATTTAATGTTGCTATAATGTTTTGCAATTGGGCCACTTGTGACTTTTTGGGCTACTCAAACTTCAACTGGGTTCCTTTGGGTGAACTATGATTCCATCAGGTTATAGAATAATGCTTTCATTGATTTTTGTTAAATTGGTGAAATATTTAAAACTTAATAGCATGACAATATGTTTACTATACTCATGGTTAATGCTCCATATTCGGAAACTTAAAACTTCTTCTTTATATTTGACTATAAAAACCAGGCAGCGAGACAATATGTCAACAAATTTTGTGTGTTAAAACCAAAATTAGATTTGAATTGCCCATCTAGGTGGCTCTTTTGGTTAAGCGCTGGACTATTGATCCCAAGGTTACAGGTTGAAACCCGCCCAGACAGATGGCTTGTAGAGGTGTTTTTACTTTTCTTTTTTTTTTTTTGAGCAGAGAAAAAATCTTAGACACCTCAGGGGAGTTGGATTCCCACCAACCAAAAAGCTTCTGGGAGGACCTTTCTGAGCTTCTTCTTGGGACTACCCAAACGGTATTACTTCAAGAAGAAGATGGTTGTAAGATGATGATTATCGGTCAACTATAGTGCCGTCCATTTCTTGACGCTTGCAAGATAAGATGTCATGAGCCAATTTGCTGACAGCCTTCCGGTGGGAAGCACAGATTAACATGCGAGAGATGACTTGGTCAGGTGTGAAGATGCCCAGTTTAGATACAGTCTGATGACATTGTCGTCGCCATCATACACAGTCAAAAAAGGTGTGTTCCACAGTATCTACAGCACCGCAATATATACACTTCACGCAGGGACTGAGCCCAAAGTGATGAACATAAGCCTGAAAACAACCGTGCCCAGTAAGGAATTGTGTAAGGTAAAAGTTGACATCGCCTTGCTTGCAATTACACCATGGAGTCAGATTGGGAGTTAAGTGCCTTGTTCAGTGAGCAGTCCCATTATCTGAGTTCCAAAGAGTCTGCCATTGCTCTAATACTTGTTGATGAGCCTCCATTCTGCCGATGTCGGTCTGCTCACATAGAGGGGTTTAAAACTGACAATCCCATTTCAGTAAATTTTCTGGTATGTAAAAGAACTCCTCTTCACGGAAGAGGAGGGGATATTGGAAACAATTCAATTTTGAGTTCAAATTTATTATTTGTGTACCTATTTATTAATTTTATTAATGTACACAATATTTTGGACTAATTCAGTTGGAATTTTGCTACTTCTTTTGGCCAGTGTTCGCTACTTTTGAGTTTAAATACCTGGCAACCCTACTCCCGTGATGCATCGGGTAGACTGCGTCTCCCCCATTGCTGTGGTCTTGTGCAGTTTTCGCACCATTATGATATTGTTGTAACATTCTCTGTAAATATGTGGCATAGTATGACAGGAAATAGAAACAATGAGTCACATGGTGTAATGGAGGCAGTGATGGGGGAACCAAAATGGTCGGACGGTTGGTCATAAGCGAGGTTGAACTGTGCAAGCCCAGAAAGTTTAGTACTACAGATTTATTTTCCTATTCCTTAATGAAGTACCAGTGATAACATTGCTTTAATTAACAAATTCAGCATTATTTTCAGTTTCAATTAGGAGTGAGACATTGCTACCATTGCCTGCACTTCCACTCAGACACACAAAATTGTCCCAACTTGCTTTAGCAGCATCACTTTTCTTAGAATCTCTTTTTTACCTGTGTAACTGCTTCAAGTTATTTGCCTTTCCAACCTTATAAATTTAATGGTTAACTCTAAACTCACAAAAGGATAGCTCTATTAACAGAAGAAATACAATACATTGTGCGAAAAAATTGGTTTCGCAGCATACACATGAAACTCACATGGTTCTGAGAGACCTGTAGTTACAAACAAAAATGATAATACTATAGTGTTAACAAGCAAGTGAAACAGAAAGCTGACAGCAGATGAAGTTTGAGCTGAATTTAATTGAAGTCACGATATGGAAATATCAGCTAGTACAGTCAAGAGAAGACTTAAAACAGCCAATCTGTTAGGGAGAAGAAACCTCTTCTCAGAAAGGTGAGCAAACAGAAAAGATTTCAGTGGCTTTGGAACAAAAAAATTGGACTAGTGACGATTGGAAAAGAATGCTTTAGAATGATAAACCCAAATTTGAAGTTTCTGGAAACAGATGACGGACCTATGTAAGATGATCACCAACTGAACTGATACATCCAGACTGCATAATCCCAACAGTGAAACATGGAGGAGGGTCTGTAATGTTATGGGGCTATGGTGTAGGCACCCTACACAATATTAAATGGTTCTTTGACAAAAATGGCTACCACAACTTCTTGAGCAGATATGCAGTCCCATCTGGTAAACATCTGATAGGTCAGGGCTTCATATTTCAGCAGGATAATGACCCAAAACATACTTAAAAATGTGCAGGAAGTCCCTGGATAATCAGCAGAGGGCAGGAGAACTGAAAATTATGGAGTGGCCAGCTCAGTCTACAGATCTTAACCCCATTCAGTTACTTTGGGATAAACTGGCTCGTTAGGTAAGAAGACTTGCCCTATATCTCAAAATATACTTTGGAATGTACCAAAACTGCTTGGAATGACATTCCAGCATATGCAATTCAAAAACTTATAGAGATAATGCCAAGAATAGTGAAGTGATCTCAGTGACAGAGCAATTTTCTAACGTGAAAAAACTTAAAACACTCCCTCTAAGGTTATCAAACTTTGAGCAATATTTTCATATTTTGTCATCATATTGTTATATTTACATTAAATTTTGATGAAGCAATAAATCATGTCAAATATGCTGCTTCTTTATGTTCACTTTCCTGTTCTTTCCTTAAATGACGTCTGTATTACACTTACTACACTGAGCATCTGGAAACTTTAGAGCAGCAGTGCAAGTATTACTGTCTTTCTTACCTTTAATACTCAATGGCACTCAAAGGTTCACGAAAAGGCCCTGGATATACTTTTGCTAAGTCCTTGAGGAACCTATCAAACTTCTCTCCAGTACTGAGACTTTCCATAGGGTGAAAATACAAGCATTGGAACATCTGATCCCTATTTCCGTCTACATTAGCCACCTGAATTAGTATTCTCTTTGAACATTTTAATTGCTTTGGGTATATATCTTTTGATTCAATACACTCAATACCAGTATTGACAAACACTCTTTTGAATTCATCACTAGAAATTCTTCTATGGGCATCCCAGTTGTCTGTGATTATTTTTGAACCATTAATAATGAAAGTTTTTAGCAGGGATAGTAAGGTTTGTTGGTCACTCCTTCTAATTTCTAGCAGAAAACGATTGGAAGTACCTAGTTCTTCACCACAAAGGAAATAAATTAGTTTTCTGCCATGACCTCGATCAACACAGAAATCTGTGATGGAAACATACTTATTGTTGCCTCCAATTGGTTTTGTCCAGTGACTAACTATAATGTAACATACTTTGCGACAGAGCTTATAATAGTCTCCAGTAGTAGCTTTGCTGTATTCCAACTGCTCAGCTGCTTCACTGATTGTATTCTCCCTAATCCAATGATATATTAGTAAAATATTCTGCTGCACACTCAGACGAGAGGTAAAAAACCAAGTATTTTTTGTGACTGACCACTTCTTTCCACATTTTTTATTAGAGCACCGAAGATAGTATGGCACCTTGAACCTCTGATACCAATCAATATTTCCAGAGTCACAAACTGGACAGAGTCTTCTCCTTTCAGGTAACAATCCCTTTTTCACAGCAAAACCTATTGTAGAGTTTTCATCTTGTAGTAAACACTTTAATTCTTCAAGCTTCATGGCGATACTGCAATGGTGGGTAAGTGTAGGTCGTTTGTATCTGTCCGTCTACGTGAAACAACGAAGTACATGGCGCATGCGCAGGTCGGCTAGTCGAAGTGATGGAGCCAACCGAAGATACAAATCCAGATAAAAAGCCTTGCATGCAACGGCAGTAGCGCGAACGTTGCATAAACGTAACTAGTTCAGCAATTGTGTATGTATGCGTGTGTTCATGGGCGTCGCGAAGCAGGGGCAAGGGGGGGCCGCGGTCCCCCTCCCCTTGGAAGTTGGAGAACTTAATGTGCAGCCATGACTATTAAACTATTATTTTAATTTTGATGTAAAAACAATTTTTATTTAGCACAAATTAATACGGTTATTTGCAGCAAATATTATTAATTTTGACTATGAAATAATGATTTAATATTATCTGATTGCAAACTTTCAACATGTGCCCCCCCCCTGGAAAAAAGTCTGCCGACACTCATGCGTGTGTTAGTAATTTGGGTAGCGATATGTTAGTATTATAACTGTTATTCAACACCTTAATACGTACCGCAACATATGACTGGCATTCGGGTGGAAATACACGTTTTGTATGGGCTCCCCTCATTACAAAATACACGTTATAAGCTCTCCTTAATAAATAAAAAAAATAAAAAAATAATTTCATTAATACCTATTTAGAGAAAGTATTACAACCAAAATTTTCGACATCGAGATTTCATTGAAAATACACGTTATGGGAATTTCTGAATGTAAAAGGTATTTTGAGAAGGAAGAAAAGTCAGTGTGTGGATGGGGTGAACAATACAACATATACAAATTGTCGGTTAAATACTGGACTTCGTATATTGTTTTGCATCTTCCCAGAATGCAACACGAAGAATTTCAAGAAAATCCCCAGCCTCAGATTCTCCTTGACATGGAACTCTGTTTTTCTTATTCCAAAATGCTCATTTTTTCAAAAAAGTCTATTTTAATAGTGATACCATTAGTTTAAGACATTTTCAGGACAAGTGAAATGTATATGTTGAATTTTCTGTGAATAGTCTCTGAAATGCTCTTTATTCTGAATGACTTTTGTACAATTGGCGAGTTGGAAGAGATGCACGAAATGTTACTGCAGAAAAAGTGTAGGTCTCGTTAAAGTACACATTTTATATCAAATACTTTTTTTGGGACAGTTAACTATTTCCCTGATATTCAATAATTTGTTGGTTTGCATTACATTTATTTCCGTTGAAAACTTGGTATGAAAGTTTTGGTTGGAATAAAGCACTGCTTACCTATTACATGTTGAATCATGACATTTTCAAATCCTGTTGCATGTGCAAAAAGAAATAGCTGGGTACTGACACTAGACTTCACATCCAGCTCGGGAAATATTTTGAAGTCCTGGTGCATGGGCAATGACTAACGATGTGGGAGGCAATGGAAGATCGGGACTAATATTTTTTAAAGTACTTTTCATTATCAATCTGTGATAGGTTTTACTAACTTTTCTTTTCCCCATTGGAAACTAGCTACTGGTTTTTCATTCGGCAGGAAATATTTAAGTTGGTTCTCTTCATTAGGTTGCAAATACATATTGGAAAGACATCTTATGCATCTCTCACCGTTTACCGGTTGTACAAAAGTCATTTAGAATGAATTAATAAATACATAGCAATTTTCATGGACTGCACTATTAAAATGACTGCATATCAATAGCTATTTGCAACCTAATGAAGAGAACCAACTTAAATATTTCCTGCCGAATGAACAAACAGTAGCCAGTTTCCAATGAAAAAAGAAGGTTAGTAAAAACCCATCACAGATTGATAATGAAAAATACTTTCAAAAATATTAGTTCTAATTTTCCATTGTCTCCCACACCGTTAGTCACTATGCGCTAGGACTTTAAACATTTTTTCCCGAGGCTGAATGTGAAGTCTAATGTCAGTACCCAGCTAATTCTTTTTGCACATGCACCAGGACTTGAAAATGTTATGATGCAACATGTAATATGTAGAAGTGCTTTATTCCAACCAAAGCTTTCATACCAAGTTTTCAACGGAAATAAATGTAATGCAAACCAATAAATTGAATATTGGGAAATAGTTAACTCTACCAAATAAAGTATTTGATATAAAATGTGTATTTTAATGAGACCTACAGTTTTTCTGCAGTAATATTTCGTGCATCTCTTCCAACTCGCCAATTGTACGTAATGTTTTGAAAATATACATAATAGATCAAGAGAATTTACTTCAAACTTGTATATCGCGCTTCATTCAACTAAGCAATGCAAATATTAGGGTGTCTCCTAAATTCTTATGGCAGTGCTATACATGTAATCAACTATGGATGAAACTAAAAGAGGAATAGGGTAAATAATATAAAAGATCTGCCGTGGTACACCCCATAACAAAAATTAATTAGTGTTAATTCAGCGCTTCCGGTGGAGTTTTTTTTAGTGGGTAGTGCCCTAGGGCGAAGCCTACAGTCACCCATCTGTGCCATCCCAGCGCATGGGGCTCCATAAATGGAGTTTTTCTCCACTCGTTTTATTTTTTATTTATTTTATTTTTTTTATTTTAAAACTATGATTTCATATATCTTGAAAAATATTAGAGCTGAATGATATTAAAATATATAATATAAATGTTGAAGTGCAACTTGGAAAAATGCCACAGTAACACAATAAAAAATAATAAATAAACTCACCTATTTGTCAGTCACTAAAAACGAAACTGTCGCCAGCATCCTCCTCTTCCGAAGGAATGTCACCTTGTGTTGAATGTGACATAGTGCTTGAGCCGTAGAGAGTATTGTATGTCATGGAGTTTAGCATATTTTCGGTCGGTGCGAAACTCTCACAAGTGGATCCATTATTTTGTTTACATTGACTGGCCAAAACAAGCAGTAATTGTAGATGTGAGTAGATTTCGGTGTCTCATTATAATTAGGTTCATTTTACTAAAGACGCGCTCACAGTCAACGTTGGAATGCTGTAAAGATAAGGGCAGTGAAGTTGCACAAATTGCAACAGCTGCAATATATAGAAAGGGGCATGTACAGACACATGGGCGTCGCATAGGGGGGCAAAGGGGGGGGCGGGAAATTAATGGATGTAATGTGAGTCAATTACTATTGGACTACTGTTTTAATGTTGCTGTTAAGAACAATTTTTTTGTACCAGAAATTAATACGCTTAACCCAAACGAATACCCTTCACAGTTTTGGGCAGCAGAATAGTGAATTGATATTGTTTGATTGCAAACTTCCAACATACACCCCCCTGTAAAAAAAAAAGGTCTGCCTTCGTCCATGGCTGTGAAACATGAAGGGAAGTAAAACTTGTGTCCTGACCTGGTGAACGTCTGTCCAGTTGTATCGGTGTGACTTTCCTGTTGGGTGTTAGCAATTGATGTGTTAGTAACCGAAGGGAGATTCTCTTTCAATAGAAAAGCTGGTTTCAGGTGGTCCATCGAGATACGCTTTATCAACCCTCCAATATCCACGTCAAAGAACTTGTCGGTCTTCCTTATAACCTGGTAAGGGCCACCATACATACATGCATGCATACATGCATCCATGCATCCCTGCATACCTTCATACCTGCCTACCTGCCCACCTACCCACCCACACACACACACATATACATTAAACGAAGTAATTAATTATAGCATTTAATGCTAATGTATATGCAAAAGAGATGCCCAGGTTGTTAAATTTCGATTAAAACCAAAAGTTCCAAACATGGTCAAATGAAACTAATTTATATATAAACATGGAGTGGAAAAAAAATCAACTGTTTACCAACTCTGCTCAAATGCATTCTGGGTATTACAGAAAGCAAAAATAATTCACATTTTATTATTTTAAGTAAAGGTTATAAGCGATTATCAGCACATTTAAACAACAATTTGCTCACGTTTATATAACAAATCTACAGGCTAATTTTACGTATTATACTATATCATATGGACTGCTAATACATTTACACAGACTCACTAATTCACAAACTATATTAGCCCTGTAGCTTAAATTCACATTTCTTCAAAACACCTACATTATACTTGTGCAGACTTTTCTTTTAGGTTCAATATATAAATGTTCTGTAACATGTTAAACTAAATATCTCAGATTTTGGGAATGAATGCATTTTTTTTAACAAAACCTACCTCTTATAAAATAAATTAATATTATAGAGCTTTAACATATGAAAGCTGCCACCACTTAGAATGTAAAGGTTTCTTATGTTGTAATTTTCGTACTAATTAAAAAAAAAACCATCAGACTTAAAATGGACTTGAGTTCAGCTATACTGAATTTCTATCTACATTCTTCTTGTACTACATTTGTTTTTACAAAGGCAGCAGAAGCTTGTTGACAGCATTCTGAATATTCTTTTATTTATCATTTAAAAAAAGAGACATTTGAGGCAATGTTACAAGCATGTCAGCTTCTCCAGTAAAAAATAAAAATAAACCTAATGGGTATTAAGCCTGGTCCCATGTGGCATAAACGTTCCTGCAGCTCTATGGAAGGCTCTTTGCTGCGGTGCATAACAAGAGATCATCAAACTCCTTACACCCCAAATGTGCATACAGTCTCTCGATAATGATGCACCGCATTAAACCAGGGTCTCAGCCAGTGTTGAAGAACTCTCTGGCTACATCCTCTATGGGACGAGGGGCTTCCTCTCTATCCAGTGGTGGATCTTCTTTCTCTGCATGCAGATCTCGGTGCAGTTTCCAGTTGTTCAAAATATATGTGTACTCTGCAACCTTTTCCATATCCTGCAGCTCTTGATATATATGTAATAATCCTCTATAGTCATATTTTAGCCTAGAATAGCTTTCACCAAACAGTTTTAGACCAATTGCTATAGAACGAAGGTATAGCTGCTCAGCTTTCTTGTGCTTCTTCATATAATAATTATACAGACTAGCAAGTTGACTAATAGAAAGTCCAACTTCATAGTCCTCTGCTCCAAGTAGTTCCTCCTTAATAGCAATAGCCTTTAGATGCATTTCTTCTGCCTCCTCATGTTTCCCCATGCGTTGATACACTCGTCCCAAATTATCAAAATGCTTTGCGACCTGTACATTTTTCTCACCAAAAGTTGCCATAGCTATCTTAAGTGCAGACATGTGGAGATCCTCAGCTTTGGACTGCAGTATGTACATGGGCATGGTGTCCAGTGCTATTTCCTCAAGTATCACACCCTTCACTCCCTTAACAGAAGCTAGCATTAGATGATCGCCTGGCAATAGCTTTTCCATTATACCGATTGCCTTTTCTGCGTGTTCAAGAGCCTTGAAGAATCTTCGTGAGGTATATTCATAAACATAAAGTGCATATGCCAGGTCTTTATGTGCTATGGCAACATGGAGATTCAATTTTCCAAACGTAGCTTTTCGAATTTCCAAAGCAGCCTCATATACGCTTACACTTTGTCTAATTGAATCAAAATTGAGCAAAACGAAGCCAAAATCGAGAAGTGCATCTGAGTATTTTGGATGATCTGCATCAAATGCTTCTTTGGCAAGGTAAACCGCCTGGCGAGCCAAGAGACCAGCACGTTTGAACTCTCGCTTCACTACACACGCCTTTGCCACTTGACGCAGAACATCAATGATTATAAGAGCTGGCAGTCCTGTTCTAACTTGCTTTAGACCTTCAATGCTCCACCTGTAAGCCTCATCATATTCACTCTTACTGAAGTGCAGGACGGAAAACTCTGCGAACAATCCAGCTAGGTTAGTCTCCTCGTTCGCTTCATTGAGTTCATCTACCACTTGTAGGGCAAGCCTATATGTTGCCTTAGCCCCATCAAAGTGACCAAAAGCTGCTTGTGTGTGTAACAATTTATGGCAACATTCCAGCAGTTTTCTCTGGTATTTTACTGAAGGTTCTGGCATAACACAAACACTTCGACATGCAAGCAGCACTTTCTCACTTTCAGCAAACCAGCCAGCATCACTCAGAAAGCCACCAAGTCTAAGGCCAAGATCAATAGTACTCTCTCTCGATGGTGGATGGCTCTGTGCATTGTGACATCTTCGTCCATAAGCTGTCACCAGATCCTTAGCTACCCTTGTTCCAAGGTTCATAAGAGCCTGGAAACTTCTGAGCAAAAATAGGCGTCTGTTTGTAATTTTGAGCACTCGTCCGAACACATCCAGGTCACTAAATTCGACCTCAAGGAAGCGCAGCCGTTTCTCCTTATAAAGCTTGTAATACAGATCAAACGTTATATTGTCCGGAAGTATTAGAAGTTCATTCTTGAATTTCTGGTAATTTTCAATCACTGCAGTGATAGCCAAATTATATAGAGAATTTGGCCCTTGCATATCATCAGGAGCCATCTTAAGGGAAGAATAACAGCACAGCTGATCGTTTTAAAAGGCCAACTGGATCAAACTATCAAACAACTTTGTCCGAGTCCGGGAACGATGGCTCGTCCATCGGCCGGCGAGTAGTACGGGATCCCTCCCGTCACCGAGGAACACTTAAATGTCGGCACCTGACCGTATCAATATATTTAAATTATTAAAGAAGACAAGATGAAACGATAAGATCAAAAGTACGTGCACTGTAAATAAAATGCACTTTGTATGGCACCATAATCCTGTGACTTGAAACACAAGCACACTAGTTAGTCACGATTATTGCCAACGCTGGAAAATTGAAATTAGCGGAAGTATGTGAATGTTGCCAACCAAATTGTTAAGGTTATTTGTTGTTACTTAGTTATTGTTTTGTAGTTAAAGTGATGTGACTTAAGTTCTTGTGCGGTGCGGTTGTGGTTTTAATCTGTATGATATGACACAATGTTGGAGGACGTTAATTAAAAAAAAAATGTAAATTCTAGCCTTTAAGTCGGGCCTTATGTACTGGCGGCAGGACAATACTCGAATAAATAAACTTGAACTTTGAGAGGTAGAACTGGAAATTAAAAATTCGATGTCACTGGTTTGAGAATTCAATGTCACTCCGGCAGATTGTCACAGTAGCTTAATGGTTTGTGTTTAAAAATACCAATAGTAAGTTTGTTGGCATAAATAGATAATAAACTTCAACTTGTTGCGCATTTTCACAGATGACTACACTTATCAAAGGTACAACAATCCTTATTTGAGATTGTATAATACGGTAATTTTATTACAGATTACGCAATAGTGCAACAATAATAATGAAGTAATTAATAATATTGAGGTTGTGTAATACAGTAATCTTATTACAGATTACGCAGTATTAACAACAACAACAACAATATTAATAAATAATAGTACATTGTTTTGGCATTTTGTGATGCGTGGTTGGTAGTCTTAGCGAGTTGTACAATGTTAAGTTGGCAACACATATTTCTGCCTTGCAGCGCCATCTTCTTCCGTTGTAGGTCAGTGACATAATAGAACTGTCAGTGAATCACGTGCCGACTGGCTCCCACAGTTTTACCCCAATTACACTTTGAACTTAACGTCGTAATTACGAGCACCATAGAAAATGTAGATACATCATAATGGGTTCGAATTCTACAAATGCGAATAGGTTATCTTGCATGACAAACGTATATTGTCGAATGCAGCCAAGGTAACTAGAGGAGAAAGGATGCAGCCGATAATCACGACATTTTAAAGTTAACTTTACAATATCCCAGATAAAGAATTTCAAGATCGGGAACCCCATAGAGCGAAACAAATTACTTGCTCGTTGTTACGTTAGATAACGCAACATTCTGCCTTCGTATTGCACATAGATACAAGATGATAGATACATAGATAGATGCACATATAGGTACGTTCAAAATTCTGAACACATATGAAGGGCTATTTTATAATGGACAGTTCAAAATAGTTAAATATGTACCATAATGTTGTTGTTGTTGGTTTATTTAATGACGCTGTATCCAGTGTATTCTGGATTTCCGCGTCTGGTGTCTTTAATGAAGTAGAGATGTAGATGTAACATAAGATGTAATTTGAATATACATATGTTCTTATTATGCTGTTAGTATTATAGTTTCATTTTACATTTTCTGAGGAAACGAAGAAGAAGTGGTGCTATATAACGTATTTTCCAATTTAGAAGTGAGGAAATATTCCAGGGACCGTGTCCAATACGTGCACATATGTGTGAATAAAGAGACGTCGAATGTTGGTAATTTTTAGGGCATTGAAAGAATATATGATCTGCATCGCCAAACTGACCACACTCACAGCAATCTGTATCGCGTTTTCCGATCTTAAATAAATAAGCCGGTGTGGGTGCTACGCCTAATTTCAATTTTGTTGCCAGAGATATAGCCTCTTTATCTACATTTCCCACTGAAAACCATGGTGTTTTAGATGATTTAGGTAGATGGAAATAAGTATCGATATGATGAGTAATATGTTGTCGGACGTCCTGGATGTGTATTCCTGGTGATGGATTTGGGGGAGAATTATTGGCAGCTGCTTTGGCCAGTTTATCTACGTACTCATTACCTGTTATATTGGAATGTCCAGGTATCCATATCATATGTGTCATGTTATGTCGTTGATTTAAAGAATCTAGTTCGTGGAAACATAATATTTCCCACCAATCAAGAGAAGGTTTTATTTGGAATCTATTAAGAGTTTGTATAGCACTGTAGGAATCGATACAGAGTAGGATTGTGGAATTATGTATATGACGTAAAGAATATAGAGCTTGGTATATTGCGTATATTTCTGTTGAATAATTAGAAAAATAACGTGGAAGAGTGAATGAGTCTCTGGTATCCGTGGTTTGATTGAAATATGCAGCTCCCGCCCCATGGTCAGATAGTGATCCATCAGTATATATAATCTGAGGGGGTGATTGTAAAGATTGAGAAAACTGGTCTAGGAAGTATGCAAACTGTTTAGGGGTAGTAACATCATGTTTTTGCCAGTTAGACAGAATAAATTTGGTTTTAGGGATCAGTTGATCATATTCTGAACACATATGAAGGGCTATTTTATAATGGACAGTTAAAAATAGTTAAATATGTACCATAAATAACTAGCTATTCTGATGGGACAACTGTAGCAAAATAATATACATTTGTATATTTTGGAAGTCTGGACAAAAAACTTACGACGACGCAAATAGTGTATACTAGAATTTTGTGCTCATCAACTTGTCTTATATTTAAGTGTATTCACCGTTAGTTTCGTAAACGTTTTTGTCTCATTTGATTAGTTATTGTGTTCTAGTGTTGTGTTGTTCGGGAATACGGGGATTATTTATGTGAATAAATATAAACAATTTTAATAAGGACTTTCGCATGGTCAAGGACTTGATTCTTAAAGGTTCTAGGAGGCCTTGGCGTGAATTTTAAAGAAACATCAACATTTTAATTTAATTGATTTGTACTTGAAGGAATGTATTCAGTTAGCGTGAAAGCTCGGAAGAGAAATACATCTTTTGTGCCTAAATTGTTCGCAAGATGACCAATGAAATGAAAGATGATTTGGATATTGCTCTCCAAACATTAGTGAGCATAACAGAGATAAGCAAAAATCTAAAGAAAGAACTCAAGAGCCGTATCCTTGAATCTGTAAGTACAATAAGAAATGTTTTCATAAAATTTGAAAGCGATATATCATTGAAGAATTAAAAAATTAGTGAATTGGAAAGTAAAATAGCGAAACAGAACGCTGAATTACAACGCGATGCTATGGTTGGGGCAAAATCGTCAGGCAGACAGTTGTTGCCATGTTCGAAAGGCGGCGGGATCCAACGCCATATGAAATCTTCTAATCAAACACGGAATCTCTATTCCGAAATAGTTACAAATGCAGGGAAAAGAGAAAAACGATATCGCGAGAAGGTGTTCTGACATTCGAGAGAAAAGCCTCCCAAAGAGGAGCAACTTATCGTCGTTGTTTTGAAGTGTGCGTATAGTGAAATTGAGCGTCCTCCTCATTTGATTTTAATTTGTACAGTATCCTTTGAGCTGCTAGTTGTAGTTAGTGCATAATTCTTATCTTGGGTTGTTTAAGATAATTTTGTTAAAATAAGAGTACAAGTACATTTATATCTAGACAATATATATTTCACAAACAAAAATTGTGACATCTGCCTGACATTGCAGGTGACCATAAAGATCCAGAATACAGAGATATATGACAAAGTCAATTTTAAGAAGAAGAAAAAAAAAGGATTAAAATTAATATTCAAAATATCTAAAACATTAAAAGATTATAACAAGAAGATAACAGTTAACACATTGAATACAAGTGATTATTTAAAATATATAAAGAGTCTTTTAGGACATGTAAACATATATTTACAATTTCGGACCATTGCACACCCAGTGCTTTGAGGCAGGTACTTGTGAATTTAAAACATGTTCCGCGGGCACCAAAGAGTAGTCCTTTTACCTCCCATGCATTTTCAGATTCCACCCTTAGGGGTTTTTAAATGTCGCAAGATGTAGCTCACAGTAAAAAGGAATTAATAAATATGGAAATAAGTGTAATTAAGGACATGAATACAGTAGAGAGAATTATGGAAGAAAAAATTGAGAAAGGAATAATAAGTAATAAAAGTGAGAAAATATTGTATAATTATAGAGATTCGGGTCCATATTTTGTTATTATCGATGGTAACCAAGGAAATGTAAACAGAATTCATCCTATGAAATATGGTAAAATGATATTTGAAAATGGATTTAAAGTGAAAGAAATCAAACCTATTGGTAGAAATAGGATGGAAGTACATTTCAATCATTTCCAAGAAGCAAATAACTTCTTAAAGTCAGATTTCGGTAGTAAATATAATGTGAAATTATTCATTCCTTACTACAAACAACTGTATAGTCAAGGGAATTGTAAGAGGAATCGATGTTGAGTTATCTGAATCAGAAATCCTAGAACAAACAAGAAATGATAGAAATTACGAAATTCTTAAGGTGCACAGGTTTGTAAAAAAAGTACCTGGAAAGAATCGGGGCGATATTCAGCTGCTCCCCACTGAAACAGTCTTATTTACTTTCAGAGCACAAATGCTCCCCAGCAGAATATATATTTATGGCATATCATGTCAAGTAAATGAATTTGAAGAGAAACCCTTTCAGTGTAAAAATTGTTTGCTTTTTGGCCATTCATTCAAAACCTGTAAAAAGGAAGCTAGTTGTAACAAATGTAGCTACCAACATGCTGAAAAGGATTGTAAAGCAAAAACCGAAAGATGTATCAATTGTTCCATGAAACATAAAGCAAATTCAAAGGAATGCCCTAAATATTTATTCGAAACTGAAGTTCTAAAAAAAGTGAGAGAAATGAGAGTTTCAAGATACGATTCTATTACCATTCTGAAGGGTAATACAACCTACGCCGACAAAGTAAGCCAGAAAAGTGCGGTAATAGAAAATCCGAAATTCAATTCGTTATGTGTTATTGCCTCAAAAGAGTTAAACAACTTACATAAAGAAAATACAGTTTCTTCCATTAAATCTAAGGAAGTACCTAGTGGGTCTTTGACTACAAAAGTGGTCAAAAAAAAGGAAACCTAATCCTGTAAACAAAGAAGGGAGTACCAATAAAATCCCAAACCTGAACAACGTGTTGATCAACCCAAATGGCAGAAATCAAGCACAAAATTTAATTTCGAACATACCATCTATCCATAAAGAAACTAATTCTGATGAAAAAATGGAGAGAGAATCAACAAATCAGGAATCAATAATTCTTGCTTTAGAAAATAACTGTAGTATGGAATTGAGTGAAGTAATCATTCCTTCTCAGGAGAAAATATATCAGGACATTTCGTTATTAAGTTGCTACCACAATGATGCAAAGCAACAAGTTCAGGATAGTGGAAATAAAAAAATGTGAAATTGTGTCATGGAATGCAAGAAGTTTAAATAGTAAAAAGAATGAATTAAACTATTTTATACATCAAGAAAATATAGACATTTTTATGATTACCGAAACATGGTTTAAACCAGGAAATAAATTTCGAGTCCCTAATTATAAAATTATTAGATCGGACAGAATGAAAACTGGTGGAGGAGTTTTAGTTGGAGACAAAGATAATATGATATTATCTAATTTTGAAATTATTGGAAATTTAGATGATACAGTACAAGGAATTATGATTCAGTTTGGTTCAATCAGAATATACAAGATATATAAAGTGCCAAATTCTATTATAAGTGATACTTTCTGGAAAAGAATCTTTTACCGTAGTACGCAAGAAGAAATTATTATTAGTGGGGATTTTAACTATACTTGTTCAATGAAGGATGGCAATGTTAATATCATGAGTATTCCTTTTGTCAAAAAACTAGCAGCAGAAAATTTATTTATCTTAAATGATGGTACTCCCACCAGAATGGGAGCTTATAACCAAGCTGATACGTCTCCGGATTTATCATTTGCATCAAAAAATTTAGTATCCAAAATTTATTGGGAAGTATATAAAGATAACTTAGGAAGTGATCATTTCCCTATTATTATGAATATGGGAGATACTAACTCCAATATAAATATTAAAAATATCAAAATAAGAAACAAAAACATTGACTGGATAAACTTTCGTAAATTCTTTGATTCAACTTTGAGTAGTGATAGTTTGGAGGAAGACAATATTATTAATACATTTTATACACAATTACAAACTTATTTGACCTGTTTTCATCCAGCCTATTATAAAAACAAATCTAAGATTTACATAAAACCCATTTGGTGGAACAGTGATCGTCAATTAGCAGTACAAAAGAGGAAAGAATCCATTAAAATTTTTTGGAAAAATAGGAATCTAGAAAACTATCTAATTATGAAAAAAGAAACAGCAATTACAAAGAAAATATTAAATTCCGCAAAACGAAATAAATGGAATACATTTTGTAATTCTCTATCTCTACAATCTAAAAACATAAATCAAATATGGAAAGATATCAGATCCTTCTCAAAAAATAATGTATCCAGTTATACAAAAATTGAAGATTATTTTGATTTACAGTATAGTTTCCTAAAAACCAATGCCCCAGACTTTGTATACTCTAATTTTCAACAAGATTTACATGAATTAAAAGAAGATACAACTAGTATTGTGGGAAATGCGGATTTAGCTAAAGAAATCGAACTTAATGAGATACTACATGTTCTTCTAAGGCATAAGAACAACTCTCCGGGTCCAGATGAAGTAAGTTACCAGATGATGCACAATCTATCAGAGGATACTTTAAGAACATTGAGCAGGGGATTCAATTAGGTTTTTAACAGTGGTAAAATCCCCGGATACTGGAAACAATTCTATATTGTCCCTATTAAGAAACCATCTAAGGATACAAGTTTACCTAGTAGCTATCGTCCAATAGCACTATCCAGAGTACTAAGGAAGATTTTCGAAAAGATATTGGCTAACAGAATTACTTTTTATTTGGAAAGGTATGGTGTATGGCCTAAGTTTCAGTATGGTTTTAGAAAGCATTTTAGCACAACAAACAGTTTAGCCATTTTAATTACAGAAATTCACTCAAGCTTCCTGAAGAAAAATTGTTTATTAGCACTCAAACTTGACAACAGCAGAGCCTATGACTCCGTTCAATTAAATTTATTAATGGAAACATTAAAAGAAATTCAATTTCCTATTAAAATGATAAGATGTATTATAAATTTGATGATTAACAGAGAAATCGCATTACATCCTAGATTTCACTGTTCAGAAACAAGAACAACAAGCTTGGGTTTACCCCAAGGATCATCATTGAGTCCTATCTTATATATTTTATATACACTAATGTTAGAAAAATTCTTTAACGCGGAAATAAAGGGACTTGCATTTGCAGATGATTTGTTATTATATACTACTTGTAAGATAGAAATGATGGACAATACTATTGCGAAGTTTGGTGAGAACATCAACAATATTACCGGAAAATTGGAGAATAAAGGAACTCTCATAAATTCTGAAAAAAGTCAATGGATAATTTTTAGAAAAGGAAGGAAAAGATTCAATAAAACACTTAGTGTGGGCAATCAAGAAATTGCTTCTAGCTCCAATATAACGTTCCTGGGAATGGTTTTAGATACTAAATTGTGCTGGAATCTTCATATAAATCAGATAGTAAGAAAATTAAACAATATATCCTATATTTTCAAATATATTTCTGGAAAGAAATGGGGAGCTCATCCTTATACTCTACGAATATTATATAACAATTTGATAAATTCTACATTGAGTATGGAGCTATACTATTCAGCAGAATATCACGTAAAAGCGAAGATTTTTTGAGTTCATCATTGTATAAAATAATTAAACAATGTCTGGGCATTTCTGGAGCACCCTCAAGAACTCTTACATTTAAAGAATTTGGGATCATTCCGCTTAGATTAAAACAATTACATCTAACTTGTAAATTTGTGGTTAAGTTGGGCTACTGCTTGGAAGATCAGCTTGTGGAGTCTCTGGATCAATTGCATTCATTTAATAATAGTAACATTTTAAATTACTTCAAGGAAAACTTCAGCATCATGTACATATGGATTCTATACAGAAAAATGGTTAAGAAAACCGGTAGTCCTAGACCTCCTATATACTGTGTTCACTGGAATATACTTCATTTTCAGTTAGATGTTGATACAAATACTTTCATAAAAAATGTACACAATCCAGTACAATTATACAGAGAATTTAAAGATACTTATCCGGTTAACACATGGGAATATTTTTTTACCGATCGATCCAGAAATAAAGAAGGTGATGTTGGTGCAGCAGTTTATTTAAGCAAATCCAAAGATCATATTACAGTTAAAATGAGTGATGAATTTTCAATATATTCTGCTGAACTTATTGCTATTAGAACTGCGATAAATTATATCACTACAAATAAGATAAAAATGAGCATAATTTTATCTGACTCCCTAAGTGTTTTGAGTAAATTAAATAATTTTGGACTTGCATGTAATCAGAATTTAATTGAGATGGAAATAAAATTAAAAGTGTATTATGCCTATTAAAAAAATTGTCAAATTAAGTTTGTATGGGTTCCCGGTCACAATAACATAGAAGGTAATATGAAAGCAGACATATTGGCCAAACAAGCAAGAAAGATAGAAGAAAAAATAAATGTACAATTACCACCTAAAGATATCTTGCATCATATTAAAAGTAAAACAACTTCACAATGGTTAAAGGAACATCCTGAAGAGCAATGGATTAGCAACAAACAATAAAATCCTTGGTTCAAAAATATATACTATCCTAGACAAGACTTGTGCAACATAATCAAAATGAGGCTAAATATTGCATTAACACCTGCATTTTTGTTTAAGACGAAGAAGAAAGACTCTCCCTACAGCAGTTGTGGTGAATATGGAAATTTAGAACATATATTATTAGGTTGCAACTTATATAAAAGTGAAATTAGTGAGTTTTTGAGTTCTATTTATAATTTGGGCATACTGGGACCTATTAAAATAACAAATTTATTAAACTATAATCCAAAATTAGTATTCCACAAAATTATTAAACATATTAGGAAATGTAAAATTAAACTCTAAAAGGTATAGTACTCCAAAAAGCAGCTCATTTAAAAATATTAAAGGATGCTAAATTGACAAATTAGTCATTTAGTATAAACATTGGAGGAGGACGCTAAATGAATAAGTACCTGTATTCAAGAGAGTCGTAAAATAAAAAGAAGAAGAAGAACGAAAAGTCGGCGAAAACCAAATTTGATATTTAATTTCTGGGTCTTTCAAGGTGGTTTTCTCAAAAATTTTAACACAAAAGTTTTTAAAAATTACATATCTCTAATATCTAAATACTTTTAACGCTCCCGGAGGCCGCATTTGAAAGACGTGAAATTCATATAGAATATAGTATCTTCCAGCACATAGAGTTCGCAACCTGTGGTGATGGTACCCACTTGAGAGCGTTGGTATCGCACCATCGGATGCGAACTCTATTGACTAAATTTTTAATTTTGCTTAGCATATTACATATATATAGCCCATGTTCCATGATGGTCTCCATGGTCTGGTGGTTAGCGTGCTAGCTTCCAAATCTATAGGGGTTCAATTCCCAACTAGAGGATGGAAATTTTACTTTAGTCAGAATTATTCCCCAGCCTCCCTAGAGTCTAGAAGTATTAGTGAGAGTGTAAATGTACAAAAAAGAAAATCGAACGCAAACAAACCTAAAGATATACAAATAGGAGCATACCAGGGAATAGCTTGGGACAGTATTAATCTTTGCTGAACAGCGTGTATGCCATGGAGAAAGCTGCGATATTTGCAGTCCCTTAACATAGCCACAGAAATGAATAAGTATTGGAGACACTTATTGGAGTTTGTTGGAAGATTTTCAGGTTTGGAAGCTCTCAAATCTAAACTGGATATTTTTTTCCATACCATACCATCTGTGATTCAGATCATGGGCGTCGCGAAGAGGGGGCAAGGGAGGGCCGCGGCCCCCCCTTGGAAATTAATGAACTTAATGTGCTGACTATTAAACTATTATTTTAATTTTTATGTAAAGAACAATTTCTGTCTAGCACAAATTTATACGGTTATCCGCAACAAATGCTATAACTTTTGACAACAAAATAATGAATTAATATTATCTGATTGCAAAATTCTAACATTTGGCCCCCCCCCCCGGAAAAAAGCCTGCCGACGTCCATGTTATTATTGTATCTTGCAAGTTAAGCTTTAAGTGGAGGGGATTGCAGTGTTATAAATCATTAAATAAGCTATCAAACTATGTATGTTGTGTCGTATGTGCGTTGTTATTCTTTGTACTGATATCGATATTCATTTGACATGTAGGTAAATGTTAGGTTATGTTGTCCCATTGATATCGTATATTTAAATTGGTATAGTTCCATGTATAACGTTTTAGTAATAATATTTTATATCACCGAATACAGTATTTTAGGCGATTATAAAAACAGTATATCAACCTAACTTATTTAATGTAAAGAAAGCTGAAAATCTGGGAGCAACTGACTGCATTTTCTCAATGTACTATGGTCTACTGTCATTTGATTTTAATCAAAATCGTCAGAGCCATTTTTGAAAAAATTAAAACTTTCTATGTAAAGAATAGTCTGGATCTTCTAGAGGGTCCTGGATTAGTCTGGGTGGAGTTATGCTGTTCACAGACAGACACTTTTCTAAAACGGCTGCTTTTTTTATTCATGGAGTCTCAAAACATGTATTTCCGGTGAAATCTCGATATAAATTTTTGGATGGAATGCAATAGATACCATACTAACTTTACTATGCATACGTGACAGAGAAAGGAAAAAGTAAATGCGCTAGAAACACTTGACTATCGGTAGCGTAACTGCACAAACTCTTGGTTTTTCATCACAATTAAGCGACAGCTTTCCGAGAAAAATTAAACTAATTTTCCTGTAGGTTGCAAATCAATACTTAACAATACAGCATTGATCATTATCTGTTTGTAAAAGTGAATGTGGTCGAATTTGACCACATTTGAAATATTTGTTGTTTATTAACTAGTAGGGTAGGCTACTGTTTATTCCATTGAAGTTCGAAGGAGATATTCATTACAAAAATTAAACGCATCTTATTTGTGTAGTGAATATTACAGATGCAATGCGATCATTCTATTATGTTACAGTACCTGGGTGACCGAGCTTCGCTCGGATTTTCTTTTCTTTTCCTTTTGATTAATCGTTTATCTACTTATTTAGATAAACTTGAAAAGCAAAATGTTAGCTAAATATAAATTTTTATCCTAATTGTTGGAGCTGCTTCCATGACGAGGCCTTTAATATCCTGGCTTGTTTGTTGAAACTGGCCCATTAAAAGAGAAATTATGGCCAAAATAAGGTTTAGAGCAATTGTGACTGTTACTCGTAAAATTGCGTTGTTTTTTTTTTTTTTTTTTTTTCAGGAACGATGCCTATATAGATAAACTTAATAAGCAAAACCCTGTCTGAATACAAAATTTGATCGAAATCGTAAGAATTACTCATTTAACTATATAGGAATATAAATATAGTAGGTACTTTAGCTTTTGTACATTGGCACGGTGGGACTTTTGTTTTCGGATGTTTCACTCGCTTTTGTTCAACTGAAATACACGTTGCCATAGCATTACAACATTATGGTGTGGTTTCCAAGGGAAAGCAAAATTCTTCCAGTAATCTAATTTGCAACGAAAATCTAAATTCTATACGAAAATGGGGAAGCCTGCAGCACCCGAAAGCAGAAAAAGTGTTAAAAACAGAAATATCCGTAAAAATCAGTGTATGTTAAGAGCGTTCGATGATGTGTCGAGAACTCTTATGAGCTGTCCAACTGACACGAACGAAGAGAAATTGTTTACTATGGATGAAAACCAAAGGAAAAAGTTTCTAAAGGCATTAAAAGATCGGGGCTCTATAAAAGTTGTCGGTTCCGTTTGTCGGAGAAGAAGATCGTCATGCCGGAGGAGAAGTTGTTCACGAAGGAGAAGAAGTTGTTCAAGAAGGAGGAGTTGTTCTAGAAGAAGGAGAAGGAGAAGTTGTTCAAGAAGAAGGAGGAGGAGTTGTACAAGAAGAAGGAGAAGGAGAAGTTGTTCGAGAAGGAGGCGTAGAAGTTGCTCAAGAAGAAGACGACGTAGGTCCAGTGGCCTAAGACGAAGTGGAGACAGAGATATGTGATGGAACTTAACAGTTACAAATCAAAGCCGGTATCATTAAGCATCAGCTATAAACCTTGCAAAATGAATTAGTGTATAAAAATAATCCTTGCGATACTACTGTATTTAGGCTTCTAAATTATACAAGTAATGTTTAATCAACTTCAGTAAATATATTTTGACCAAGCAATTATACCTGTATCAATTTGTAGAAGCGGAGAAAGCTTTGAGACATTGTTTACACATACCTGGTTATTGATAGTAGGAGTAGATGTCTCTAACACAGGTCCCTGTCATCCTGTTAATATTCTCACACTAACCTAGGTGTGCTTACCTAATATGGGCTACACGTGAACGGCACGGGGCCGTTTCACATACACATAAGCATAAACACATTCTCAACTCTGTGTGCAAGAACAAAATCGTATGCAAGATCGTGTGGCAAACTATTGTATTTCCTTTGATTAATGTCCAATATTTGGCTGTTCAAATATACATACTACCCAATTTTTTGACAGGAAAAATACAAAGACGCACATATTCACTTGTTAAATCCAATTCATAAAAGAAATACAGATCGAAAGTCAGGTATGTGTTGAGTATAAGAACAGGAACCTATTTATTGAAAAAAATCTAACACTTAGTTTAAAACCTTGCCAATCTAGCGGATTTCAATCTCTCCATTAGGTTTATACTCGCGTCCGCGCATGCGCTATAGCAACAAGATGTCGTGAGGATCATAGGCTCCAGAATTAAGGTGGTTAGTCTAGTTGTTATTTATTTATTATTATTATCATCATTATTACTATTACTCTTCTTCTTCTTCTTCTTCTTCTTCTTCTTCTTCTTCTTCTTCTTCTTCTTATTATTATTATTATTATTATTATTATTATTATTATTATTATTATTATTATTATTATTATTATTATTATTATTATTATTATTATTATTATTATTATTATTATTATTATTATTATTATTATTATTATAATTATTATTATTGTTATTATTAATTATTATTATTATTATTATTATTATTATTATTATTATTATTATTATTATTATTATTATTATTATTATTATTATTATTATTATTATTATTATTATTATTATTATTATTATTATTATTATTATTATTATTATTATTATTATTAATTATTATATCATCGTTACTGTTATTACTATTATCATTATGGTTCTCATTATTCACCTTGAAGACATGGGCGTCGCGAAGGGGGGAAAGGGGGACCGCGGCCCCCCCTTGGGAATTAGTGAACTTAATGGGCTGACTCTTAAACTATTATTTTAATTTTAAAGTAAAGAACAATTTTAATGAGCACAAATTAATACTGTTATACGCAACAAATATTATAACTTTTGCCAACAAAATAATGAATTAATATTATCTTGATTGCAAAATTCCAACATTTGGCCCTCCCCTGGAAAAAGGTCTGCCGACGTTCTTGTTTCAGATCTAAAAAATCTGATGTGTTGCACTCACATGACTTTCTCTACTCTTATACTAATCATTCTTACACTCTTATTCCTATATCTTCTAGTGTTATCTGAGATAAACATTTGCAGCAATTATCTTATTGTTTATCCTCTTATAGGTACAAGGAGAATATGAGAATACAGTAGACTTTGAGTGATAATCAAATCTAAAGTCTTTAAAATTCTGTTCTTTACTCGGCTTACACATAAAAAATGAACAACGATGTTCCATTTGATAGAAGTAGAAGTTCTGGAAAACTACACAAATAACATGCAATATCTTCGAAATGGTTCACTCTACAAAAAAAATTATTTAGATATAAATTGTGTTTTAGCAAGATCTACATTTTTGTACAGTAAGATTTGGTCTATCCCTTAGGGTTTACCAGTTATGCTAAAGTCATCCAGAGTAAATACGACTACAGGGGCTATAGCCAGAAAATTCAAGATATACATTTCATTTGTCATAAAAATATCTCGAACATATGGCATTTTAATCAAAACCTTTAGAGCCATTTTTAAGAAAATCAAAATTATCGAACAATTTTCCATGTAAAAGGTAGTTTAGGGTGGATCAATTTTCCTCAAAATCTTCGTGTCGCATCCTTGAAAGACATTAAACTTAGATACCAAGTTTGGCTTTTAGCCGACTTTTCGTTTTTTGAGTTATGCTGTCCACAGACTGACAGACACACACACACACACACACACACACACACACACACACACACACACACACACACACACACACACACACACACACAGGCCGACCTTTTTCTAAAAATCTGATGTGTTGCACTCAGATGACTTTCTCTACTCTTATACTAACCATTCTTACAAACGTTTATTCCTATATCTTCGTGTTAGTTGAGATAAACATTGTAAAAATTATGTTATTGCTAATTTTCTTGTAGGTGAAAGGGCAGTACAGTAGGTTTTAAACGATAGTGAAATGTTTTAAGAGCTGGTTGCTATGCGATGGCTTTGAAATTCCGCTCTCATTGCCAGACCAAGAGATGAAAGAACGAATATTTCTATTTAGGAAAGTAAAAGTATTGGCAAATACAAACAAATAAGAAAGAATAACATGAATTGTGTGTTTTAACGAGATCCACATTTTGTATTTAGATATAAATGACCTTCCATCAATAATAAAAACTTTAGAAACCAAAATTGCTTTATTTGCTGACGATGTAGTCATTTGGACTTCAGGCTCTTCAAAAAAACCTGAATTAATTAAAGACAGAATAGAAACAGCCCTAAACAAAGTACATGAATGGAGCTCCAAAAACCTCATGACTATCAATGTGGAAAAAACAAATTATGAATTATTTACACTAAAATACAAACCAGTTAATGTTAGCATAAATTATAATGGTAAACCACTCAAAGCAGTTGATGATGCCAAATACTTAGGCATCACTTTCGACAGAAAGCTAAGTTGGAAAAAACATATAACAAACATCTCAGAAAAGGTTGAAAAGAAATTGCAAATCCTGAAAAGGTTAGCTGGTGCTAAATGGGGCTGCTCAAGGAGAGTCCTTAACACAACATACAAAATGTATATTAAACCAAACCTCTTGTACTGTTCTGAAGCTTTAATAACAGCAGCAAATGCTAACATCAATAAACTTGAACAAATACAAAATCAGGCTCTTCGCCTAATCACTGGAGCAGTTAAATCCACACCTATTGATGCCATGCTTGCCTTAACACGGACCCCATCAATAACAACAAAAATAGAAGAACAAGCATTGCTCCAACACGAGAAAATGTTACGACTGCCAAACTCTAAATGGAAAGAAGAGAACCTCCCCCATTCAATCCTTAAAACTCATAGTAGTTTCCTAGAAAAGGTAACACAGATTAAATCCAAATTGAACATTCCTAACACCAGAGAAAATCTACTTATAAGAGAAAATCCATTGGAATTATTGCAACCTACCTTCAATTTGGAATTAATAGGGGAAATAAGTAAATCAGACACACCAAAAGAAATACAAAAACTTCTAGCTCTGGAAACAATCAATACTAGGTATCCCACAGAAGAATGGCTGCACATATATACTGATGGATCCTCGAAGGAAAACCTTACTGGAGCTGGAGTTACGTGTTCACATTTTTCCTTTTATCATTCTGTTGGCAGAGACACAACAAATTATGATGGAGAAATAGAGGCTATATACATTGCTCTCCGACAATTATTAAATCTTCCCTTAAATAAATTTAACAAGGCAGTAATTCTTTCAGATTCTAAAGCTGCAATTCAGGGAATATGTTCAAATACTACAAAGAAGTCAACAAAAATTAGAGAATGCTACAAAATGTTAATACAACTCCAAAAAGTTAATAAGACTGTTCATCTCCAATGGATTCCAGCACACTGTGGAGTCATGGGGAACGAAGCTGCAGACTCACTTGCAAAGAAAGGCACAACAATAAAACAAAATTCTAAATTCAATTTCTCATATTCCTCAATCAAACGCTTGATCATAAAAAATTTTTGTCATTCATATCTACAAGAAATAGAAACAAATGCCAAAGATAAAAAATGGATTACACTACTTTCCAATCCAGATATAATCCCCCAGAGACCAAGGAAAACAGCTGTTGCAGCCTTCCGACTATTGACAAATCATGACTGCTTGGCAAGTCATCTCTACAGAATAGGTATCTCAGCCTCACCAATATGTGTCCTGTGTAACGATCCAGCAGAAATGAACGAAGACCACTTGAAGACCTGTGAAGCATTAAGATCAGAAGAAACTACAGTTCAAAAGTATTGGAAAGCGCGAATGCTAATGGCTTCATTGCCAGATGCAAGGCACTAGAAAACAACAACAACAACAACAACAACAACAACATTTTGTATTTAGTAAACTTTTGTCTGCAAAAGTTGTCCAAAAGAGGTCTTCTGAGGATATTCCCAGAAAATTCAAAGTATGACTTAGAAACTGCCATGGAATAGCTTGTATGTGCTAATCACTGGATACTGTCTGGTGGTGATTCTGCACGTCACAGGTGAGAGCTAATTCACCCTCCGACTGATTACGTAAGCGTCTCCAAAAGGACAAGGTTGGACATCGCTGGTATGGAATTTGCAGCCCCGCTTAAACATCTGACCATCAATTCGGTTTCCTCTGTCGCTGTTGTGCTTAAAATGAATGTGTAATGAAACTATTTCTGCAAAGGTTCATCTGAACATGGGGTAGATAGAAAAAATAAGCACTCGTAAGATTAATTGGTAGAAGCTGTGTAAAAATGAACGATAGTTGGCAGAGAAAATCATATGAATATATCACATTTTTATAGCGATATAAACAGTACAGAACTGTCTATGAACTTGTATTTTAAAATGTTACCAGAGCAAGCGCGTTCATATAAGCTG
Organism: Tenodera sinensis; assembly: GCA_030765045.1. Classification (NCBI taxonomy): domain Eukaryota; kingdom Metazoa; phylum Arthropoda; class Insecta; order Mantodea; family Mantidae; genus Tenodera; species Tenodera sinensis. The sequence continues at coordinate 346,692,612 of CM060964.1, forward strand.
ATAAAAAAGTTATTTAAGAATTTATTTATGGACCCACAACATGCAACAACTAGGTGCAACTTGTAGGTACTGAAACGATATTAGATAGCTCACGCACTTAAGGAATGTAGTAGAGTACAGATATGGAAATATGTCAAACTGCTTCTCAGGTATTTTTTTCGTTGAGTCTTCTATGTTTGAATTGCAACGAGGAAAACAACTCTGTTAACACACATTGACATTGACGTCTTACTTCAGTACAACAGATTCAGTAATCGTGTGCTCAATACGCCGTCTGACGTTCGTTTCTGTTGTAGCAAAAATAATTCTACCGCGCGCAAACACCTTCGTTTCATCCAGAACACGTGTAGCGTTTTTTCATGCAGTGCACTAATTCAGAACCAGCCATGTCCAAACGCAGGCTCATAAGCCTGACCCTTCGTGCGCGTCAGGTGGACTATGTACCTACCGACACACCCCTTCACTTGCCATAAATGCTATCGTACTCATAAGTCATAACGAAAGACGAGACTTTCATGCACTATAAAATCCCGAAATATGCATGCATTCATGCACTATCAAGCTATAGAACATACACAATCAAAGGAAAAATACACTAAAATATATGCACTATCGTTCTTGTACCGATTTCCTTACATCACTTCACTTTTTACTTTCTCTACTACGTATAGTATAGATTGCGCGTTCGTTCTTGACGAATGACCTTGAGCAGAAATCCAATGAGTGAGCCTACCCTTAATAAACAGGTCAGCAAATGTTTATGCTACGATAACAGACACCTCTGTTTTCCTCTGTCGCGTTTGTGTATACAGTCGACTGCAGAAGTTTTGTGCGGTACGGATGTATGTATGCATGCAACGAAAATAGCAATTCAGACGAGGGAGAGATGTCGGGAATAGAATAAATGCAAAAAAGTTAAGTGGAAACAGTTATAGAGGTATAGTGTACAATACGTGTGGCTGATATTACTGCAAGTGTCATAAATTGATTTGTAGTGTTGTACTACTTCAGCTCAGAAGCATGCGCGTCATTTCACTGCAGACTGTACCTCCTCTCTCTCGTTCCCGCAAAAGCTGAGTAGAGACTTGCATTCAACCTTTCGTATAAAATTTTCATTCGTCAAGAAGTAACGCGCGACCTATAAAGTAGAGGAAGTATTGTATTTCACCCAAAAATTCGATGTCAAGATTTCACCGGAAATATGTTTTGAAGCCCCCTGAATCCAAAAAGAGCATTTTTAGAAAAAGGTCGGCCTGTGTGTGTGTCTGTCAGTGTGTGGACAGCATAACTCAAAAACGAAAAGTCGGCTAAAAATCAAAGTTGGTATTTAAGTTTAATGTCTTTCAACGATGCGACACGAAGATTTTGGACAAAATTTCTCCACCCTAAACTACCCTTTAAAAGGAACATCTTTCGAAAATTTTGATTTTCTTGAAAGTGGCTGTAACGATTTTGATTAAAGTGCCATATGTTTGGGATACGTAAGAGCTAGGCCAAATCTTACTATACAAAAATGTAGATCTTGCTAAAACACACAATTTATGTCTAACTTTTTTTGCAGAGTGAACCATTTCGGAGATATTCCTTGACCCACCTGTACTTCTGTCAAATGGAACATCGCTATTTAATTTTTCATATGTTAACCGTGCAAATAGAACGGAGTTTGAAAGCTTTAAAAGATTTGACTACTGTATTCTTATATTCCCGTTGCACGTGCAGGAAACGAGCAATAAGATAATTTCTGCACAATATGTTTTTGTAGGCGGAGAATGACCTTTCTACATCGCAAGACGTTATGAGTACAAACTTAAAGGCACACATTTGTGACAGTATCAGGTCGGATTGTTCATTCGAGTGTTCAACACAAAGAACCTTTCTCACTGAACACAAGAATGCATAGTCGCGGTTCGCATTTATGACCCTCTTCCGTTTCTTGTTTGCCACTATACCCACTTTGCCAGGGGCAGAATTAAGGAATCTTTGAAATTCCTCAACAATTCACATTGAGTCTACCAGTGGCAGGCATGTGGCTTCGATTTTTTTTATTGAAGAGGGGTAGATTATAGAAGTTGGCTTAAACCCTTTCATGCCTGAATTATTTTGCTACATATGCCGTTCTTCCTCTAATTCGAAACCGGTTTAGATTAGGCGGTCTGGGAGACCTTCAGCCTGCTGGCTCGGATAGCCATGATCGTTAAGGCAACACGTAGTGCACTGGCCATGCACTCAAAGCCTGAGGTCGTGAGTTCGAGTCTCGGCAACCGCAGTCAAATGTGCCTGTGGTAAAGGACGGGGAGGGCCCATGTAAAATAATCGGTGTGATGGCACGCGTGGGTGATGACGGGGTATCATTTGACTGCAGTTGCATGGATTTTGCTTCTTTTCTATAAAAAAAAAACACTACAATATAAACTGTAAAAAAAATAATTTTTTACAATTCAAACCGTCTCAAATATGTATTTTTAATTGGTGACAGACAGTATAACAAGATTATAGCAGAAAAAAAGTTAAAAATAGTGCAAATAGGAAAAAAAGCCTATGTATCTTATAAGACACACCAGGCATGAAAGGGTTAATGTAAATCAACTCCTTCTGCATATTTGATACACACTGCATCACCTGGAGTGAAACTGTTTACTACTTAAAACAAAAGTTTACTTTAGAGTTCAATAATAGGAATATTAATTTCTGAATTAGGTAACCAAGTATCAATTTCAAATAATACCGATTTAAGGACATCGAAACTGTCACAGTAAAACGTTGCAGCATCCAGCCAAGCACCCCATCTATAGCGTATATAGTAAGGATGGACTGAGGGATAGTCTCTCTGTAAGCAGCTATACGTACAAAGGATTTTAAAAACATCTGCTTAAATAGAACAGAGTATAATTTTAAAAGGATTAATCTATGCCACATTTTTTCAGCTTTGGGAGCATTATATGCCTAAATTATAGGCTACACACCTTTTTAGTTGAGGATATTAAGCTATTAACACTGCCATAATTAGACCTTATTGTTTCTGCAACACGACAGAGCCCATGAGCATGACAGGCAATGTGTTTTAGGTTAGGTTAGATTATCTTGATTGCTTTCCCGGCCTTGACCATGTATGGAGCGGCGTTACTTAACAGTAACAAAACTCTCTATTTAAACTATTTGGCCAAAGAATACCTAAAATATCAGAAGCATTAATTTATAAAAATTAAGTATTTTAAATGAGAATAAAAAATTCATAATGTAACTCCATTGAATGAAACGCAAACCATCATCTGAGAAAGTTGCAGTTATGGAGTTATTTGTTTTTTGCAGAACTTGGCAGCACACTAGATGTAGTTGAGCAGGTCCTTGAGCAGTTAATTTTCCTGCAATCAGGTTAGCAACATACCGCCCGTAGGATCGGTTGTTTCATCTACAGATGTCCATATATTTGAATATTCCAAGTCTTCGTGAATATTATCCAATACCTGCTTTTTCAAAAAATAGTAGTTTTACGTGTATCAAAACAGGTTTATATTTATTTTTTTACAAAAAATTAAAAGTGTGGAGCAAGTGCATTATGTAAGCCTACCTGACTATAAGCAGTTGGTAGCGCGCCTGCCTCTGGCGTGGAGGACCCGGGTTCGATCCCCGGTACCAGCATGGGGATTTTATCCCCTCTGGGAGGTCTGGCACGGGGTGCACTCAGCCTCGTTAGACTATAAGATTTTGGAACATAATATTTCCTCAATGTCGACGTATCAGGGGCATCGTTTGCAACTCTAAGACTTGGGTTTGCGAGTTTCTCAAGCAGTATATTTGCTCCTACAAAAGCATCGCACAAATCCATGTAATGTTTATTTTGTGGCTGTTTACGTGCAGGAGCAGTAATAAATGACTGGATTTTGTGTGTGGCAGATTCTTTTACTTATTTCCATTTTTCAAGCTGGTCGATTTGAAATGTTGAGTGCACTTTATATGAAATTAAAATAGACCTTACTGTTACCCAGAAAATGTTTAAAAGTGGGTGGTATAATTTAATTATTTTAAAGTTGTTTTGTATTGTTTCACAGAAAACAACTACCAAGAAAATATTCGAAAACAAAATAACAATGCCTACCTCCTTACTGCAACAATGGCAAAATGCGACATCCCCATCTGATCTAATGAAACCCTTGCCTCTTATCCACTGAGCAAGAAGAATACTTCTAGAACCTATATTTGGAGGAATATTAAAGCTACATTAACACTCAGAGTAAATAACCACGTTAACCGCTTGAAGCTCTCTCACACTCTAAGGGACACTGACCAGCACGAGCTGTGACAATGAGTCAACTGGGTGCGTTTCCCTGCTTTCGTAGGTCAAATTCCTCGCCCCTCCCACATAACTGGTTCGCGCTGGACTTGTGAAAGCACATCTCAATTCACAAGAGAGCCAAGAAACTGGAAATAAAATTCGGAGAATGAGAAAACATGCAAGGATATATACTTTTTTTTTTAAATTGAGAAACACGAGCAAAATAATTGCCACAAAAATCGAGAAGTTGAGCTGTTCATGCATTTAAAATTAATATAATGTATATTATATGCACGATAAAGCCAAAAATGCCTTAAATATGCATTATGCATGTTTTTATACCCCAAAATGCCAGAACATGCAAATATGCACGAAAAAAGTACACATATTTGTGACCGGAAAGTAATGAAACGGGCAAGCACTAAGTTTGAGCAATATCATAATTATTCCTATAAAAACATGCATTTGCAGGAAAGTCTCGTCTTTAGTCAAAACAAACATTGGTGGATTGTAATGGAGTGACGTCGCTGTCTAAAATATTGTTAAAAGTATTTGTGAAGAGCGTTTAGGAATCGAGTTATTTAAACTTGCTGCCGAAAAATAAATATTCTCATCTTAGGGTATTTAGCGCTCATATATTGGCAATGTTTGCCTCCACATACATTTGCGACCGCCTGTTTTTCCTCGAACAAAGCAAATAAAACCTAAAAGTAGAACTACTACATTGTATTACTATGGAATATTATACGAGCTGATGTCTTGGCACAGCTAAAAATATCCATAAATTATTCTGCCGAATTTGGAAGCTTAAGATACTGTTTATTGAAGATTATCGTTTATTATACAATATATCTTAAATTTCGTTGGTCTTGTGAATGTATATATAGCAGTCCTTTCTTGTGCATAATGTTTAGTTGTAACTTAAGATAACCCTAGTTGACAGTGCAAAGGTCGACTTCCTCCTCTCGCTCCTTCCAAATGCAACATGTCATGCGGGAAGTATCAAAAACTGGCTCGGCGTTTGGATGTGGTTGTTACACAGGTTGAATCATCTAAAACTACAACCGTAGTTATCTCTGACATTAAACAATCTTCACAGGCATGAAGGGAGGTGAGGGGTTGGGAGGGGCTCGTGAGAGTCCAGATATGTCCAACGTTTGCGAAAGTGGGGACGGTGAATTTACCTCCTATCACTATATGCGGACTGTGTCACTCTTTTAACACTCAATAATTGTATTGCAATGGCGGGTTGGTTACATTACGTTGCGTTTGATTTACGAAAGCACTTTCAAATCTAAACATCTGTTCATTAGTGACTTGTTTGGTACTGCTTATGTTTAAGAAGTCTATCAATTTTTGGTGACAAAGTCGAAGTGCACAGCATTAGAAGATACACCAAGTGATCGTCGCGTAACATATTGTGATACAGACTTTTAATATAGTTCAATTTGGAGAAACTCTGTTCACAAATATATGTAGAACTATGCTCACTCTTATACACTATTCTTGCAAATGCTTATTTCTCTACATTTTAATTGACATAAGCATTTTTAGAAGTTATCTTATTGCTAATTTTCTTGCACCCTCTTGTGGGTGCAAGGGCAGCACACTAGGCTTTACACGATAGTGAAATGTTTTAAGAGCTGGTTGCTGTGCGATGCCTTTGAAATTACGTTCTCTTTCCAAGGTCAAGAGATACAAAAAGAATAACATATTATTATTTGAGAAAAGTATAACTTTTGGCAAATTCAAACAAATAACAAGGAATATTTCGGAAATGGTACACTCAACAAGACATAAACTGTATTCCAAGGAGATCTTCATTTGTTGAGTAAGATTTTGTCTTCTCTTACGGTTTACCAGTTGTACAAAAAATGTTCACCATGAAGAGTACTTTTAAGGACATTTCCAGGGAATTCAAGGTATAAATTTTATTTGGTATAAAAATATCTGAAACATTCTTAAAAGGTACTGAACATGTATACCGAGTCTGGTATTTAACCGACCTTTCGTTTCTGAGTTGTGACAGTGTACTTCACTTGTTTTGCCTGATGGTATGTGTTAACCTTACGCAAATCATAATCCAACTTCTGCAGATAAAAATGTTTATCCTCTGCATGTGACTTCTTGATTTTACTGTTTTGTTTCGCCCCCACTTTGTTGGGGATGAGGAAATGGCTGATTTAAATAACTATCAAGCTTAAAAATGCGCAACAGCTGCTTTATCAATAATATCATTCATCAGCATTTTGTAGGTTTCATCTGCATTTAATAGATTTTTAAGAGACATTCATGCAATACTCATAAAATTATAGTTTTAATTTCCGGAATTGTCAGCTAAAGTAGTCATCGGTATATGCAGGATAACTGGATACAAATGGACTGAGAGAATAAGAATGTGGTTAACCGAAATGAGCTTCTGTATCGTATATTGCAATTGGCCCGTCAGATCAAAGCCGGTAACATAAAACTATTCGACTCTTTCTAAGATATTGTTACATTTGTGGCTTTAAAAGATGGATGGTCGAATAACCTCCCAACTTTTGTTCAGTGATGTGTTAATAACAATTAATGACATTCTTTTGGTTAGCAACAACGACTTGTTCATGCTTACGCTGTCTATTAAAATTGGTATTCTTTCTTTCCTTTCTTACTTTCTCTACTACGTACAGTAAAGTAGATAATAGTAATGTATTGTATTCCACCCAAAAATTCGTTGTCAAAATTTCACCAGAAATATATGTTTTGAGGTCCTCTGTATATAAAAAAGCATTTTTAGAAAAAGGTGTGTGTGCGTGTGTGTGTGTGTGTGTGTGTGTGTGTGTGTGTGTGTGTATCTGTCTGTCAGTCTGTCAGTTTGTGGACAGCATAACTAAAAAATCTGATGTGTTGCACTCACATGACTTTCTCTACTCTTGTACTAACCATTCTTCCAAACTCTTATTCCTATATCTTCTTCGTATTAAGATAAACATTTGTGCAACTTATCTAATTGCTAATTTCCTTGTAGGTACAAGGGGGAATACAGTAGGCTTTGTGCGATAGTCAAATGTTTTAAAGCTTTGAGAGTCCGTTCTCTTTGCACACTTAGCATATAAAAAAATGAACAACGATGTTCATTTCAAGAAAGTTTCAGGTTTTCCAAAACTCACGCACATAACAAGGAATATCTCCGAAATGGTTCACCCTACAAGAAAATTTATTCGGACATAAATTGTGTATTTTAGCAAGATTTACATTTTTGTATAGTATGATTTGGTCTATCTCTAACGGTTTACCAGTTATGCAAAAGTCGTCCAGAGTAAATACGACTACAGGGGCTATAGCCAGAAAATTCAAGATATACATTTCATTTGCCATAAAAATATGTCAAACATATGACGTTTTAATCAAAATCGTTAGAGCCATTTTCAAGAAAATCAAAATTTTCGAAAAATTTTCCATGTAAAGGGTAGTTTAGGGTGGGGCTATTTTCTTCAAAATCTTCGTGTCGCATCCTTGAAATACATTAAACTTAAATACCAACTTTGGTTTTTAACCGACTTTTCGTTTTTGAGTTATGCTGTCCACAGACTGACAGACTGGCACGCAGACACACAGACACACACACACACACACACACACACACACACACACACACACACACACACACACACACACACACACGGACCTTTTTCTAAAAATGCTTTTTTGGGATTCAGGGGGCCTCAAAACATATTGCCGGTGAAATCTCGACATCGAATTTTTGGGTGGAATACAATACTTCCCCTACTTACAAGTAGAGAAAGTAAAAATGAAGAGTCCGTTAAAAACCAAAGTTGGTATTCAAATTTAATGTCTTTTAAGGATGCGACACAAAGATTTTGAAGGAAATTGCTTCACCCTAAACTACGATTTTGATTAAAATGCCATATGTTTGAGATGTTTTTATTTGTTTTTATGTATTTACTCTGGATGACTTTTGCATAACTGGTAAACCCTAAGAGATAGATTAAATCTTACTATACAAAAATGCAGATCTTGCTAAAATACACAATTTATGTCTAAATACATTTTTTGTAGCACGAATCACTTCGGAGATATTCCTTGTTATTTGTGTGAGTTTTGGAGAAATACTTCTGTCAAATGGAACATCGTTATTCATTTTTTTATATGTTAACCGTGCAAAGAGAACGGAATTTGAAAGCTTTAAAAGGTTTGACTATCGCTCAAAGTCTACTGTATACCCATATTCCCCTTGCACATGCGAGAAACCGAGCAATAAGGTAACTTGTGCAAATGTTTATCTCATCTAACACGAAAAAGATATAGGAATAAGAATTTGTAAGAATGGTTAGTACAAGAGTAGAAAAACTCATGTGAGTGCAACGCATCAGACTTTTTAAGTACATTTATTAATAACATGCTCCATTCTGTACAGAATAATACATGCTAGGAAAGCGCATATCACACAATACATAATATATAATAATTACATAGTTTGATGTTGTACTGTCAACGCGCCCTCTGCATCTGATTGCCTGCACTGGGGAGGGGGGACCCAGCCAGTAGCCTACCTGGCCTAACGACCAGCCTTGAGGAGGGAGCAGTGTGGCCCAGCGCATTATTGTCGGCACTACCGCAAAGGAGCCGAAGGGAAGAGACAGAGAATAGCCGCATTGTTGGGGCGCTTGCCGAAAGAGAGAAAGGGATAGAGACTTCTGGAATTGTCTGCTTTGTATTTGACCGCAATAATAACTGAACTTTCCAGAACAGTGCCTGGGAGATATAAATAGCGGTAAAGTGTGAGAAGGGAGTTCTTGTGTTACAAATTCGGAGCCGTGCTGTTGGTGAATCGGTAAAGACTTTCTTGCTGTTGCAACGAGTGTACAAGTTACTGTTTACGGAAATAAAAGTGTTTCTTCATCTCAACTACATCTGTCTCCTTTACTTCACACCCACCAAAGTCACAATACGTCATCGAATGTTACAGAAGTATCAAATTTACAGAGGTGTTTTAAATAATTTTCTACTAAAGTTTATAGTTCATGTTTTGGTGGGGGTCAGGTTCGTCCTTTGACACTATTTATGAATTCTTTCTTTGTTTCTCGAAGTCCTTACACTGTAGTAATACACGGCCTGTTGTTTCTTCAGCTTCGTTGCACCGACATGTTGCCTCTTATATTATTCTGAACCGTGCCCTGTTACCATGATATCATTTAGTCGTGTTATGACATCTGGCAAGTAGAGTCGAGTTTCCTTTGCGTTGTGTGAAGTCTCCCATTATGTGTGTCTTTTCGTAGATATATTTCGGTAAGCTAGTTCAACTCCTGTTTCGATTGTTTCTTTCGCCAGTCTGTCCACCATCTCATTTCCTCGAATACCAGCATGTTCTTTCACCCGTCCTACGTGTATTTTTCACCTGTCTAGCTCAAGTAGCTTTATTTGATTCCTGGTTTGTTCTAGAAGGAAACTATGATTTAGTGGGTTCTTTAGCGAGTCTATTGTTATTCTGCTGTCTTAGTACAGAGCAACTGTTTTGCATTCATCTGTGATATGATTAATTCGTTCTAGGAGCCCGTATCTTATTGCATTGTTTAATCCTTCATGTAACTAGTTGCAGAGGTGTCCACCCCTCCTTCGAAAGGGTATGGTGCACCCCCCCCCCCCCCGGCAAACAAAAATTATCCTTCCCCCGATCTTTACTGAGACCTCCGTTTCAGCTATTTAATTCCTTTTTTATGCAGCTAGAAAGCTTCGGGCTTTCTTAATAGGTAAGTATTATAGAAACTATGCTAATACCAATACACAATAAACGCTCAAATAATTGAAAAGTTAAAAACAACAAAATATCGTAATATTTACTTAAAATTACAAATAAAAAGGATTGGCTACTGGTGTATTCTTTTACTTTGTGCTTCATTGTGCCCAATTGTATCCATGCGAAAAGACAATAGTAAATATAACAACGCTACACGTTTTGCACATATTTCCAAAAATGATCATCTCATCTATACACCACTTTATACCATATAGTGTGTGTGTGTGTGTGTGTGTGTGTGTGTGTGTGTGTGTGTGTGTGTGTGTGGTGTGTGGTGTGTGTGGTGTGTGTGACGAAGGGGGACACCTCGACCCACCGCGACCCCGACATGGATCTATTGCTGGCTACTGACCCCCCCTCAGGGGGAAGGATGAGGCGAAGTGAGACCGTAGGTTTGCCAGATAGCGGAGTCACTGAAGCCCAGAGACGCATAGAAGTCCCTAACAGTTCACAGATATTGACACCTGGCGTACAACGGAAGTGTTTCCCCTACCCAGAGAGAGGGCGACGAAGTGATATTAGCGGTCCGGGCAGCAATTTTCAGGGAGGGCCAGGGAAGGGGTTTCAGAGTGCAAGCAACTATGCCCTTTGTCCATAATCGCCGGAACGTACCACGCTACCAACCAAACCTGAAAGATGACAAGGGAGGGAAATGAGAAATGAAGGGAAAGGAATCCGTGGTATGAAATAATGCACCCCAGCATTCGCCTAAGTGGCATGGGGAAACCACGGTCACAGGGATCGAAACCCGCGACCTCCCGAATGCGGGCCACAGACGTTACCGCCTGAGCCATCCCGCTCTGTACCATATACTGTGAATTGACACAGGAAAATTTGTAATAAATTGTTTAAATTACGTTCTTGCTGTTATTACAACAGTATAATATTAATTAAATTAAAATTATTAAATTATAAATATGATAAAATTGAAAATGCACATGGAACCTTCGTTTAAATCAGTTTGGGCTCACAGCAGCAACTTTATAATAAAAAGTAAATAAACGAACAGCGTTGACTATACACACTTAATAATGCATTGTTGGGTAATGCTTGTATTGGAGTTGTATACTTCAATATCGGTCTTTCATACACTATATTACCAGCAGTTGGATTTATAACTAAAATTAGCACAAATAATAAAAATACGAAGATAAATTTACATGCATAAAGAGTGATTATATTTTGTGTTTATTCTCGGTGAACTTTAAAGGGAAGCAATTTCTCCCTTTTTACACTTGTTAAAGCAAATTTATCAATAGTTCATGTTGGGGATTGACTTTAAAATGTGATTTTTGGAAGACCGGACGGGTAAATTATAAAATGAAACTTCTCTCGTGTGCTCCTCAGCCTATGTTTAGCAATTTTCAACTGTCCATAATTCTTTCTTGTTGCTGGCAATAACATACTGATGTGATTGATAGATTTGGGAAGTCTAAAGTTTAGGCAGGTTTTACTGTAATAATCAGCCATCAGCCGCCATTTAATTTTGAGTACAGTACCTGCTTCTTGTATGGTGGGACTTATTACCCACAAGTGCTTCAATATACACTTTGAAATAGAAACACAGAAGGAAGAGGAGGTTGAGATGATACTCAAATGTTAATGCCAATAAACATTATACTAGTCTGGATATTGTGTGAGATGATGAGATTAATAGAACCAGCCATAACATTTCAAGGTGCGTTTCTTAGAATATTTTACAATGTAAATGAAAAACATCAAACATTTTAAAAGAGTACTTCACACCACAATTAGATATTTAAGTGGCTAAAATATATAGATTAAAAGCATTGGCTGTGTTATTAATCCAAAAAAGGATTTAGCATCCAAGATCCCAGATTTCAACAAGCTGTTGAATGAGAAATTTTATGCGAAGTATTTTAATATAGAGTTGTAGTTTAAACAAAAAAGTGTACTAGTTTGTCTCCAGTTAAACTAAACCCCGGCGCGACAGCCCACAAGGGGCCAAGGCCTACCGCCCAGCCGCTGCGTCCCCCACCTCTGCCCACTACGCGTTATTGGTGAGGTGCAGTACTGGAGCCCTCCCGGCCAGTTATGCGGTCTTCTAGACCTGGGGCCGCTACTTCTCCATCAAGTAGCTCCTCAATTAGTCCCCCCGGGACCTAACGAGGCTGAGCGTACCCCGTGCCAGACCTCCCAGAGGGGATAAAATCCCCATGCTGGTACCGGGGATCGGACTCGGGTCCTCCGCGCCAGAGGCAAGCGCGCTACCAACTGCGCTACGGAGGCGGTCTTGTCTCCAGTTAGCAGTGGTTAATGCCGCAAAACCATTTATTTCATTTAAACTGTTTATCTTAATGAGATTATATATTTTCTTTGCAGTAAGTTTTCATCTATCCATTATGGTTTTCAAATAATATAATCACCAAGAATAAACAAGACTTCATCTCCATTTACACAATGGCTCAATGACAACTTGCGGAGGAGGACTTAGCACCTCGATCGAAAGGCGATCTTTTGTGCCTATGCCCCTGACGGGGCACCCCCGGGAGGATGGATGAGGCGAATGGATCCTAAGAGCGGCCAGAACGTAGACACGACAGAGCAGATGATAGGGTCCCTGCATTTTCCCAGTTAGAAGAACCCTGGCGGAGGCTGGCTTAGCTCCCCCCCCCCTTCGGGCTTGTGCTATCCCATGGGGGGCCCGGAAGCCAGTGGCTCGACTTCCAATCCAGGGGACGAGATTTTCAGAGCGCATTTGTTCCCCCTCATGGGCGTCGGCAGACCTTTTTCAGGAGGGGGGCATACGTTGGAAGTTTGCAATCAAACAATATTAATTCTGTTGTCAAAAGTTTTAGTATTTGTTGTGGATAACTGAATTAATTTGTGCTAAATAAAAATTGTTTTTACATCTAAATTCAAACAATGGTCTAATAATCATTTCAGGTGTAATTGGGGTGCATGTTGGAACCCTTGATATTGTCACTGAAACTCAATTTTCGGAAAACAAGGAAATTCAGAGGATATGGAAATCCTACACTGGCGACCCTGGGGAAACCTCTGAAAAGAACCCATGGGTCAGGAAAGTCAGCCACAGGGATTGAATCCACAACCTCCAGATGTGGGCCACAGATGTTATCGCCTGAGCCATTCTGCTCGGTTCCATTTACACATAATTTTATTTGCTCTGCCAACATTTCAAATCATCATAGTTTAGTAAAACTCCTATAAAAAATAATGTTAAATATTGCATGTAAAGGGTTCATTGGAGGGGATGGTAGAAATTTCATGAAAATCTTTACCTTGGATATTAGAAAGTATCTTCCTGAAGTGTGGAGGGGAAACTTTCATACATACACAAACACATACAAGAACATGTACACATGCACAATATAAAAAGGAATACAAAATAATATACAAAAATATGTACCAAAGAGCAGCACAATTACCTCAATTTAAGACTTTCTGCACTTTTTCTTCCCTAAGTGAGACATAGTATGATCTTTTAGAATGCTTTGACAATAGAAACTAATTGAACTTCAACCAACGAGGTGCACAACCTTCAGAATAGGTGTAGATGTGCTAAGTAATTGTGTCAAACACAAATGCAAAGTTTTTTATTTTATTTTCCAGGTTAGAATGATGGATGACCAAATTTATGAGGATGCGAAACAGGTCAACTTCAGGAAGGCTTCAACACTAACGCTCACATGGTGCGACATATCCGTGTGGGAGAAAAAGAAAGTACAAAATACATCAAGATGGAAGTCATTGTTAAGTAGACCAGAATATGAACGCACATGCATTATCAACAATGGTAAGTGGTGTATTCATTTTGGAAACTCGATAACTGAAGTCCCATTTATACATCTGCTGATTGTGAAAGCATTTACTATATGAAAGAATGAACAGTTGCAGCAAGTGGGCTGAGAGTAAGGTCATAATGAGAAGGAATAAAGAAATCACCCTAAAATTAATATAAAGGATTGTTTTTTATACATTTAATTTAGTCCTTTCCCTTGATAATTAATACAAAGAACACAGTGAAAGAAATTGAGGATTTAACTTGGCACTTATACTAATATGTAAAAAGGAAATACTAGTGAGTCATATAGTTATCAGTGGCATGGCTGACTAGACACAAACAAGCTCTGCAATCGAGAAATCTTGAGCTCGTGGCATTGCATTTCCTAATGTTGGCAATATTATAGCAAATAATGGTGCATTAGAGTGCTGATTTTGAAGGTTAGATTTTGGCCAGTTGGCAGCTAATCTGAACTAAGTACAATGTTGTCAGTGTGGGTAACATCATCAACTAACATGTGTATATGTCAAGGGCACAAATAATGTAACCAATAAAGAATGACTACTAACAAGTAAAACTAACAAAGGGGGAATAACAGAATACAACAAAGTTAAACCACAATAACTGGAAGCTAAAGGCAAGAAGATAATCTAACATGGGCATCACAAAGGGTGGGGGGCAAGAGGCCCCCCCTCCCCGCAAATGAATGAATTTAATGTGCAGTCATTGGCTGACTGTTAGACTATTGTTTTAACTTTCATGTAAAGAAACATTTTTATTCAGTACAAATTAATGTGGTTATCTGCAACAAATATAACTTTTGACAACAGAATACAGTAGAACTCAAGCAACTCGACTCTCGCTAACTCAACATTACATATAATTTGATTTCCTTTTTTACTTTATTTTTATTTTTCATCATTAAACTTGACTAGTAATTTCCATAATCCACTATGTGGTATAAACAGTATAGGTAAATTTTGGTGTACATAATATATACAACCTACTACATTCTTCCTCACAATAACAAAAGGGCTGACCTTCAACATCCTGTCAGAACATTAGCAGACCATTATCATGAAACCAAAAGCTTGCTACTAATAATGTGGATACATAGCACAAGCACTTGTTTGAAGGTTTATTGCTTTAACTGGTACGTACGTGATAAGCTAAGCTTTAAGTTACATAGTAATTATTATTTATTTATGCCAACAAACTTACTGTTGGTGTTTTTAAACACACAAGCCGTGTGTGGGCAAAGTTTAAGAGGTAGAACTGGAACTTAAAAATTCAATGCCACAACTGGGATTTGAAGCGGAAGGTCTGTGGTTCAAATCCCAGTTGTGGCATTGAATTTTTAAGTTCCAGTTCTACCTTTTAAGTTACATATTTCTGGATACAGTACCATCTCTCAGATTTCAAGCATATTGTTAGTGTTGTGTTGTATTGTGTTTGTACCAGTGAAAATGTTAAATGAGCAGAAAAGACAAGTTAATATGACAGTGGAAATTACATTGGATGCATTAAAAAGATCGGACAAAGGGGAACATATTAATACATAATACATATTTTAAGACATGTATTATACTCATATATTTTCTGTATTGTGCCAGTACATCCTTTATGTAATTTGCAGTATCATGTTATAAGCTGTGAATAACAGATGCCTTATTCTGCAAAACTCAACATTTCAATAACTCGAAACCTCTCAGTCCACATTAGGTTGAGTTATCAGGACTGTACTGTAATTAATTAATATTGTTTGTATGCAAACTTCCAGCATGCACCCCCAAGTCTGCCGATGCCCATGTAATGTAACATTGATAATGCTGGGAACATAGCAATGGGCTTCTCCTACACACAATGTTTTTCCCACTGTCTCACTAATATCGCCTCCAATGCTCCACACTAGCACTACTTCTGATTCCTGCAAGAAATGTGACATTCTGATTGAAACCAATGACTTAAATGTAATAATTAGTTTCCAAATGTTAAAATATATTTCTACACATTTCAGTTCTAATGATAAATGTTGTTTTCCAGTGCCTTGCATCTGGCAATGAAGCCACTAGCATTCGTGCTTTCCAATACTTTTGAACTGTAGTTTCTTCTGATCTTAATGCTTCACAGGTCTTCAAGTGGTCTTCGTTCATTTCTGCTGGATCGTTACACAGGACACATATTGGTGAGGCTGAGATACCTATTCTGTAGAGATGACTTGCCAAGCAGTCATGATTTGTCAATAGTCGGAAGGCTGCAACAGCTGTTTTCCTTGGTCTCTGGGGGATTATATCTGGATTGGAAAGTAGTGTAATCCATTTTTTATCTTTGGCATTTGTTTCTATTTCTTGTAGATATGAATGACAAAAATTTTTTATGATCAAGCGTTTGATTGAGGAATATGAGAAATTGAATTTAGAATTTTGTTTTATTGTTGTGCCTTTCTTTGCAAGTGAGTCTGCAGCTTCGTTCCCCATGACTCCACAGTGTGCTGGAATCCATTGGAGATGAACAGTCTTATTAACTTTTTGGAGTTGTATTAACATTTTGTAGCATTCTCTAATTTTTGTTGACTTCTTTGTAGTATTTGAACATATTCCCTGAATTGCAGCTTTAGAATCTGAAAGAATTACTGCCTTGTTAAATTTATTTAAGGGAAGATTTAATAATTGTCGGAGAGCAATGTATATAGCCTCTATTTCTCCATCATAATTTGTTGTGTCTCTGCCAACAGAATGATAAAAGGAAAAATGTGAACACGTAACTCCAGCTCCAGTAAGGTTTTCCTTCGAGGATCCATCAGTATATATGTGCAGCCATTCTTCTGTGGGATACCTAGTATTGATTGTTTCCAGAGCTAGAAGTTTTTGTATTTCTTTTGGTGTGTCTGATTTACTTATTTCCTCTATTAATTCCAAATTGAAGGTAGGTTGCAATAATTCCAATGGATTTTCTCTTATAAGTAGATTTTCTCTGGTGTTAGGAATGTTCAATTTGGATTTAATCTGTGTTACCTTTTCTAGGAAAGTACTATGAGTTTTAAGGATTGAATGGGGGAGGTTCTCTTCTTTCCATTTAGAGTTTGGCGGTCGTAACATTTTCTCGTGTTGGAGCAATGCTTGTTCTTCTATTTTTGTTGTTATTGATGGGGTCGGTGTTAAGGCAAGCATGGCATCAATAGGTGTGGATTTAACTGCTCCAGTGATTAGGCGAAGAGCCTGATTTTGTATTTGTTCAAGTTTATTGATGTTAGCATTTGCTGCTGTTATTAAAGCTTCAGAACAGTACAAGAGGTTTGGTTTAATATACATTTTGTATGTTGTGTTAAGGACTCTCCTTGAGCAGCCCCATTTAGCACCAGCTAACCTTTTCAGGATTTGCAATTTCTTTTCAACCTTTTCTGAGATGTTTGTTATATGTTTTTTCCAACTTAGCTTTCTGTCGAAAGTGATGCCTAAGTATTTGGCATCATCAACTGCTTTGAGTGGTTTACCATTATAATTTATGCTAACATTAACTGGTTTGTATTTTAGTGTAAATAATTCATAATTTGTTGTTTCCACATTGATAGTCATGAGGTTTTTGGAGCTCCATTCATGTACTTTGTTTAGGACTGTTTCTATTCTGTCTTTAATTAATTCAGGTTTTTTTGAAGAGCCTGAAGTCCAAATGACTACATCGTCAGCAAATAAAGCAATTTTGGTTTCTAAAGTTTTTATTATTGATGGAAGGTCATTTATATATATGTTAAAGAGTGTTGTGCTCAGAACAGCACCTTGTGGAAGTCCTCGGTGTGTTTGTTTATATTTGGAAATGTATGTATTATATTTTGTGGCACAAAATCTTTGTGAAATAAACTGAATTATCCACTTAAGCATGTTACTTTTCACACCTATTGATTGCAACTTCTCAACTAATTTATTTCTCCAGACTGAGTCATATGCTGATTTAAAATCAATGAATACTGCCAAGGTATCCTCCTTTCTATTGAAAGCTTCCTTGATGTCTTGGCTTAGTAGGAGTACATTTTCACTTGTACTATGATTCTGTCTGAAGCCGGTCTGTGAACTATTAATTAAGTTGTAATATTCTAGAAACCAGTTAAGTCTAGATGCCACCATAATGATAAATGTTACTCATCCACATTACACCACACCCCCCCAAAAAAAAAATCTATCTATGCCCAACTAGTAATCATATTAATACACATAATCCTGTTACATAAAATCCTTGACTATAATCTGAATTAAAATAAACAGCTGAAATGCAATATCATCCTGTAAATATCTATGCATGGGTAAGTCAATGAAATCCTGTCAGACACTAAAAAGTTTAATTAAATATTTATTACCCCTTAACTGCTCACACATTTATCTTAATGGCAGCAAATAAGATGATGTTTATAAGACTGTTAATGTATTTGCAATGTTAACAATGGATCCATTTGATACATGTCATATTAGTGCCCATGAAAGTCTGTCTTCATGTAGCCAGAGAATGTAAAAATTATAAATTCAAAGCATCAATTGAAACACAGAAAAGAAATCCATATCCCTACAACTTATTTTTGGTGAAATATAATTCTTTTTAATATTGCTATTATCATTAAAATTGAGGATTTGACCAATAAACATATCAGCATCCTTACCAAAGGCCAGAGTTTTCCCCATGTACTTTTCTTGCAGACAGGTAAACTTGAATATTCGTTTTAACTGGACAAGCACATATTACATGGCTGAGTAAGACTGTGAATTGTTTAGCAGCCTAACTCATACTAGAGCAGTACTGACCAATTTTTTTCTCTACTAAGTGTTATTGTTGTGCTACTCTAATGGTTAACTTGCAGCTCATCAAAGTCTAGTGAGAAAATGGAGGTATTCAATATCGCAAAGAGTAACATTGTTAGATTTGCTCCAAGCAAGCCATCGTACTCCATGCAAGGACATTTAGTTCTTGGAAGGCCAATGTCACAAGAAAACTAACTGAATGAGAGAGAAAACAAGGGAGATATTGCAATGCTGTGTTTCACTCCACGTGGAGTTAACAACTATCCGTCATTTGTGATTTCTTTAATTTCATTGGCTGAAGTGAGATGCTCATTGTTGCCATGTGAAACAACAGTGACTTATGAAAACAGACAATGCATGTGATATGCGTTACCTGAGACACTTCTAATGATCAAAGGTAAAGCACATGTTAACCATTAGAGTTGCACAATAATACTGATATTACTTTTCATGTGATCAATAACACTTTTAGGCATCTGGATCATTTTTATTTCACTTCTCATAATACATCATACAATTTCATCCTTTTAATTTAATACTGTTACATACAGTAATTATTATTTATTTATGCCAACAAACTTACTGTTGGTGTTTTTAAACACACAAGCCGTTTGTGGGCAAAGTTTGAGAGGTAGAACTGGAACTTAAAAATTCAATGCCACAACTGGGATTTGAACCAGTAAGCGGAAGGTCTGTGGTTCAAATCCCAGTTGTGGCATTGAATTTTTAAGTTCCAGTTCTACCTCTCAAACTGTTGCATACATTTATTTTCTTAAAGATTAAGTTATCATTATGTTTCTGGAGCTTGATTCTGTGTATTACACTGTTATTAAAAACTGCATATGAAAACCAAATAACATATTTTGATTTTCAGTTAGTGGCATTGCAAAATCAGGAACACTGATGGCCATAATGGGTGTTAGGTAAGTATTACCAACAAGCAAATAATTACTATGCATTAATCTATAATAACTCACAATGAACTGAAATAAAATTTAAAGGAGCTGTAGACAGTGAAACAGTGTTCTTCTCTGCTGTAATATTAAGTAGGTAGGTACTTTTAATAACCAAATGAGTGGCAGAAATAAAAAAACTGCACTTGATGAATCAATAAACCAATAGTGCAGGCAGCCTAACTCATGCAAAAATGGGCAGCGGACACAGTCAACATGTTCTATGCTAGCAAGTGGATGCATTTAACCAGTGTACGATGCTGCCTTTGTGAATTATAGGAATGGCAACTTCTCAAAATGTGACTGTTTCATCTATCCCTTGCCCATATACGTTTCTCTCTGTTTGGGAAGAACAGTATCTGTTTATAGACAAAGGTGGTGCAGCGAAATGCTTATGATGTGGCAAGGTTGTTCAAGCAATTAAAAAATATAACCCACAATGACACTACACTACTCATAGCAGTGAGTACTGTGGTTATAAAGGAGTAGAACATGATATGATATACGAGGGATGTTCAATAAAGCCTGGCACTGATTTTTTTTCCCTTTCATTAAGTGTCTGATTGCGATATCTGTCCATGTGTCATTGAACTATGTATTCTGGTCACTAATCACTGAAAATCACACAGTGATAGCTCTATCAGTTGATTGTTGACAGCCTGTGAGAGTGAATGTGTTTGATAATCACCTCTAAATATCATCACGAATACAGAAGTCACCCAATAAGGGCATAGTCATTACTGTTTTTGATTACCAGAGGATAGTCTTCATTCTCACAGTTCCAAGACACTCTACAGACACTGCAGATTACTATAACACTATTCTGAAGCAATTGGTAAAGGATCGCATCCCCAAAAAGCTAAACAATCTCATTCAGCAGTGCAAGCTTCATCACCACAATGCCAAGCCACATGTTTCTGATGCAGTTATCGAATTCCTGGCAAAAATCATATCTCCATGGTACCTCTTCCACCTTATAATCCTGACCTGGCTCCATGTGACTTTTTTCTTAACCCGAGAGCCAAAAAGGAACTTAGGGGACGTTGGTTCGACAATGAGACCAAAGCAGTGAAAGCTTTAGAAGCAACCCTGAACAGGCTCTCAAAGAATGGCTTCCTGCACGTTTTCCAGGAATGTCAGAGGAGGTGGGACAAGTACATTGTATTGAGGGAGAAGTATTCTGAGGGGGACAGCAGTCTCTATGAGTGATTTTTTACAATACATTGTTGTATGAATATTAGTGCCAGTCTTTATTGAACACCCCTCATAGAAGCTCAAAGACACCATAACTACTACAAATGAGTTTCAATTGGAACTTACTGGCCTGTGATATGATCAGGAAATGAAGAAGTCCTTCTTTCACAAAACAATGTTGACTGATTTTTACTTAAAATTCCCTCAGCCCAAATTTCTACAACTACACAGACACACTGCTCACATATTGAGTATGTTTGGATATACTGTGAGTAGTTTTTTTCATTAATGAAACCTGTAAACCTGGCCACATAAGCCAATTATCTGACAAAAATTTAAAATATAGTCTTTGGCTTTGTACAATAAAGACAATTACTCCAAATACTGCAAAGATAATTAGAGGGAAAAGGGCACAAAAAGCTCAACAGATGAATTAAAATAGAATACAATTATAAATATTGATTTTAATACCAATAATACTCATAGGTGACAGAAGAACTACGAAATGGAATGTTCATTTGTTCTATTAAGTACCCTGCTGAATACAGTATGAAATATTATTTCTATTGCACCTTGTAGGTATACACAGTCAATACTGTCAATAAAGTTGCAAGCCTTCTGATATTGCAAATTGTGCAATTGCCACTACCTTTCCTTCCACCTGGGTTGACCTTCCAGCTGTCCAGGCATTGAGCTAAAGACTATGATGTCACAGTGCACCAAGTTGAGGCTGCCTGCAGTAGTGGATACTCTCCCATTGTGACATTCTTGACCTTTCCTGACCAAGAAGAATATGACATACAATAACTCATTTACATTCCATTCTGTGCACCATATAATACAATAACTTACAAAGAAAAGATCCTAAAATCTAATATTCAATAAGTGTTGAAATAAACTATGGTCCAGACAACAAAGAGCCCTATAGTATTTTCATTTCCATCAGTCCACTAAAGGTCACTTATTCCCTGCTTTGCAATTGCACCCCCACTCTTCTCAGTGAGTGAGCAGTGGAGAAGAGAAATTTAGAGCAAGAGTAGGGATATATATGCATGACCTTGAATGAACTGGCCAAAGTGAAACCACTATAGAAGCTCAGCTGTAACAAAGTTTGGGATATTAATTGGCCACAATTGCCTAAGGCCTCATTGCATAAGAGAGTCCCCACTTTGGAACAAACCACACTATAATAAACAGATAACATCTGAGTGTGAAGAACCACACGATAATGGCAGGTTCTTCCTGCAAACACAGCCTCCTCCACTCTTTCCTGCTTTAGTTTTTATTTCTGCACATGAACCATTTACCTTAATGATGTTTATTATTTGGTAAATAAGACTCATAACTTATTTAATCTATACATTTTATATACTCCATTATTTTCTATGCCGTATTCCAAATGCATCTTTCCTCACTTCATTGCAATGTCAAAGGTTCAATATCGCACAACACACTAAAACACTTCACTGCTCTACTCTATGTTTGTTTCTCATAGAAGATACAGGAAGAAATATACATAGAGTAAGGGCAGCACGAGCTGAAATGACAAAGTTAGAGAACTGTCGTTGCATTCTCTGTTTCCCTATTTGAGGCAGTTTGTAGTAGTTCTTTTCATGAATCTTCATGTATTCAATCATGAGTTGTAGGGTAAGGAAAACACTATTCAATGTCATAGCAGGAAGGTTTTCAAAGCTTTTAACAGCAGCAGTGACAAGTTCATCTACTGTAGATGAGGCATCTTGATGTTGGAGAGATTGTATGACATTGAAAAAGCAGAGATCAGGACACTTATATTTGTGCTGTTTGGTGGCTGACAGTAATAACGTATGGTTAGACCAATACTAGTAGCGGCAGCTATAAACTCAGAATCAGAAGGATCAATGTGTGGTTTTGAATTATTCTGTTGCATGTAGATGGGTTTTGATGATGCTCTGCATGCATCTTGTGTAGGATTTTGAAACCATTGTACCCCATAAGCTTATTTTTGCCATTCTGTTTTGCTGGCTCCTGGAAGATGAATGGATGGCCCAATTTTACCATCAAAGTATTGCCTACATATTGAATCAAGACAGGGACTTGCTACTGCTGCTAGAAACTTCACTTTCATAATGAAGCATTTATTCTGACAAGTTCAATGTGGTTCAGGTTCTTCTGCTGCAAGGTAAAACTTACCTGTTTCTTCACTCATGTAACACCATTTTTCATCAATATGGATCCAATATCAAACATGTCCTTAAGTCTAACTCTATACATTAAAACTGTTGGACCCAGCATTGACAAGCAAAATTCCGAACGTTTCTGTTCTCTTGTTAAGGTCAGTGTTGGTTTTAATCTTGATGAATGTTGCCATATCTATTTTTCTTAGATCCTGCGATGTACTGTTGATTTTGCCATACTCAAAGGGACAGACACAGATCTGATAATCTTTCTTTGAGACAATGGAATTTCTTGAAGTCTATACTGATCTATGGATTTTTTCTTTCTGCCAACTTCCTCTTTCATGCTGAAGGTGACATCAGCAACAATATTTTCATTCATTATGTAGTTCTCACCTTGTCTCCATATGCGCTCCATGGGCCACCTATGAATGGCAAATTTCACAGCACTTTCCTTTATTACACCTCTTTGCAACACCTCATTATTGTTTACACAAAGTTGTTGTTGTTGTTGTTTTCTAGTGCCTTGCATCTGGCAATGAAGCCATTAGCATTCGTGCGTTCCAATACTTTTGAACTGTAGTTTCTTCTGATCTTAATGCTTCACAGGTCTTCAAGTGGTCTTCGTTCATTTCTGCTGGATCGTTACACAGGACACATATTGGTGAGGTTGAGATACCTATTCTGTAGAGATGACTTGCTAAGCAATCGTGATTTGTCAATAGTTGGAAGGCTGCAACCGCTGTTTTCCTTGGTCTCTGGGGGATTATATCTGGGTTGGAAAGTAGTGTAATCCATTTTTTATCTTTGGCATTTGTTTCTATTTCTTGTAGGTATGAATGAGAAAATTTTTCAATGATCAAGCGTTTTATTGAGGAATATGAGAAATTGAATTTAGACTATTGTTTTATTGCTGTGCCTTTCTTTGCAAGTGAGTCTGCAGCTTCGTTCCCCATGACTCCACAGTGTGCTGGAATCCATTGGAGATGAACAGTCTTATTAACTTTTTGGAGTTGTGTTAACATTTTGTAGCATTCTCTAACTTTTGTTGACTTCTTTGTAGTATTTGAACATATTCCCTGAATTGCAGCTTTAGAAACCGAAAGAATTACTGCCTTGTTAAATTTATTTAAGGGAAGATTTAATAATTGTCGGAGAGCAATGTATATAGCCTCTATTTCTCCATCATAATTTGTTGTGTCTCTGCCAACAATGATAAAAGGAAAAATGTGAACACGTAACTCCAGCTCCAGTAAGGCTTTCCTTGGAGGATCCATCAGTATATATGTGCAGCCATTCTTCTGTGGGATACCTAGTATTGATTGTTTCCAGAGCTAGAAGTTTTTGTATTTCTTTTGGTGTGTCTGATTTACTTATTTCCTCTATTAATTCCAAACTGAAGGTAGGTTGCAATAATTCCAATGGATGTTCCAATGGGGTAGTAAGGGGTAGTGATGCGCCTTGTATAGCCTCTCCTACCCAATTCCCATCCTCATCCTGCCCGTGGTGCACCCTGCTTTTAACAGATGAGGCTCTGGGGACCGAATCACAGCAGTATAACTGTTACATCTAAAATTGAGGAAATGTCATTTACATATGTGCTGGCCTATCACAGCACAACAGCGTCCCTCAGAGGCACATGAGGGGAAGGTCGGTGGATCTAAATACCACCTATTTAGTCCTCCCGGCTAGGTCCGATGGACCTGTTGACCAGCGATAGGTGTGGTCCCCCTTGCAAAATGGGGGTTTAAGTCAGGTGATGTAACTGCCACATTGTAAAACTGGTGCTCGTTAAGAAAACAGTTACATGAAAGCCACATACATGAATATGTTTACACAAAGTAAACTCTCATAAACAGCCTGCCGCTGATCATTTCCAATATTTTTCATTCTCCCTATTGCTTCAATGTTACTTAGTCATGAAAACTACACTATGCAAACAGTAGTTACTTCTACTTCACAAACAAATTGTCAGACTCAAGTAACAACCACTAACTTCATTGATAGCTTGCTTTGAATTGAATGCCCCAATTTATGTGACAACCTACCAAGGTCATGCACCTTGCCCAGAACAGTAAACCCATGTCATATACTCTGTGACAGACAGTACATCAATGCACTTTGGTTAAATAGCTATTAAGTTTTGTTTCTAAACAATAAAAGCTCGTTAAAGGAATACAACTATTATTTTGGGACAGAAGTATTACTTTATTACAATATGCAACTGCATTTTCTCAACTGTACCTGATTTGTTGGAAAGTGGCTAGTTTTTTTCCAAAGGTGTGTCACAGAAAACGTCCAAATAGAATATTTGTAATTATACCATTGCAGCACATGTACAGAAGTTGCTTATAAATAAAAAATGAAGCTCGGCCACCAAATAAAACTTTCAACATTACATTAGAAAGACAAAATCTATCGACTGCACTATATTTCACAAATTTTCTCTACTGGCCCATTTGCTAAATAATTACCATGATTTCAAATAATGGTTTGTTTTCATACCAAAGATCACAAAAAACTTGTTTATTTTTTTACAGTGGTGCTGGTAAAACTACGCTCCTGGCTACGATTAGTCAAAGGATTAAAGGTAAAGTTTAGCTATTATTTACTTTTCTGCTAAATATTTTTGGTAAACTTCCAACAGAAATAAGTTAATGGACAAAACAGAAAAACTGGAACAGTACAGATAGATGGTACAGGGTTGTTTGTGGCCTCAATGTTAAAACTTTCAGTAGAAGTAAGCTGATTGTTTTCATTAATTGTTGCTTATTTTGCTGAGAATAACAGCACTCAAAAGTATAGCAAATAATATGAACTTTCACATATGTTTTGAGCCATTTATAGCACTAAATGAACTTTGCATCACTAGACGCACATTTACCTTTTGACACAAGAAACAACTGCTCTTTACATAAGATGGGGCTTACCATTTTTAAAATATTTCTTTTCCAAACTTCCGGATAGGTTTGAAGAGAATACATGGGAGGCTCAGGATGAGATTTAAAAGGGTTTAATAGCTTCTTTCTGCAGCTTTATATTGCATTTCTTAAAATATTTATATTGTATTTCTGAAAAGAAATTATTCCTTAGCATTAATGTTTTATATTTTCATTAACATTTAAGGTGAAATGTCTGGAGAAATACTAGTAAATGGTAAACCACCAAATCAAGAATTCATGACCAGGATATCTGGATTTGTGCCTCAGCAAGATCTTGCCATCGATACTCTATCTGTAATGGAGCATATGGAATTCATGGTAAGTAAGAAAAGTTTAAAGTTGATATAAATTACATAGAAAATTAGTATTAATATTATAGAGAGAGAATATTTATGTGTGTGTATGTGCAGAGTAGTGGCACTGGCCGAGTGGTTAGACCGCTCGCCTGTCACCTAGGGCGGCCTGGGTTCGATCCCAGGGACCTGCATGTGGTATTCGTGGTGGACACTGTTTCTCCCGCTACTCATTCCACCAATTGCTCCATAATCACCTTTCTATTCATTGATTTTGCCTGCATTTCCTATCATTTTCTTCCTCACTCTCATACCTGGTGCTTGGCTGACCATCCACTTCCAGGTCTTCACTCTCTTCAGTCCATAGGCTCCTCTGCTTCCTTACAGGCATCTGACCCTAGGCACAGGCTTGTAAGATCCAGGGGTTGTAAGACCTACATAAGGGGAGGCTAATCAGATAAAGAAAAAAGTGTATGTATAGAGTAATCTCAAAAACCACTCAACAAATGTTGATAATTTCAGCTTTAATATCTCTAATTCTTTCTGACTGACATGATCTATAAACACCTTATAATTTCATTTCATAAATTAGTAAAACAATCAAAATAATTTAGAAAGTCCTTATACTTGAATACAAACACACTGGAGTTATAAAAAACATGCTTGTGAAGAATGGCTTGACATTTAGTTGAGAGTACCATGGGGTAGAAAATAGTTGTTTTTTTCATTGTTCCATTGATACCTCACCTTTAACTTCAATGGTCATATCGGTGGCCATTCCTTTGGAATATATTGAATATAGGCAATGGTATTAACTCATTTTTGGTCTTTGGGATTTTAGTACCTATCTATCCCCATGGACAAAAACAATTAGTCATGTCTGGATGCCAAATAGGTCCTACACAGTACAGTGCCTTGATTGATCATATGGGTTAGTAACCTTAAGATTTGGAACTTGTGTCAATTTGTTGCTGCCGCTATACAACTGTATCGTGGATAGTGTAGGACTTAGATGAATTTGGCGTTCCAGACATGGCTCACTTTTTTTGTCCACAGATGTACACTACATCATACACTTACACAGACTCTGGGGAGGATGGGAAATAATCTTGACTAGTGCAAAATTCTCTTTCCCCAGCTGTAAATTAAAAAGAATTAAATCTTAAATAAAAAGTTATTTACAGACTATAAGCTTCACTTATCTTAATATTTGTTGCAAGTTCTTGAAATATAATGCAGACTATAGCTTCATGGTGACTCCATTATATGTTCAGTGCTTGTTATGATAGTTCACATAGCTACAAATGCTCAATTACTTAATATATCCACGTATTGCCAATCTTGGAAAACAAAACTAACCTATTAATATAATCAATTGGCGGTATTTTAAAATTCATAACATGATTCTTATTTTTTAAAATGAATATCTTTTCCCAAACCATTACATCGAAAGGTCCATTTAATAGTTTTAATAGTTTAACCTCAGGATTTATTTCATAATTAAATGATCAAAAATGATCTGCTACAGCTGACTTATCAATCTGTTTATATTTAATATTTCTACATGTTCCTTCATTCTGGTTTCACAATGATGTTTAGTTTTACCAGTGTAAACCTTATCACAATCCAAACAGCTAAATTCATAAATGCCAGAATTTTTATAATTTGAAATTTTTTCCTTTTTAGAAACATTTAGCAAACTTTGTATATTATATTTATTTTGAGGAACCAAAGTTACTCCTTGTTCCTTAAAATTGAATTTCATTGAATTTAAAGAATTGAATCTGCTAATAGCAACATATTTTAATAATCCTTAAGTAAAGAAATTTTACTCTACATCCTTTATTTGTTATAATCAAGATCGTTAGCAGGTTCTAATTGAATATCAGTAGAAAACTGTGTCCAGCTAACATCAGAAGTCAGTCAAACAATATTTTATAATTAACGGCTAAGAATATTATTTTTCTCAACGGTCATAACCTATGCATCTTTTCCATGATGACCTGGGAGAGTAAAATCTTCATATTCATCAGTTCCACCTCTGTTTTATCGTTTATATTATAGAGTGTTATTTCTGATCTCTGATAATGAATTGTGAATGTGATTGATGCATTTCTGTCTGTGCAGCAAGGTCAAGAGTTTGTGAGACAAACAAACCAGTTGCTGTGCTGCCTTCATAGCATTAGGACATCTGTGACTCTCATTATGCCTAAGTAAATTGGACCATATTGGGAAGGCTACATTACTTCCCTTTCCAATGCACAGTATAGTTGTTCTGATATTATTGAAGCATACAAAAAGCAAAATTTTGTTGTCTCAAAGTACAGGATTAGCTCAGAGTTGAATAAACAGGGAAAGGGTTGCATAGGATTAATTCCAAAAGGAAAAAAACAGGCAAACCCAGGACCTGCTACTAGATACTCTCCAGAGGTGACAAGGAAAGTCCAGGGCCTCATCTCTGGCAGTAATCCAGCCACGCAATGGACTATTGCAAAAAAATTGGTAATATCCCTCAAAACTGTTAACTGTTAACTGTTAACATAAGCAAAGATTTAAATATGAGAAATTTAACAAAGGTTGAGTTCACAAGTTGTTGCCACATCACTTCTCAGAATAGCGCACCAGAAGCAGGAAGCTGTATGAGAAGCACCTGGCAGGGGAAAAATGGAAATTTGTGGTCACATTAGATGAGGCATATGTGTATGTTAGTGACTGAAACAAACCCCATGCAATTTTCTACTGACCAAGGAGTGGAAACAATTTTCAAAGATGATATGCAGAATGTAGATAAAGTTTCTCAAAGGGATGTACGGTCATAGCTGATTACTGCTACAGTGGGAAACTGATAATTCGTAGAGTTGCTAAAATGGCCCAAATCAATTCCAAGTATTATCAGGACAAAGTTATTGCCCCAATTTACCACACTGAAATCCTGACTCACTATGGGAGAGACCAAAACAAACTCTGGGTGCACCTCTGTTTCGACTCTCGCATTCTTGTAAAGAACAGAGCAGGAAACTGGAATATGCACTATTCTATTCATCAACATCCCAATAAAATCTCCTAATGCCTCTGCGATGAATTTTGCACCTTTGAACTCTGAAAAGGGCATTGGGAAGTAGGCACCCTCAAACAGTTGATGGTGTTTAGAGAGCCTGTAAAGAGGATTGGGAACTTCTGGACATGACTCCACTTGCAAAAGCCTTCTCCTGCAGGCGCCAAGTGATTGCTTAGATGAAGGGACAACAAATAGAGCATGACTAGTGGTGGTGACATCGGTTTTCATAAAGTAGGAACAAGATCAAACTTGTTATCAGAGATAGCAAACAGCCCTCCATAGAGATATATGTAAGTATTATGTGAAAACTATGCAGCATTTATGTTACTAAATAATTATGGGACCAAAGTGAAGGTACAAAAGTTTAAAATGTCACCTACTGTGGATATGCAAAACATACTCGCCCTGCAGCAAAAGGTATTTATAGATTATGTAAGAATTTTCAGTACTGTCTGGGGAGCTTAAGGAATTCAGATGTTATGCCAATATTTCACATTCTTTTGGATGAATATAGCAGAATTATTAATCTGTTATAAGAAATAATTGGGGATAAATGACAATGCAATTATAAAGGGTAAAGAAAAGGATTTATCATTAAATCTTCTAGATATAACTGCTAGCACAACAGCCCTTTGCAAGGGCCTACCGTCCAGATGCTTCATCCCAACCTCTGCCCTCTACAGGCATCACGAATGTGGTGCAGAACTTGAGGGTGGGACTGATCAGCATCCTGAACTCTCCCACCTAGGCGGCCCAGGTTCGATTTCAGGGACCTGTATGTGGTATTTGTGTAGGACGAAGTGGAACCTGGGCAGGTTTCCTCCACCACTCATTCCACAAATTGCTCCATCATCACCTTTCATTCATCCATTTCCCCTGCATTTCATATCATCCTCTTCCTCCCTCTCATACCTGGTGCAGGGCTGACCACTTGCTTCCAGGTCTTCACCCTGTCTGGTCCATGGGTTCCTCTGCTCCCCAACAGGCATCTGACCCTAGGCACAGGGTTGTAACCCCTAGGGAGTGCAAGTCCTACATAAGGGGAGGGTAATCAGGCAAAGAAAGAAGATCTTCCAAAGATGCAACAAGAAGATTATTAAGAAAATCCCCCAAACCCAAATGTGGAAGAATTTTCATTATTTTTTGTTTCCTCAAAAATGACTCTTAAAGATTTTGATTAAAATACAATATGTTTAAGATATTTTCATGACAAATAATGTATATCTTGATATTCCTAGGAATAATCTTTGACATATTCTTCATTCTAAATTACTTTTGTATAACTTGTAAACCGTAAGTGATAAGATAAAATCTTACCGCACAAAAAAATGTAGATTTCGTTAAAGCTCACAATTTACACAAATAAAAATGTTATTTATTTGAACTATTTCCCAGATATTCTTTGATATTAGTTTGAATTTCCAAATACTTAAAATACTACTTTTTTCAGCTGCAAAACCAATATTTGTGTTTTTCTTGTGGTCATACAAAGAGGAAGGAAATCCAATGCCATCACTTAACAAATCATTTTTAAAAGGATTTGACTATCACTTAAGCCTGCTATATTCCTCTTGCACCTGCATGGAAATATGTAATAAAACCAATTCTGCAAATCTTTACCTGGATTAACATAAGCTATTGTAAGAATAGTTAGTTGAAAAATGGGTAGAAAAAGTCATGTGAACATAATGCATTAGATTTTTAATGTTTGTAATCTTTATGTATTCATTTAAATCTCAATAGAGGTGTAAAAAACTTTGTAGCATGCTTCATGACTGCATTTTATGAAATGGTTTCCCCAAAATAATTGTGAAATTATTGCATGAGTCATTAATGAGCAGGCTTCTGTTGTATTCCCTAAGAATTTAAACTAAAACTGAGATATTTGCATTAAAAATATATATGTAATCAATATTTTGTTGGTATGTTCAAGGAAAAGGGTCTGCTTTAATTCATACTCATTTTTTAATAGTTAAATTTTGACTGTGACTGATTTTATAGCAGTCAGCTTTTCTACAATGACTCAATGAAGTAATTGGAATGTATTAAAATTGATCAATTATAGTAATTAGCAGCACTGAAAGTGGAGGTCACTGGTACCAAAAATATCATAGACAGATACAGCTGAACCTGCTTTATACACAACTCAGTTCTACATAATTTGTATTGTAACAAGTTTAGGAAATCTTTTATTTTGTCAACCTTCAAGTACAGCCACACTACTAGTTTCTGTCTCTTAACCTTCCCAAACTCTCACCAATAAAAACTGTCTCCATGGCAACCTCCTTGAAAATCAAGGAGTCTTAAAGACATGGAGAAGCCATGTCACACTGCTCCCTTCTCAATGCTGATCGTCCCGAACAGCACCATCATAACGGGCCAGACGATCCAGGTGTACCACTAACATCTTTCCTCGGGGCAGCTTCTGGATGCGGTAGACCACGTCATTACTTCTCTTTACCACCCGGTACGGCCCTTGCCATGGTTGTTGAAGTTTGGGCAGCGTCCCTTGGTCTGGATAGGGCGGTACAACCAGACCAGGTCACCTTGCTGGAATCCTCGGCTGGTGGCTTGCCTGTCGTAACGGGTCTTCATGCAGTCGCTCTGGATGTTCCGGCGAGCCATCTCGTGCATGTCGTGGAGATGGTCTACTAGATTCTCCACATACTCGGTCGCTGGCTGTTTCGCTTCCGGGGGGCTCCCAAAACCCAGGTCACAAGGGAGGCGTAGCTCTCGGCCGAACATTAAACTTGCTGGCGTCATCCCAGTGGTGTCGTGCGCCGACGAGCGATAGACCAGCAAGAACAGTGGTACCTTGAGGTCCCAGTCTTGCTGATGGCTGGCCACGACCTTCCTCAGGTGTTCTTCTAGGGCCTTGATGTATCTCTCGACCATGCCGTCCGATTGTGGATGTAGAGGCGTTGTGCTGGTCTTGTTCACCCCAAGTCTTTCCAATGCCTCCTTCATTAGGTGGGACTCAAAATTGGTGCCCTGGTCGCTGTGGAGCTCTAACGGGACCCCCAAACGGCAAAACAGTTGCTCCACGAGGCAGTCTGTAACTGTCTGCGCCTCCTGGTTCGGGATGGCATACACCTCCAGCCACTTGGTGAAGTAGTCCACAACCACCATCAGGTACTTGTTGCCTCGATCGGACACTGGGAATGGTCCAGCTATGTCGACGGCGATGCGTTCGAAAGGCGCTCCGACGTTGTACTGCTGCATGCGACCCCGACTCCTAGTCTGGGGGCCACGACTCGCCGTGCACACGTGACATTGGGGGCACCAATTCTCAGCGTCTGCTCGAAGCCTCAGCCAGTATTAGCGTTGTCGGAGTTTTTCGATCGTCCGGTTTGCTCCTAGGTGCCCACCTGAGGTACCGGCGTGCACTTCCTTCAAGACTTCCGGAACCTTACTCCGGGGAAGTACCAACTGCTCTCTCTGCGTCTTCCCATCGGTGATTCCCATACGCGGAACAGCACGCCCTGTTTGGCCTTAAGCGAGTCCCATTGGGCCCAGTACGACTTGTACGTAGCGCTTCTGGGTGCGATGTCCTCCCAGGTTGGTCTTGTCCCTGCCTCCACTTCTCTCAAGAGTGGCCCCAAGTCGGCGTCCGGCAGCTGCTCCCTCCTCAGGCCCGCACTATCCCATCCGTCCGCAGGCACTGCTGTGACCACTCTGGCAGCTGCGGTACGCTCCTTCTCTTCCACTCTTGTGCATTGGCCGCACTCTTCTGGGCAGGGTCTTCGGGACATGGCGTCCACATTGGCGTGAATCTTCCCTCTCACCCAACCGTCCGCGATGAGGCTGTCATGCATACGTCGGTTGACGGCGCACAGTGTCACTCGAGGGGATGGTGGTGACGGCGCCGACGTGCCCCTCGCCACACCGGCCCCTAGTCGTTTTCCGGCTGCTCTTCTTTGTGCGGGCAGTCTCTCTGCAGGTGTCCCGGCTGGCCTCACCCCCAACACACACCACTTGGTCTTCGTCGACGTCCCTGGACTGGTCTTCGGTCTTCATCGTAGCGGATACTCCTTGTCTTCGAGGTCGGGGTAGCCGTCACTTTGGCCGTTTCCATCCTCAATGCGGCCGTTAGTGACTCGTGGATGGTCTTGTAGTCGCCAAGCATTAAGCCCTGTCGTATTTCGGCATCGCACACCTCGTCGACGAATGTGTAGGCGACTTCTCCGGATACGAATTCGGATGGGAGGTCGACCAAGGCTTTGCTGGCCAGTTGTTCGATTGCCAGGGCGAACTCCTGTAGCGTCTCCCCTGGCTGTTGCATCCTAGATTTCAGTTGGCTGCGCTAGGCTGCGGCTAAGCGGTGGTTTCCGAACCGGTTCTCCAGGGCCTCCCAGATGTCCTTGGGTGCGGCCGCTGTCTGGACCGTGTTCAGCACGTCTGCGGCCCTTCCCTGGAGGCTGGCTATCAGTTGTGCGGCCTCTTCTTCTGGCGACCACTTGTTGTGCTTGGCCACTATGTCGAATTGGCGGCGAAAGACCTCAAAGGTTGACGTGCCGTCGTACTTCGGTGGTTTGACGCGCGCCGATGTGGTGTCGCGTCCCGGCGCGTCGGCCTTCAGATCTTTCAGTCTTCTGCCGACGATGTCCTTCACCATGGCGTTCAGGGACTTGGTGCTGCTGTCAGCCTTTCCCTGTAGGTCATTAACGCGGTTCGACAGGTCTTCGACGCCCTCATATATTGACCCATCCACTTGCCCAGCTCCGTGACGACATCCCTCACGCATGAGCGTCGGCAGACTCTTTTCCAGGGAGGGGCCACATTTTGGAAGCTTGCAATCATATAATATTAATTCATTATTTTACTGTCAAAATTTA